>JALMGJ010000009.1:38829373-39186873 GCA_023362775.1 Charina bottae | reverse complement strand
TGTGAAGGAAATCAAGAGAGATCTGGCTTCCAGATTTGTTCAATTTTTTCTTTCTTTAAGGAAAACAAAAGGAAGTAAAATACGAATTGAAAATTCTTGAGTTTCTCTCCAGCGATGAGTCTATTCTTCGGTCCTTTAACCCCAAAGTGAAAAGTGTATTCTTCATTATTTAGGAGAATATTTTTCCAGTTCACTGCCTGAATTATAGGACTTCTAGACTTGTTGACAAGGGGCCTTTTGCATTTTCTGAGGTAAAATCTAGTTCCCGTTTAAGACAGTGTCTGCAGTTAATGCATGAATTAATTGAACCAATTGTTTCATTCCCACATTCCGCTGAGGCCTTATTGTTTGGAAGCATTTTTTGTCACTCCTTTTCAGGGACAATGGAAAAATAAAAAGGAGAACAACGTTCCTGATGTACAATTATTTATGCCATTGCTTAGGAAAGCTGGTTCATGCCAGGCAAATGCTCGTTATTTTGTGGGCTCCCAAAGGCTTATTATGCTCTGCACAGAACCCTCGGGAAGTTATTCCTGCTCCCAGTCACCACCTCTTGCTTGCCCTGACCTGTCTACAAGAACATTTGACATTTTTAGAAAAATGCATTTCCTGATAGGCTGCAGATGCAGGGTTTAGCAAGGCTTTCACAGGGAACTCACACTGTTTAAATAGGTTTCACCTTGTGCCACCTCACCAGGTGTTTAGGCCCACAACCCTGGATACTTCCACCTAGGCCCCCTCTCAAAAGCAAATTAATGAGAGAAAGATGCTGTGTTGTTATTCCTGAAAAGAAGCCTAACCACCCTCTTCCAACACACACACACATTCTCAGTGCTAATTAAGCGGTAATGATCAAGGCACCAAGGGTTTCCTAAGGATTAATAACTAACTTGGAGGAGATGATGACCTCCAGACTGTCATTAACCCCAAGAAAAGCCCTGTGTGGTTATTATTGCTAAGTAATCTCCAACATGCATGCACGCACACACACAGAATCATCCTGAATCAGTCCACTGCAGGATGAAGACATTTTCACTGAAAGTCATGGACTGTGATCTACCATGTTGGTACAGTGCAGGTTGGCGGATGCATGTTTCATGATTTCTCAGTCTAGGGCTGAGAGAGAATGACTGGTCCAAAGTCACCCAGCCAACTTCCAGGCCTAAGGAAGGACTAGAACTTGGGTCTCCCCGCTTCTAGTCCAGCATCTTAACCACTGCACCACACTGCCTCCCATCTGTTTGCATTGCACTGTGAAGTGGGGAATCCAGCTGGGGTCACTAGCTCAACCCCAGAGATTGAGGAACTACGATCACCATGGACATGAAAAGTAGTCGTCTTGCAAGTTATTTATTTATTTATTTATTTATTTATTTATGCATGCATGCATGCATGCATTTATTTGTACAATTTCTCAAGTGCATTTTTGGTGTTAAAACCAATCTCATAGCAGAAAATGATTAAAAAACAATTTATAAGTTAAGAACAATTTTAAAAGTGATAATTAGAGTCATAATGACAAACCTTATATATTTAAAACTATATAATAGCTGAACCAATAATGCAGGGCACAAAAAAGCATCATAGCACACATTTAATTAAAAGCCTGGGGGACTAGATACCTCATAAAGAGGGATAAAAAGTTCACGGGGCTCAGAGCCAACCAAAATGGAACAGGGAGGGAATTCCATATCTGGGCCACTTGTATCAAGAATGTCCTATCTTAGCCTATCCCACCACAAATCCCTAGGAGATAACCGACACCTAAGAGGGCATCTCTGCTAGAAATTGAATGACAGTCAGGGACAAAAGAGAGCAGTCCATGTGGATTGGGATGACCTGTCAATATTTAAATAAAATAAACTTAGAAATCCAGGTGGCAACATCTAGTTGACTTTGTCTCTTCTTGAAAAAAGTTAAGCAGGGTTAGACCTGCTTAGGACTTGGGTAGGAAACCACCAGGAATTTCCAGGGCTGAAGATTGGACTGGGAAGTTAAAAAAAACAAAACACATTGAAGAAAACTATGGGAAGCCTTTTCCTTGCTGTTACCAAGAAAACTACATGGATATGTCCATTTAGTTACCAGGAGACAAGCTTGATGCAGGGGAGTTGTTACTTAGACTCTGCAGTGCTTCAGATCTTATTATAACTACCTTGTATGTAGTAGCTCTTAGGAACAGGGATTTTCATACTAACACCTGATAATGGATTCTAGTCCATGTAAACACCCCAGTACATTTATTACTGTTTAAGGTCTTGTGGCTGGCTTTGTTGTAACAGATTAACCTCACTGGATTCTAAACTGCATAATTTATTGACCTCAATGAATCCCATATCCAAATAAGTATGTAGAATGGAGGTCAAATCCCCAGCAACATTTTGGTGATCACGAAACTGTTGTATATTGGCTTGTGATGATGATGATGATGATGATGATGATGATGATGATGATGATGATATGATTGGATGATTGAGCCTGTGATCTTGTATTGCTACTCAGTTACCTTGGGCTGCCTGTATATGTTGTGATTCTTCCAGACTCATTGGAGTTAGTTCTTCTGGAAGTTTAAGTGAAGCAAGCAGGAGAGACAATTGCTTTCGATTTTTTTGTATAAAAATGAAACAACAACTTTTCAGGTAGACCAAGCTTCACCTCCAGATCTTCCCTTTGAAGGTACTGATGGTAAGAATGGTGCCGGATGTGTTGGTAGGGCTGAAGAAACGCAGTTCTATTTTTATCCTGGGTGAACTTTTTTTTCCCTGGATTAGCAAACTTTGAATTTGCAAGGCTTTCCTTGTGGAGAGATCTGTAAACTAACCAGCATGTTCCTGGACTGCACAATTTGGGCCTTTGACACGGTGGGCCAGGAGAGACATTTCCAAAAGTAGGCAGTGCTAGAACAAAGAGAGCAAGCCAGAGCAATGCCTAAAGTAGAATTACAGAATGTAACTGTTATTAAAATTAAATGAAAATAAATCAGTCAATCAATGTGTTTGCAGCGTATAAGATCCCATCTATCACGTTAAAAATTAGGGTGGATGGGATTTTTGGAATGGCTTTTGCAGGCCAATCCAAGGCCCAACTCTGGTGGAGGCACACATGGTATATCCTGCTGTTGCATTTCTTGAGTTGATTGAAGCAATGCCGATATTGAATGTTAATAGAAAAAAGGAGGACTTGGCAAGGTGTACTTGGGAAAATTACACCGCAAGCGGCTTCTTCCTCCATGCATTTCTTTTGGAACCGACCATATTATTCTTATGCACACGGGGCTCACATTTGTTTTCCAGCTAGCCTTTGGTGTTCATTAGTTGATGCTGAGAATATAGTGGAAGAGGAGAGAGAACCCGTGACGACTGCACATCTGCTCATGCAATCCTCTTCCAATGGAACAGAATAAATATTGTATTCCAGGAGAGGAGGAGAAAAGAGAGAAGGGTTCGGTAAAAATTAATGATCCTTTCCTCCTCCTCCTCTCTCTCTCCCCCCACCCCCCAACCTCTTACTATTCCGTGCTGCAACAACAATCCTTAGGTCTAAAGTTTCCCACTGGTCTATTTCTTATTAGCCAAGCTGCTCTGGCATCAAGGAGCTATCCGCTGTCGAAACATCAGCAAGGGGAACAATTGACAAAGCAACCACTTGAGAATGTTGACTAAACTGGGTAAAATGAAGTGAAAGAAGTTAATGTGCAACCTGGCATGTGGTGCCAACCCAAAGCCGTGAGAACTACTTACGTGATAATTGGTCCCTCCTAATATCTTCTGCTCTATAAAACATTGCCTTGGGCTTGTCTTTCAGCACAGGAACTGATCTCTTTGAAATGCACTGAAATGAAAACCTGCCACTCTGATCTCCCATCCTCTCCCAAATAGGGATCCAGGTGGGAAAACCTGCAGTTTTTGAGCACCTATAAGCCATTTGGGAAATTCCAGGTCATTGTAGCATCGGTGGGAAAAGTAGGTTGCGTCTTGAAAAAAGAAGTGAATGCATGAATGAGAAATTGTTGGGGATTTAGATCAGATTCCAATATTGTCCGTATGGGACTTATTGCCCCTCTTTTGCTCTCTCTGTGTTCCCAAGTCTAAAAATAAATTTTATCAGAGGCTGAAATCAGCTTCTTTTTTGGTGCAAAATTACAGATCAAGACAGATGAACATTTTTTTCAATAACAAAAACCCATCTAACGGCTTACAATTTTCAAAATATTCTACTGTAGAATAAATTTCTAGTGTTCCTTATGTTTACCCTTATGATCTTGCTTAACTTGAATCAAGGACCTCACTCCAGCAATATATTTCTTACATATATAGATACGCTACTGTGCTTTGTTCTATAGATTGTATTCATTGTACTTGGTTTGGCATACTAATAATACTTTTCCCTTGCTGGTTTCAACTGAGAAAAGTACAGCCCATTCTGGCTGTAAAATGATTGTATTTAGCATCCTTTCCAGTTCATCTGAACTCAGGCACCTGATAACACTTTGCATTTTCCATGTCAAAAGTAGCTATGTTTAAGCCCAACTTTTAATTGTTGAAACTCCTGATGTTTCATAGGCAAAGGCTGGACTTTGCCACCTTCAGAAAAGGAACCTCAATTCAAGTGAGGGAATAGAAGTGACAAAGAATATTCTCCTGTGGGAAGGGTTAATTGAACTGGAAAAGAATCCATATGTTGTAATGCTTATCTCAAATGTTAAGTGAGCATTACAAAGCCCCAGTGATTTGTATTTCCATAGTCAGACACATGAAACTTGCAACTTCACCATTCAGAGTTTATTTCCCTGAAGCTTGTGGCTCAGTCCTTTAGCTCCAGTCCCCTAATGAAATTAAGCTGTATGTATTAACTGAATTGTGAATAAATATTCATCCTTTTCTTCCCCTTGCCTCCATCTTCTGCCCTCTGCCTTTTGCTTCTTCTGTGCTGGAGACTGTGAATTCTGTTTAACTTTAATAACTTTATTAAAGTATTAAACAAGAAAGATAAAAACTAACAGAAACTAAGATTTAGAATAAAGAAAAGAAAGAAAAGACAAAGACAAAAGTGCAGAAAATAGAATAAAATAAAATAAAGAAGTAGCTTCAATTTTCTTTATAGCAGTTAGGTAGGGTTTTCCCCTGCACAGGCATGTCCGACTCTAGGGGGCAGTGCTCATCTCCGTTTCTTAGCTGAAGAGCCAGCACTGTCCAAAGATGCTTCCACAGTCATGTGGCCAGCATGACATGTGCAAAATGCTGTTACCATCCCACCGAAGTGGTACCTATTTATCTACTTGCATTTGCATGCTTTCAAATTGCTAGGTTGGAAAGAACTGGGGCGAGTGCGGGAGCTCACTCCATCACACGGCACTCGGGTCTCGAACCGCCGACCTTCTGATCAACAAGCTTTGCATCTTAACCACTGAGCCATCTCGCTCCCCAATATATAGCAGTTACAAGTGTATACACTTGTATACACTTATACAAGTTATACAAGTTATAGCAGTTACAAGTGTAAATTAACCTCTTACTCTATGGTTGCAGCATGACTTTCATTTTTTCTATAATCTATTTTTTTTCCTAATTATCAAAACCATAGATCACAAGTTCATTTTTTTCTGTTTCACGCAAAAAGTCTATAAGGGGTTTCCAGTCAGCATTAAACTTTGTTAATGTCTTTTCTCTGATCAAAGATGTCAATTTGGCCATCTCAGCAAGTTCCATCATCTTCACCATCCATTCCTCCATTGTGGGTAGTGCCAAGTCTTTCCACCTTTGTGCATATAATAATCTCGCTGCAGTTATCATGTATAAAAACAAAGTTCCATGACTTTTTCCCAACTGTTTATCGATCAGTCCCAAAAGAAAAGCCTCTGGTTTCAATTGGAGACTGTGAATTCCTGAGGGGAGGGAATCTTTTCTTGTTACACTTCAAATCTGGGCACAGTTTCTGTTTATCAGGTGTTAATCCATCATACAATCTGTAACAGCTCTCTACTCTATTTTTCATTCTAACCAGGGAGTTAGTTTGTACGAGTCTGGGAATTGACCTTAGATACTGTTTGAACAGGGCATATTTTCTAAAATAAGAGACTCTGGTTTGTCAATGCTAGAAAGTATGCAGGACATGTGTGCTTTGGCACACCTGAAGACCTTCAAGACCAAGAAAGATGTTCTGATGAATCACATTGCTGCTACTTATCTCTGAAAGTGTGAGAACTAACCATTAATCAAGCAATTAACATTTCCTTTGTGATTGGAAATTTCCTACAGAATAGACTTTGGCTGCTGTCAAAGTGTGTGATTGCACAATGGGATTTCTCCCCCCTTTGGTTAATAAGTGCACTCTCTGACCCCTTGTATGTGGAACTTGATCCTGTCACATCCAATTTAGGAAAGTATCATAAATGAATTGTGGCAGACTCTTCCTTGATTGTGGGAAGAGTAGGAAGGATGGTTTCTGAACCGGGAAATGGTAGGAACGGTCTCTAGCCAGGAAGAGCTTCAATGAGGTTTCCCAAAGTCCGCCAAGAGCATTAAAAATATTACATACAAATGAAACCCTAGCTCCCGCTCTATTTTGTTCTCACTCAGAATGGCTGAGTTGGGGATTTCCACAATGGCCGAACTCCAATTTGGTGTCTCAGATAGGGCAAATAAAGACAGCCAGAAAAACAGCAAAAAGGTTATACAGAGATCAGGAAGGACAGAGAAGGGGTGGAGATAGCACACAAAAGGCAATTGTTAAATGCCATAAAATGCTGGGGGTGGGGATAGACTGGCATCCATGAGGACTGGCGTCTTTGCAAATCACTGACATTTTCTGTGGGCAGGAAGTTCTACAGGGAAGCATGCACTTCCTGTCTCAAACATGATCCATTGTCTGTTGGAAAAGACTAGGTGATTGAAAGCTGACTTTAACTTATTTTTTTTAAAAAAACTATAAAGATCTTTATGATCAGACAGATAGACAAGCAAAAGTTACTCAAATGTTATTGGGCTGCAAATCTTGCTGGAGTTCAGAAGGTCTCTTAGATATAAGAGGTGCTAACTCTTTCCTCCAGGGCCACCCTCTTCTGGTCTGTACTGAAGAAGAGCCAGGAGGGATGTGGTCACCTTTCTGTATGTATTTCAAACTGTAAAATCTAGAGTTTTCCATACAAGTGTTCTGTGGCTGCATTTACACAATACCCTTAGCCTGTTTTTTACTAAATTAAACCATTTGGCAGGCCCATGTAACCCACTGCACCATAAACTAAGCCAAAGGACTGGGTACCCACAGAAAACTAACCAAGGTTAATATTAACCAAGCTTAATAAGTTGTGTGAATCTTCTCTGGCCTAGTTAAGCAACTTGTGTGAACACAAACTTTATGTGTGTGTGTTTTGTGTGCATATGTGTGTTTTCCAGGTGATCCTGGGCTAACAGTTCATTGCTGAGAAACTTGTTTGTTAGTGATGGCCAAACTGTGTAATGGATAATGTATGTATGTAACCTATGTATAATTATTTAATGCATGTACTTGACCACCTAAAGCATAAACCAGGAGGTGGGGATGATGATAACGATGATGACGATGATGATGATGATGATGATGATGAGCATAAAAAGGACCAAGTGTATGGGAGTACAGAAATCCTTAGCCACTTTTCCTTGCTGGGGAGTAACAGATGTTTATTGTGTCTCTATCTCTTCATACAGAACATTGAACACACAGACCGAAAAAACCCTGCTACCAGTTACAGTTCTGAGATAAAACTGGCAATTTCTATGGGGATAGAAAATAGGCAGCTGACCAAAACTTTTGGAGAAGAAACATTTGACTTCTTGCCTTGACCAATAACATGTAGAAGTCACCACCTTATGTCTGGATGGATGGAAACAATGCCTATGTGCCTTGCAAAAGGCCAGGTGGGAAGCTTGTGAAAAACCACACTTGTAAATTAACAATCCTAAAATTTGAACTTCAATGAGCAATTAATATGATTCAGTGCATTAAAAAAACGGCAGCATCTGAAGTAGCTTCATCAAAAGCTTTAGGAGGTAAAACTATTTGTGAACTCTGTCCCAAAGTGTAAGACTAAATCAGTTGGTGTTTATCCTGAGTTTCATTTGAAAAAGAGCCTATGAATTTTAAACACATACAGTACTTTAAGTCAAGTTTTGATATAAGTAATTGGGCAGTTCCATCAAACTCCTCCAAGAAAATTAATGTGATTGTTTGGATATGGATGGTGCTTGTCTCTTTATATAGTCTAAATTCTCATAATCTATTTTCTGCTATTATAGAAGGTGGTTCATCTGATTAAAGGCTATAGCAATTGGCTAGAATAATATGTTTGCACTAGCTCTACATAATGCTTAATGTAGGGTTCAGGCTGTTTCCTCCAATGATCATAATATCCTTTTGGGTGGTCTGGTGGGGTTGGCCCCTGGGACAATGTTTAGCAGTGGTTCCAGTTGTTTCTGCTGGGATATGTCCAGAAGTTGATGGTGGGTGTGATGAACTGTGTAACAGACCCTGGGAAGTTGGAGGGGGGAAAAATCACCATTGCAAATGAGGCACCTCAACCAAGGGGAAGGGGAAGCATTATACTAGGTATAAGTTGAATGGGATAATTGCTTTGATGAACTTTTGAGCTTCTGCTACATTACCCTATTAGCAGTAAAGATGGGATATTTTTAGAAATCCAAGTGGTTCTTCTTTCCTGAGTTTGCCAGTCTTGCAGGGCTTGACACTGGGAGATCACTGTTTGTCACAGGGTGTTGATCTGTGGTATCCCACAGGGTTTTCTATTGTCCTTTATGCTGTTTAGCATCTACATGAAGGAGCAATCCATAACACTGAATGTGGGCCAATTTCAGTAATGGTCTGAATGAAGCAGAGAGGCTAAAATGAACAGGAAGATGCTATTGGCAAGGAGAAAATAGACTCAAGGATTGAGCTGAAACCTGTGAACCAGAAAGAGTAGATTTGGGAGTGCTCCTTGACTCCAAGCTGTCAGTGGATTCCCAGGTAAAGCTGCGGTGAAGAGTGCATTGGCATAATTCTTCACCCTTCCTGAGCCGGTCAGGTTAGGCAAGAGTGATCCATCATTGGGTTACAATCCAACTGGACTACTGCAATGTGCTCTATGTGGAAGTACCCTTAAAAAGTGTGCAGAAATAGCTCTTGGTGCAAAATGTGGTGGCCAGTTGCCTACTAGTGCAAGAGGCAGAAAACAAATGATGTCAGTCCTGAAAGATCTTCACTGGCTGCTAACTGTCCACCAGATTCAGTTTCAGGTATCAGTGCATGTACCCAGCACATGCTCTCTATATTCCAGCTGTGCCCTCAGAACAAAGAGGATGTTCTCCTGTGCTCTAAAGTGACAGGGGTCCTGCCAGTGACACTGCTTCTAAAAAAAAATTGTACAGATTTTCTGTTGTAATTCCCTGGATGCAAGATTAGGCTGTATCCTGAGTTCTGCTGGGCATATTTTTACTGTACTTCCAAAACTAAAGCATATTCTCTGCCATTCAGTTACAATATTAGAGTAAGCCAGGAGTCACAAACCTTAAAGATAACAAGCCTAAGTTGGGAGTGGAATGTTACTAGAGGTAGGAATGTGGAACAAGCCCTGATTATGTCATGGGCATCATGAGATCTTTACACAACTGATGAGACAACACAACTGACGACATAATGCTGTCATGATGCCTGTGACATCCTGCCCCCTGCCCAGGACATTTATGGCTTTCTCACATGAGATCTCACAAGACTTTCCATTTTCACACAAGGTATTGTTGTTCTTATATGAAATATCTCTATCTCTATCTCTATCTCTATCTCTATCTCTATCTCTATCTCTATCTCTATCTCTATCTCTACCTCTATCTCTATCTCTATCTCTATCTCTATACACACCTTCAGGTCAGTGTTGACTCCTGGTGACTGTCAGGACAAGTCCCTGCAGTTTTCTTGGTAATGTTTTCAGAAGTGGTTTGTCATGGCCTTCTTTCCTAGGGCTGAGAGAAAGTGACTGGCCCAAGGTCCCCCAGCTGGCTTTGCGCCTAAGGTGGGACTAGAACTCACGGTCTCCTGGTTTCTATCCTGATGCCTTAACCGCTACACCAAACTGGTGTATGAAATCTTGATGGTTGTTAAACTACTTCATTGGAGAGTCTCTTTGGAGTTGGTACCACTTGGCCAATACCTGTACATTTTTCAAATGAACTTGACTTGTCAGCATTTTGAACCATGCCTTGTCAGCAGAAATCTCAGACATACAAGCAGTGACTGTCTTGTGTAATGCCTGGAATTGCCTATTTCCAGAGAGAGAGGATAAGAGAGAGCTTATATCTGGGTGGCTTATATCTTGTTCTTGGCCTCTAGCAGATCCACTGCCAGGTCCCAGTCTGGACAGTGGTTTTGTACATCTTCCAGAGGACAATTTGTGTTTCCTTTTACATTTGCTCTGTTTAGTATTTGCAGAAAATTGAGTCACTTCTGTCCTTGTTCATTTGCTTACTATACTTTTTTTTAAGCCACAACCCCCCTCCCCCATTCAAAATGAATGTACAGGATTTTTCCCTGCTTTTCCATTAACGTTCAGTTTTTAAACTTCCTCACACACAACGTATCTATACGTTTCGCTGTTAGAATATCTGACAAAAAAGTTGCTGGGCCTTCTGCACACATAAGGTGTCAATTATGTTCCCATCTTTTCCACTTGTAATAATAAAACGTAAGCGGCTGTTTTGGGGGGCAGCTGTATAAATGCAACTAAATCACAATAAAGACTGTTTATTCATTAAAATATGGCAGTGGGAGGTGCAAAAGAAGGCTGAAGTTAATAAAGCCAAACTGAATGCTAGTTCAGTTAAAAGATCCACTAGTGAGATTATAACATCATAGAATTCTTTGGAAAACATACCAGAAATAAGCCTGGGATAAGCATTTATCAGGATTTAGCTACTGTTACTTGCATTTAGGTAGCCTTATGCTAGCAGATTGCATTTCTGTGAAGATGAATTCTTTATTAGTTTCAACTGTGATCTGAGGTCATTGTCTATCTGTGCCAGGAGAGACTTAAAAGTGATGGCAAAGAGGAAGTTTTTCTGCTGTATTGTCCTAGTTTACTGAGTCTGGAGCCAGACAGCATTTGGACCAATATCAGCATGGTTTAAAGCCAGCATACCTTTCTAGTTGCTCATCACACAACAATGAGTAAATAAACATTGCCCACCATTGGAGTCAGAGCTGTCAGCCCAATTAGGCTCAAGAATGTCCCAGTGTACCATATTTCCGATATCTTTGCCTGTGCTTCCCCTGTTCATACAGCTGAAGGGTGATTTCAGACAGACAGGCTGCATTCAGGCACAGTTATGGGGGGGGGGGGGGTTGCGGCCAGGCCTGTTGTGTCAACACTAATCCTTCCTCTCTATTATCAGCCGGTTTGACATTTAATTCATGTCAGGTTTCTGTGTCCACTGGAAGCAGAATATCACAGTATTACGATAACTTTTTGCCCTGTTTTCCTCCAATGACAGAAAGATGTGTTTTCCGTAGTCAGTAGCCCAGACCAGTAAACTAAAGTTGAGGTCAGCTTTAAAAAAAAAGATTCTTGGAATTGTCTTGTGACTTTAGCTATTTTTTCCATGCAAATCTTGCAACTTAAACCAATTCATTTTAAATCAATGTTCGCTACAGTTAATAGTTGGAAGGCCACACAAAAGCATTTTCTCTGTCATTTTCTGTCCTGCCTAAAAAAGTGTTCTGGAAGGGCACTGGAGTCAGAGATTTTAGACACCTCTTGCTAAATTAAAACACTCTTATCAAATGAAAGAGTGCCCACATCCCTTCCAATTTGTTTCTGCAAGACGTTAGGCCTGCCTGCTAAAACTTGCTGTTACCAGAGAGATTGGCTGAAACTACCACAGCACTGGCTCTTCAAAACAAACAGAATATTGAATATTCCCTTCTGAATGGATGGACTGTTAATAAATTTTGCACGGAGTGAAGTTGTCTTCTTTGCTGGAACCTAGAGAAGATTTTTTTTGCAGGCAGGATGGTCTTTTGCCACATTTATCAATGCGCTTCATAATCCAGATGGGAATCCAAAATTAGTCAGTTGTAGGCTACAACCATAAGATATGTGATCTGAGTGATCTATTATGGACTACAACTGTTTCCTCATGAAACACCTACACTGCTGTCACTAGCAGGGATTTTGCCTGTGCCAATTCTCACAGTATAGCCTAAATTTTAAAATGTATGGCTATGTTTCTGTAGAAACATCCCTAACATGGCCAAAGCCAGATTAGTTCCCCTTTTCCCTAAAGTCTCCTTGTGTTTATAATAGAAAGCTTGTAGATACATCAACAATAATTACCAGCTGTTG
The DNA here is from genome assembly GCA_023362775.1 of Charina bottae. Taxonomy (NCBI): domain Eukaryota; kingdom Metazoa; phylum Chordata; class Lepidosauria; order Squamata; family Charinaidae; genus Charina; species Charina bottae. The sequence continues at coordinate 39,174,506 of JALMGJ010000009.1, read as the reverse complement.
GGGTTTCCCTTTGTGCTGGGGTTTGCTTTCGTTTTATTTTAAACACATGGATTGATAACTTTGTTCATGCAGCATATTTTAAAAGTTAACTTAAGCATCTTTGGTGCCAATTTCTCCATGCTCATTTCACCTCCCTGCTTTCCACTCATTTGTCCAAAAGGTTCCTTCTCATGTCTCTCTGTCTGGACTCTACATCCAGAGGTGGAGAACGTTTTCTCCATAGTCACATTCCTGCAAGTTTAAAATGGAAAAGTGTCAGGAAAATGTGGGGTAGAACCTGAGTTAAAAATGGCTGAAGCCACCATTTTCTCTTCCTGGCATCCTTGCTCTCTCTGACACCCCCTAATTTCTCTATCTTTTTCTCCTCACAGAACAGATGGAGGCTGTGGTTACTGTTCCAGACTGATCAGTTGTAAAGGGCATTTGCAATTAGAATGGGGGGTCAAGGTGTAATGGGCTGTGAGAATAACCTTGAGGAGCAGGAGGAAGAGGCGCATCCAAAGCAATGGTCAGATAAGAGAAATCTGAGTCCAAAGCAGGAATGTCATTTGAGAAAACATCTCAGACTTGATCCTACCTAGTTCTCTTTAGTACATTCAGACTTGCAAGATTCTGCTACTGTAACCCCATAATAAAAGTAGTATTAGTGTTCATAACTTTGGTTCCCTAGTGTGATCTACCTTGAAGCACTGACACAGGGAGAGCAGGAGACTAGGCTAAGAACTGCATGTGCCCTTGGGTCTGCAAATTCAAAGATGACTCACGTAATGTCCCTTAAGGACACGTCCACCTGATGCAGCCTTCATCTCACCCCCTGCCTCTAGTTGAGGCCAACTAACTTCAGGTTTATCTGTGCTGATGTGCAAGTGATGTTTTCCATCTTCCTCCAACAAGATATATAGCCTGTTAGCAGTGCAATTGGAATGATTTAGAAAGGGGCTGGGATCTGCCCACCTCCTCTTGGCCCCTTTCCACAGCAGCATACCTGCCCCTGCCCTCTTGCCATAGGAAGTATCAGAAATCAGCCTGCAAGATGGGAGAAAGAGGGCTGCAATCTCAGAGTGGGAAAGCCCACATCAAATTCCCTCTCCCAATGTTTGTGAACATTTCCAGAGTCTTTTCTTCTCCGATGATGATGTTCCAATGTCCTCCAGACAGCCAGAAGGGCATTAGGGTCTGTGTCACCTGGGGCAAACTTGGATTCTGCGCCCCCCCCCCTCCAGGAAACATTCAGTATACAAATAGTATTTTGTCATTTTGCCCCCCCCCCCCAGCATGGCATCCGGGGCACATGCCCGGCTTGCCCCCCCTAGTTGCGGCCCTGCAGACAGCACAGAAAAGGAGGCACAGAGGGATCAGGGGATGATGTTGAAGTGCAATCTCCAAACCAATCCTGCTGCTGTCCTACCACAATGGGTGGGAACATTTTGGTTTTTTTGCTTTTTAAAAATGTGTCCAGGAAATGGAAAGACAAACATTTGTGCATTTTGGTTTTGTCCTGCTGGTCTACGACAGAAAGGATTATTAGAAATGTCAGCATCCTCCAGGGCCAAAGTACTCCAACCAATGAAGTAGGATTCTCTACCCAGGTTGTATGTCTCCAGATCGCTAGTTGCTGCATGTATAGAAAAGTGTGTAATTATAATGTATCTAGCCACAGGTGCATACCTATTTGCTGTAGCTATAGATTTCTATTATATATTCCAAATACCACATTCTTAATTATCCTGATTTGTTTTGGCCTCAGCAGTACACATCTCTTCCAAAATTACATGCTTGAATACTAGCATGTATTATGTTAAGAAACCAATTCTAACTTGAATCATTGTATCTGTCAGACTCCTATTGCTTGAATGATGTAACCCAAATTAATATACAAATCTATACACTACAGTTGATCTTGGCCAAAAGTCTGAGAAACACTTTGTTACACATTATGTACCTTTGTATTCCCAATAGATTGGTAGTCTAACAGTTTTATGGCTTGTAGCAAATTTTGACTTGTCTGTAGCATTTGAATATGAATATCTAAGCATGCATAATCAGGAAAGTACAGCTGTTGCTACAGAACATCAGGACAACATTTTACAGTGATCCTAATCCTTCTACAATATTCTCAAAAGGTGATTCATCAACCCTCTAGTCCTAGCTTTAATGGAGTGCCTCAGGTCTCTATGTAATCTCCTATGTTCTTTAAACCATTTGAAAAGTTACCCAGGATTTGGGACTGGAGCTCATTAATAACCAGATGATACCTAGATCTGTTTCTCTTTTTTAACCAACACCAAGGAAACAATGGAACTATCGCCTAGCTGGAACGATGGACTAGAGATCGGCTAATGAGTTTAAGTTCAGTCCAGAAAAGACATATGCAGGACTGGAGGCTTTCATGAAAATGAAAAAGCAGCATTGCACTACTGCAACGCAAGCTCTGCCCCTTTCACACATCGTAATGCATGTATAAAAACAGAGGAGCTTGTGTTGCAATGACTCAAGGCTACTTTTGTCATTTACCCCCCTGGCAGAAGTCTTTGGACAGAGAATGCTTCAGCAGGTATACCAACTACAACCTTCCTGGAAAAGGCAGATTAAAATTACACATGCTTTTATTCACCTCCCTGTTAGGTTTTTCAAGGTGCCCTGAGTAGAATTGCCCTTGAATTGTGTTAGGAGTTTTCAGCTGGTGCACAATACAGCACCCATGTTGCTTCCCTGTGTATACTTTTTTGATGTGCTATGTCCTTTGACTAGATTTTTATTTACTTTAGTATGTTAATATGATTAGCCCAAGCCCTTTTCACTTCAACAAGTTAATTTATGTGGTAAATGTTTTATATAATTGCCACAATTGTTAAACAATTGGAAGTTCAAAATTCATGCCTGTAGCCTTGATTTAGACCGACGTAAGTTAGGGAGGGGTCATGACTCCTGGGCACTGATATTTATGAAAGGGGGAAAGCAATCTCACTTTTTCTTTGAAGGTTCTTCAGGTGTTTGGTGCCAAATGCTACTGTGATCTCCAAGTGATGTCAAGGGCAAGCCAATAGATACTGATTGGTCACAGTGGTGCCATATTCTATGCTGTTGACATCCTGATGGAGAGAAAAGTTAGGAGGAGAGGATGAAACAGTATCAAGCTGAGTATCAAGGGAAGAGCTTCAAACTGAATAGGGGAAAATATATTTTCCTAAGTCAAATAGCATAGTCAATCAAAGTAAGGTTGCAAACTCATGCAGCTAAAGCGAGCATCCATCCGTGTCTACTGTACATAGAGATGTACCAGCGTATCCTCCTCCAACACTTCAAAGGTTAGAATGTTAAGTTTTTTTAAAAGAAATATTTTGTATTTATTAAAACATTTCAAAACAAAACAGAATAAATAATTACCAATTTAAAAAAAGGAAAGGAAAGGAAAGGAAAGGAAAGGAAAGGAAAGGAAAGGAAAGGAAAGGAAAGGAAAGGAAAGGAAAGGAAAGGAAAGGAAAGGAAAGGAAAGGAAAGGAAAGGAAATACTAAAAGTATGAAATATCGGTGAATTCAACAGAGGTTAGAAAGTTCAGCTGAGCTGTGGTAGAACCCTCAAAATTGGGCTACACAGTTTCCAAGACAGGCAGCAAACTGAGGCTCTGAGCCTGCCAACCAGTTTCTACTGTCCAAAGGAAACTGTCCTAATTGCCAATATATGGGATATGGATGCGTTGGAAAAACCCTTTGGAGAAAGCACTTGACTAATACTTAAATTTGAAGAGCCTCCTTTAGTCCAAAGAGGAGTTCAGTAAAGAAGGGGATGAGATAAAGATTGTAATGGTTCAGGAATGCATCAACTCTCTTCAGTTTTGCGGGGTTTTTTAATCCACAAAAATGGAGGATATGACAAATAGTAATAAGAACGAGGGAGCACTACATCTTTTTTCTGATCAGGGACCACACTTAACTTTTGAGTGCTGCACTAGGAGTCCTGCTCCAAAAGTAGGCAGGAGTGGAACAAAGAAATAGACAAAATTGATTTTGATTTAATTTAATTTACATTTTCATTAAACTAATCAAATATAGTTAATATGAGTACATGGCAGAGGCTTAATAATTCTCTTCTGTCCCTTTAAAAATTACAATGTGGAGACAATTTTTGGAGAGTCTCTGGCAGCTACGTCCAAGACTTTCAAAGGATGCCCTGGAGCTCAGTTGCGTATCCCTAAATATCTGATGTTTCAGATGTTGATATAATACTGCCTCTGCATCCCTCAAGCTTGGTCACGTTAGCTGGAGCTGCTAAAAATGTAGCTCAGTCTCACCGGGAAAGCCACAAGTTCCTTATTCCTGGGGTAGGCCATGAAATAGAATGTGGAACACCACTCTCTGTGCCTTTCAAAGATGATTCAGGAGACCTTGTACGTCCCTGTTTTTCAGGCTTCATCCCCAACCTGAGAAAAGATGTGGCTGTTTTAATGAATTGACTCATTCAAGCAGGGCATCTTTCAGGAATGCAGTTATTAAAACTGCTGCATCTTTTTCAGGATGTTGCTTCTTTCATTGAATAACAGAGAGCTGCTGTGTGCAGGGTCCATGGCACTTTTTCTAAATAATTTTTAAGCGTCCTCAGCCCTATTAGAAACTTCTAACCAGTTCTATAAAATGATAAACAACAGTCAGCTATGCTAAATAAACTTTCCAAATACTTGATTATCCATAATAGAAGAAGTAAGTTGGTTGGTAGCTATTTAAATTCAGGCCTGGAATGGGAAAGCATATATTGAAGATCATCAAAATGCAAGTTGAATAAGCTAGGGACAACAATCCAGTCTTGGTTGATAACTCTTCAGTCTGCTCTCCCAGATTATCATATATAATTGAAAGAAGATTGAGCTTAATACGATAAAGAATTATTTTGTATAGGAGGTATTTATTTATTTTATTTATTTATTTGTTTAATTTATATGTATTATACTCTTTCTGCCATAACTTGGTTGTGGAGGTAAAACGAAAAGCTACTTTCAAATTCATATAAACAATATACAATTATTCCTTTAAGTTTTTTTCTTTTTTCTTTGTTTTCAATTATTCTCTCTAAATGCTATTAGAAAATCAATAGATCAGATGGTCAGACTCCTGCTCAGAGAGCTATAACTTCCCCATAACAGACAGTAAATCAATGGATCCATAATTTTCCAGATCACTGGTTGATCTTTTTTTAAAGATAAGGCAATGCAGCTGCTCTCTTTGAGGTGAAAAGTATTAAACCAATGCTATTGATTAATGTAAAAAGGGCTCGTGCATCAATTTTGATTTATTTTAATAGGCTCAGCAGGGACACACTAGGTCCCAGGGGTCTTTGATGACTGAAGATGGTGGGCTGTGACAAAGACTTGTCAATTTGTACCTCTTTGTATATTTGAGATACAAATCCATCCTCTGAGGAAGAAGGAGAAGCAGAGGCAGATTCCTAAAAATAACCCCAGGGCCACACCTGCCCCCCAATTCTTCAATAAAGCCACATGAGCCCCTCCAAAAGGCGTTGATGAACTGGATTTTTTTTAAATGGGACAGAAGCATATTGGGAATAATCATGAAAAGTACATTTTAATTTTTACAGTTTCATCAGATGGTACACATTTAATTGCATTTAGGTACTTGTTAAAATTGCATTTTGATGTTTACATTACATTTTAATTTAAATTGAATTGCATTTAGTCTTAGTGCCATAGGCACCCCAATCTGTCTTTAATAAATAAATCTTTTCCTAGATTTGAGTAATCAATCTTCTATCACCGCCCATCTCCCTCCTCCGGAGGGACTCTGGGCGGTTTACAACAAGATAATAAAAACAAGAAACATAAAATATACATACAATATAATAAAATACAATATAAAAAATACAACCCTTTAAGACCTAAGGCTGAGATAAAGGCCACAATTACCAACATATTCTAGAATAATTGTTTAGAGCAACAGCCATCTCTTGTACATACACCCTCTTTTTTGCTACTGTAAATCTCTGGCGGGCTTAGTACTCTGGGAGATGAGGGAACACCATCTTTGCCCAAACCGCAGTTGGCACCTTTATGGACACAGGGTTTGCATACTTCCTTTTCTAATCACTTTTGGAAATTGCTTATTAATTACTTTTCAGCTATTAGGAACCTTTGGAATGACAAGTTTTACAGCACTGGGTGACTTTCCTTCAATCCTTAGCAAAAGAAGTTTTAAATATAAGTTTAAATTGAATAAACAGCAAAAGGATGATTAGAACATTGAGTTTTGGAAAGTTACAAATGGACTAAGGGTCCAGATGGATTTGAAATAAGATTTTGAAATTAATTACAAGAATCCTTTCCATGGGAAAATGCTGTTGTTTTGAATTCTTAAAAATTCCCATGATAGCATGAGACTTTAAAGGTTGGACACTAGAGGGAACCAGAAGGAACTAAATATTACAATTAAAGGAGAAAAACACTTAAATTTGATTTACTAATACAGAATGGAGCAAAATACTTTAACATGGGATATATTGAGGGGTATTTGTGAACAATGGACCCAGAAGTTAATTTTAAGAGTGTCTGCCATTATAGACAGACTGTGTTTAAAAGATGTTATGGAAGAGGAACAAGTTTTAGCAGACAAGACTGAGACTGATCTGAAAGTGGATTTAAAAATGACATGCTACAAGAATGATATGGAAAAAGATGCTGCACTGGATATACAAATGAAACTGGCTGATGTCTTAATAATTAAAAGGGATATACAAATAGCAAACCAAAAGAATGACCTGGATAACTTTCCTATACCTGATTTACAAAAGAGACTTGTTAAAGTTTTGAAGAATTTTGTGAGAAGGGACAAAGAAAAAATGAAAAGAAATCAAGTTCTAGGACATTATTTGAAGGGACTAAAGATCAACATTGTTAGAAGTAAAAGGAAGGAATATAAAGTTCTGTCAACCCAACAGTTCGAAAGCTAATGCGAGTAGATAAATGGGTACCACGTTAAAGTGGGTCAATTTGCTGGCATCCTGTTGGGGGTCGCCCTCAGAACGAAGAAAGATCTCGTGAATCCCACGAATGGCAGCGGAGGACGACGGATCCCGATTGACAACATCCAGGACGTCAGAAGCCGACTCGGAAGCGAGGCATCCTGGGACATGTAGTCCAATGCCTACGGAAAAAGAGCCGGTTCCTTTACCCCCTCCCTTAGCACGCGGTTAAATAACATTGTTAATATATGAATTGTTAATATATGAATTTCAATTGTTGTAAGCCGCCTAGAGTCCTCCGATAGGGAGGGGATAGGCGGGGTATACATGTGATTAATAATAATAATAATAATGATAATAATAATAATGTTGGTTTATTTGATCAAGGTTAAAATAGATATGTTATTATCTCTGGTAACCATTAATGGACTTTTGCTGACATCAGGACTGAAATGATGAGGCTTTATGGATTTGTTTATAGATAAGAGATGGGATATGGGAAGAAGAGATCATTTGTTGTATTTTAAGGGAAGGTGAAAAGTTACTAAAATTGTTTATACTTGTGATGAAGGGGGAAGTCATTTCTTTATATATTTCTCTTTTTTTCTTTACTATATTCTTACTTTTTCTTTCTTTTCTTTCTTTTCTTTTCTGAACTTTCTATTTTTTCTTTTATTTTTCTTAGTTTGTATTAGTTTTTATTTTTTAATTGTAATGTTTAATAAAATTACTATTAAAAAGAAGAAGAACTGCAGGGCCACCAGAGGGAGAGTGTTGAAAACTAATAACTGAACCCATAAGACATCTCTTGATGGCATGGGATTTTAGGAATTAATAGGACTTGTGAAAAAATAATATCTACAGTTTATGCATGGATTTGTTTCTCTTTTTTCCCAAATTAAATGAATTTGTTACTTTGACAAAACCTAAGAGTTCAAAGGTTGTGGTAGATGGTCTCCCATGGTTTTCAATGAAGATTTTCAGAAGCTGCAATTAGGAATGGCAAATTGGCTTTACTGTTTCTCTTTTCATCATCACTTTCTCCAATTTATTTGACAGGCCATGGAATATTGAGTTTGGCCTTCAGTACAGAATACCTCACATTGTACTCAAAGTCATTAGTGCATAGAGGTTTTCTGAGCAGTTTTCAAGAAAGAGCAAATATAACCATTTTCAATCGAAGAGAATATTTGTAGCTCAGGGTTGAACTGTGGAGTCCATGGTGCTCTCTGAGCCTTGTTGTTTTCTTGCAGATGTTTCATTGCCAGGCTAGGCAACATCTTCAGTGCGAAAAGGGAGTGGAACTTGCTCTCTGTTTATATACCCTGGCTTGTCCTGCCTGTGTTGATGGGGGTGTTGTACTCTCCTTGGTAGTACCTTGATTGGGTTGTTGTTTGCTGCTTGGTTGATTGACTGAGTTAATAGTTCCTTGATTAGGGTCTATTGTGTTGTTTGATTGCTCCTCTGCTGCTAATCTTGCTGTTAATCTTTGCATATCTGGTTGATTTCTAGCAAGGAGGTGTTCTGGTCTTCTGGCTTTTCTATTGTCTCTTATGAATGGTATGTAAATGTTGTTTACCTGTATGTGTCTGTTGATGGCTGCTTTGTCTGAGTGCCAAGCTTCCAGGAATTCTCTAGCATTTTTGGATTTGGCTTGGTTTAAGATGCTCACAGTTTCCCAGTTGAAAGTATGGTTAAGTCTGTCCATGTGTTGTGAGATTAAGGAGTTTTCATCATGTCTTCTGACTGCTAGTTGGTGTTCATGGATGCGTTCTGCTAGTCTTCTGCCAGTCAAGACTTCCCTGGAGAAAAGAGGGTGAGTTGGTGAAAATCCTAATCTGGCATTGCCACTGTTTTCTCTGAAGAGTTGTATAGCTTTTCTAAAAAGTTCTTGCTGCTTTTTCTTTGAGATACTCCCCATTAGCTTGTCCTGATGAGATTTTGAGAATCCCATTGTGGGTATCCCACTCATCACAGGAAGCATCAGCAATGCTAATCTTCTACAACCCCCCAAAATTTAGAATAGGAATATTGATGTGAAATGTACATTCTTTCTTTTTTTAAAGAATATATGTAGATCAATGCTCATCATTCCAGAGAAGTGCATTATGTCCATCCCAATATTTTTATGGGACTGCAATTATAACCAGATCCATTTTTTGAATTGCCCATATCTGTTTTTCAATAAGACTGATTCATTTCATTTGCTTCATTTAAAAGCAATGGAATCTCATCAATATTAAATGAAACTCTCATATTAACCATGGCAGATTCTCTTGAAAGGCTTATGAATCTCACTTCTTTGTGGCATAGAATTACTTTAACTCTATTGCAGGAAATCATCAAGAATTGATCATGAAGATAATTCATAAGTGGTAATACTCTATATAATTACACTACACAGATTGTAACATTTCTAGGTTGTCTGAGTTGTGAGTGAATTGAAACATCTTTGGTGGCAGTGCTTGAAAGTTTGAGACAAAATTGGGAAAATTACTCAACACTTTCTTACAGCGAAGAAATTTATTGCTTCATTATCTCTGTTTCCTAAGGCCACATAGGAAACTGAATCAAGTCTTGCGGTTAGTTGCCTGGTTTTGAATCACAATATATGGGGACACTAAAATACATCTTTCATTGAATTAGTAGCAAGGGAAACTTTGATTTAGTGGACCCATTTAACAGACCAGATGCAGCAGATCAAATCTGTGTTGGAACAAGTATGATGTTTCTGAAGTCTGTCTGAGCCATTGATGTAATTAACATCATTTGTGTTAATGTATATCATTTGTATAATTAGATAATGAATGGTTTCACATAATTTTAATTACGTCAGTTGCTCTGGCTGAAAAATTAATACAACAACAAAGATCTTTCATGAAATCCCTATAATGAAGATAAAGTTATTTGGGCTTGGTCATCAGTTACTAGTGATATTAACAGATAGATTACATGCATCTGTATAAATGTTGATCTGGGTAGAAGTGTTGGATAAGGATGTTTAGAATGTTTGTATTTCTCTTAAGATTACAAATATATTCATGGTTATATATGCGTGAATACATGGGCAGCTACACTCCCAAGTTTTTATTCTTTTTTAATTCTTAATTTTATCTTTTGCTTCCCCCCCCCTATTTTTTCTCCCTTTTTTGGTATTTTCAATAAAATAGCCTTCCTTCCCCCTGCCCCCCCCAAACCCCCCCCCCCTAAACCCTGGTCCATTTTACTGTTTGCAGTAGCAAGGCAACTTTTTGGTCTATATATATTTTCCACTTTTTTTTAATCTAGAAAAATAATGCAGCCATAACTTTACAAGTCTTCCTGCAACTTCCCCTGAGTTATGCAGTTTTAGACATAATTTTCTCTGAGAAAGTCTTTTTAAGCTATTTAATCTAATGTTTGCTTTTTCCCTGCTGTATAAATTTCCCTCCTCTAAGCTCTTGGTTTTAGCTCATTTACACAACTGTCAGAAACTTACCTTCTTTTTGGACCCATCTTTCGTGGATGACTGAGGCTTGTTTTGTGAATTTCTGAGTGTGGAGAAAAGGGATGCTAATGGATTGCATCCAGCCCTGGCATTCATGGCATAGCTGATTCCATTTTTGCAGACCGCAGTGTTTCAGACAAAAGTCCTGGATTTTGTTTATATCCCTAATGCAAAATAAAAACAACAGTGTTGTATCCATGGATGGGAGTGGAATAGCAGTCAGTAGCTAGCTAGTAGTCACCAAGAAACTGCCATTGCCATTGCCTCCAAAATCTTTTTTTTTAATGTTGCTGCACTATTGCAAAAAGCTCCTGAGTTTATTTCTTAAATCACATCCACCCAATTTGGCCCCTCCAAATTCCAGCTGAAATTTCTCCAGTGATAAATTTCCAGCTCAGCAACTAATTAGATTTCACAAGAGGATGTCTTTGAACTGGGTACTACAGGCAAAAAAATTAATATTGCAAGATTGGTTTAGGCTGTTTTCCCTCTGGGTGTGAGATGGGGGGGGGCAATGATATCTCTTGTCAGATCACTCTCTCTAGATGGGCTGGAGTGGGTTGTTTTTATACTCCTGATTAGTTCCAGGGAGAGTGGATTGTGGCTGGTGATATGCATGTGTTGTTGTCTGTAGTGTGGGGATAGCTGGTTTGTTTAGGCCTACTGAGTGCAGAAGAAGTGGACTAAGTCTGTGACAGGTCAGCCAGACTGGAAGTATCTAGTGACATCTGAATGTTGGATGGATCTATGAACCGGTGGGAGAAATGGAAGTGTTAGGGGGATATTGGCTTGGTTCAGGGGGAAGAGGCAGGCAGTCACATTTTTGTGGGACAGGCAGAGGGAGACATGGCAAGAGACAGGGGAGAACCACTCCTGGGGAAGACATACTCATTGTCTTCCTATGATTCCATCTTCTAGCACTCTGGGCTCAACCCCAAGGCCTGGTCTTTGGAGCCTCACCAGTCCTGGGCTCAGGCTGTTGCTGCTCAATGCCAGGTAGGCCCGTAACAAGGCTTTCCTCATCCACAGTCTCATTATGGATCAGAGAGCTGACCTGGAGTGTATTACTGAGACCTGGATGGTCACGAATGGGGGAGTTATCAGCACCAGCCATGACCCCAAGGCAGGGTGGTGATAGTGCTATTTTTCTCTGGGATTTTCTTGTGGCTTTCAGAGGCACCGCTCCACAGAGAACTGGATGTGGATAACTTCACCTTGTTTGTGAACTTGGGCTCTAGAGAACAGATGGGATTGCTGCTACTGTACCAGCCTCCCTGTGGCGTAGTGGCTTCCCTGCCTGAGCTGCTGAATGCTGTGGCTGGGTTGGCAGTGGCGTTTCCTAGACTTCTGATACTGGGAGACTTCAGCCTGCCTTCCCTGGGGTTGGAGTCTGAAGTGGCTCAAGAAATCACGGCCGCCATGGGAACCATGGACCTGACCAAAATAATCGAGAGCCTAATACATGGCGGGGGAAACACACTGGGTGTGTTTTCTGTGTCACGGCAGTGGCAATGTGATCTGGAGCTGAGGGACTCTCTTTGTCCCTTCTCATGGACAATCACTATTTGATTGCTTTGGATCTTTCCATACTGGCTTCCCACTGCAGAGTGGTAGGACCCACTTGATTGATCTGCCCCAGGTGCCTGATGGACTTCATCGGGTTTCAGCGGGTGATTGGAGAAGTTCCTGAGAACCTGGTGCACAGTTCAACTGTCCTGATGGAATGAAAGGATGGCTATAGTCTTGGAGTGGATTTGTTTGTTTGTTTGTTTGTTTATTATCTCAATTTATATGGCTGCTCATCTCAAGTTCATGACTCTGGGCGGCTAACAATAATTAAACAGCATAAAAAACATAAAAACAAGGAAACAACCTGTAAGGTGCTTTCCCTATGTCCTAGAACCCGTTTCTCTTAAACAAACCGACAGACGCTAGTTTGCTAAGCAGTAAAGGTTTATTCCGGTACATGGAGGTTGACACTTAGAAAGACTGGAATGAATGCATTTCGTAAGGTACAGTATTTTTATCCATTCCCCTCCCCATTGTCCATGCGAATGACACGTGTTGTGCTCAGGCATTCCGGTACTCAGACAGTCATTCCGGAGAAGGTGCAGATCCTTTCAGGCATTAGCTGTTAATTGCTTTCCGCCGGTGCTGTTATCTCTTTCTGTGTCAGTTTCTTTCTCCCCTTAATACACAAGACTGTCTGGCTGAATGGCAGAGGTCTGCCAGAACTCTGACATGGTACCAGCCCAAGATTCTCTACCCCCTACCATGATCTAATTAATTTTATTTACACAGTTCACCTTGTTCTTTCTTTATCTGAAACGATAAAACATGATATTTAGTTAGCACCACCCTTTTCAATGGGGTTTCCCAGGGAATTCCCTATGAAAATTCCTGATGAGAGTTGGGGCATGAGTGTGATTCGAGTTGACCCATTCTTTGTGCCCGATCGGCAGATGCTGCCATTTTACTAGGTACTGCAGTTGCCCTTTATGATGCCGGGAGTCTAGAATTTTATCGATTTCGAAGTGTGGTTCCCCATTGACTAGTAATGGGGCTGGTTCTGGCGATTCAGGGTGCCACTGTTCTGATGGGTTATACCGTTTCAACAAGCTGATATGGAACATGGGGTGAACTCTCTTCAGTGCTTTGGGAAGCTGCAGTTTAACCGTCACTGGGTTGATTACTGCAATAATGGGGAATGGTCCGATGTATTTCGGAGCTAGCTTTCTAGATGGTTGTGTGGTGCACAATTTTTTTGTGGAGAGGTACACTTTGTCCCCTACTCTTAACTCCCATTCCGCTGTCTTTTTACAGTCTGTATATTTCTTATAATTTGCTTTGGCTTCCTGCAATGTTTTTACCATGATTGGCCAATTGTTGTTGATCTTTGCAATCCATTCGTCCGCCCGTAATGGGGCGGTGACTTCCGTCACTTGGGTCAGTGACAGTTTGGGGATAGTTATAAAATCCTGACCCGTGGCTATTTTAAATGGCGAAAATCCCGTACTTTGGTGTACCGCATTATTGTAGGCTACCTCAGCAAAAGGTAAAAGTTCAGCCCAATCGTTCTGTTGGTAGCTGATGTAACAGCGCAAGTACTGCTCAAGTATTGAATTAAGGCGTTCAGATGAACCATCTGTGCACGGATGGAACGCACTACTTAATCCCTGTTCAGATCCAATTAATTTCAAAAATGCTTTCCAGAATTTGCAGGTAAAGGTACTGCCGCGATCGCTGATGATGCGTTCGGGCGTTCTGTGAGCTCTGTAGATGTGCTGGATGAATAACTTGGCCAATTTAGGTGCGTTGGGGATCCCATTGCAAGCAATGAAATGTGCTTGTTTAGAGAATAAATCTGTGACTACCCAAATCGCCGTTTTCTTATTGCTCATGGGCAAATCTACAATGAAATCCATGGCGATTTGCTTCCATGGCTGTGTTGGGCTAGCTACTGGCTGAAGTAACCCTGTGGGTTTTCTCACCACCTGTTTCGCTGTAGCACATACCGGGCAAGAAGCTACATACGTTTTTATATCCTTGCACAGTGTTGGCCACCAGAATTTGCACCTAACCAAATGGATGGTTTTGACAAACCCGAAATGCCCTGCTGTTTTGTGGTCGTGGTTTCTAGCTAGCACTCCTTTTCGTAATCCTTCTGGGACGTACACCTTCCCATCCTTCCACCACAGCCCATTGCTTTCCTGTAAGGTTTGATTATTCTCTCCCCACCATGCGTCCTTCTGTTTCCTCAAGTAACTCATTTTCAAAGGGGTTTCCCTCTAAACTCTCTTTGGCTCTGCTCCGTGTGATCGCTAAATTTCCTTCTAGCCTGTCAGTCTGACTAGACTGCTTCAGGTCCTCTTCTCTCTGCATCTGTGTGTATGTCTGTGTGGGTAAGAGTGTTTCAATAATTCCCTCTACCTTGCCATCGTGTTGTGGGAGACGTGACATGGCATCAGCCAGGTAGTTCTTACCCCCTGGGAAATATTGTAAGGTGAAATTAAATCGGCTGAAGAATTCCGCCCAACGTAGCTGTTTGGGGTTTAATTTCCTAGGGGATTTGAGTGCTTCCAAGTTTTTGTGATCCATCCATACCTGAAATGGAACGGATGCACCCTCCAAAAGGTGTCGCCATGTTCCTAGTGCGTGCTTGACCGCGAATGCTTCCTTCTCCCACACATGCCATCTTTTCTCAGTTTCGCTAAACTTTTTAGATATGGCCTCAACTTCTTATTCTCATCAAATTGTAGTAATATTGTAGTAATATTGACCCAATGGCATTGTGTGAAGCGTCTGTGTGAATTATGAATTGCTTTTCTACTTCCGGGTGTTTTAATATGGGCTCCTCTGTGAATAATGCTTTTAAACTATTGAATGCTTCCTGGCCTTCAGAGGTCCAAGTTATCTTTGTACTGGGCATTTTAACTTTTACCCCCATTCCTTTGCCTTTAGTTTTCAGTAAGTCAGTGAGGAGCAATGCGATCTGTGTGAAATTCTGAATGAATTGCCTATAGAACCCCGCGAACCCCAGAAACGCCTGAAGTTGTCTACGGGTTCGGGGGGTTCCCACCCCAATACAGCTTGTACTTTTGCGGGATCCATTTCAATTCCTCTGTGAGAAATCCGGTATCCTAGAAAGTCTAAGCTGTCTTTGTGGAATTCGCACTTCTCCAATTTAACATAAAATTTAGCCTCCAGTAATTTTTCTAAAACCTTTTGAACCAATGCCACATGTTCCTCCATATTATCTGAAAATATCAAAATATCATCTAAATATACAATCACTCCCTTGTACAAGAACTCATAAAGGACCTCATTGATTAACCTCATGAAGTTGCCCGGCCCTCCTGCGATCCCGAACGGGAGGACCCGGTATTGGAACGAGCCAAGCGGGCAATTAAAAGCCGTTTTCCATTCATCGCCCTCCTGTATGCGTACCCGGTAGTATGCCTCCCGCACATCCAATTTCGTGAAGATTTTTCCCTTTGCTAATTGTGCTAGCATGTCTTTCAATAATGACAGGGGGTATTGATTAGTTACTGAAATAGCATTCAACCCCCTGTAGTCCGTACACAGACGGAGTGATCCATCCTTTTTCTTTCGAAAGAGGACAGGAGCTGCTAGGGGCGAATTCGCCGGTTCTATGAACCCTCGACCCAAATTTTTATCAATGAATTTATGTAATTCCATTAATTCTTTCTGAGTCATCGCATACATTTTGGGCTTAGGAAAAGGCACCCCTGGAATGAGTTCAAATGCCGCCTCCGACTCCCTGTGAGGAGGCAATTGCTCGCATTCCTGTTCACTAAAAACCTCAGCCACAGGGTTATAGTGCTCAGGTATGTTGCACACCCTTTCCTCCCCATCCAGTTCCCAATGCTCGATCCCTGCCGCCCCCAGTTCCAGGTTGAGTGGTCCCAGGTCATCGTTTACCCCCAGATAGGACCCATCAATAAAGTCAATTTCCCCTGAAGCCCAGTCAACCCGGGGATTCCTTGCTTTTAGCCATCTTAACCCTAACACAATGTGACGCGTTGCAATCGGAGCCACAATAAAACGTAAAGTCTCTATATGAGTGCCCACAGACATTTGTATGTCTTCTGTGAAGTGTTCAATTGGCCCTCCTTTCATCTCTGACCCATCCAGCTGGCAAAATGTGATGGGAGTGTTTAATCTGAGCAGTTTAAGCCCCAATTTGCTCACTACTGTTGTGTGCATTAGACATCGGGAGCACCCAGAGTCCAGCATAGCCACCCCCCACAGTTGTTCCCTCCTATCCAATGTTTGTAATTTTACCTTAATGTTCATTGTAGGGCATTTGCTGCCAACTTCCCAACCGTTGCACCCCATGTTGAAGACCTGTCCTGCGGCGCTCTTTAGGAACAGGCTGTTGGCATTCCCCGCCGGCGTGAATTCAACCTCTGACGAGTCGCTGTCATCTTCCAAGTACTGCAGGATTTGTCTTTCTTCTATTGCCACCGCTGCTCCTTTGCGCTTTATGTTCGTTGGTTTGTCGCCTTTGCTGTCTGCTGGTTTCCTCATAGGTGGCTTGTCTCTGAGAGGAGCCTTGTCTTGAAGGCAATTGCTTATTCGATGTCCCTCCTTGCCGCAACGAAAGCATAGTCCTTCTTTCGTTCGCCGTTCTTTCTCTTCCTCCCAATTTCTTTGCTTGATATCTCTGCGGGGGTTGTGTGTGTGTCCTCCTTGTTTTTTCCACAGGGTGTGGAAATTTCTTTTTTTTTTTTAACAAATTTTATTAGATTTTAATTTTACATAGATAAAAGTTTGAAACAGAAAAGAAAATAGAAATACAAATCAAGAAAAAAGAAAAGATAAAAAAGTGTAGTAAAGGAAAAAAGGAAAAAAGATAAAGCTGAAACAGAATTTGGTCAACTTCCGATTTGTATCTGGTCATGGTATTTTAGAAATTTTATCTTACATGCTAGGTCTATATATAATATTAAAGAATATTTCTTGTCTATTACATCAATATATATATATTTTAATCTTCAAATCCCCATATAAGCTTTGCCCCTCCCGCATCTTGTAAATAGTCAGTTAATGGTTTCCACTCTTTAAGGAAATAATTATTTGGATTTTCTTTTAATAAACATGTCAGTTTATCATTCTCTGCCATATCCATCAATTTTAACATCCAATCTTGTATTGTAGGCGATATCTGTTTTTTCCAATTTTGTGCAAAAATAAGTCTTGCTGCTGTAATCATGTATTGCATAATCCTTGTAAATTGCTTCCCAGGTTGTCCATCAATTATTCCCAGTAAGAAAAATTCCGGTTTAAATGGAACTCGAATTTGTAATATATTTTGCATCAATGCATGTATTTGAGTCCAAAATTTCTTTGCAGTCCCACATGTCCACCACATATGGTAAAAAGACCCCTCTTTTTTTTTACATTTCCAACATAAGTTGGAGACATTTCCATACATTTTAGAAAGTTTTTGTGGGGTCATATACCATCTGTACATCATCTTATAAAAGTTTTCTTTTAAATTATAACACAAAGTAAATTTTAACCCTTTGGTCCACAGGGTGTGGAAATTTCTGATAGTTTGCAATTGCATTTGGCTATATGTTGATGAAGGTTCTCAGTCATCCAGGTGGAACAGTCTGTGGCTTGAATCATGTCAACTGGATTTCTATTTTCTCAGTAGAAACGTTTCACTCCTTATCCAAGGAGCTTCTTCAGTCTGAGCAAAGTTGGTAAGTGAATCCTTAAATATGTTTCTAAGGTGGCTGTGTGACCTTGCACCTGGGGCTAGGTCATGGTTATTTTGAGATGTTTATTTCTAAGTCCCTTTATCATCTAAAGGAGGATCGTTAAGATTACCCTGCTGCTGTTAAGCTTGTGAAATGGTCTTAATCTTCCTAGGCACAGAAGACAAAGCAGGAAGGAATATGGGAGAAAGATTGTGCCTGAGGCCCCCACCTCTATTCAAGGAAGGATTTTCCAAGTTGGCATGAATGGATTCCTTGACCCCTCTCTCAAACCACCTATCTTCTCTCTCTAAAATGTGAACATTAATGTCCTCAAATGAGTGTCCTTTTTCCTTTAGATGAAGATAAACTGCTGCCTCTGGTCCTGTGGTGTTACTTTTCCTGTGTTGGGCCATCCTCCTGTACAAAAGTTGTTTGGTTTCTCCAATGTAGAGTTCAGAGCACTCCTCACTGCACTGGATTGCATACACTACATTGCTTTCCTTGTGTTTTGGAGTTTGATCTTTGGGGTGTACAAGCCTCTGTCTCAGTGTGTTGGTGGGTTTGAAATATACAGGTATGTGGTGTTTGCCAAATATCCGTTTTATCTTTTCAGACACGCCAGCCATGTAAGGAATGACCAGGTTCTTCCGTTTACTCTGAGTCTCAGCCCTATCGCTGTTTTAGGTCTGGTAGACTTAGATTTAGTGAAGGCCCAATTTGGATATCCACAGGCCTTCAGAGCTGTTCTCAGGTGCTGCTTTTCATTCTTTTTGGAATCCATGGAGGTGGGGATGGTTTCTGCTCTGTGTGATAATGTCCTGATGACTCCTAGTTTGTGCTGCAGTGGATGGTGAGAGTCAAACATCAGGTATTGATCTGTGTGTGTGGGTTTCCTGTAGATCCCTATTTCTAGCTTGCCACCGGTCCCAATGAGGACTTCACAGTCTAGGAATGCCAGTCTGTTGTCCTTGGTGTCTTCTCTGGTGAACCTAATGTTGGCATCTATAGTGTTTATATGGTCCGTGAAGGCCTGTACTTCCTGGGCCTTGATTTTGACCCAGGTGTCATCCACATACTGTACCTAAACCAGTGGGTGGGCACCGTTCCCTGGAATGTGTTGAGTGCTTTCTTCTCCACTTCTTCCATGTATAAATTGGCCACAATGGGTGACACAGGAGAACCCATGGCACAGCCGTGTTTTTGTCTGTAAAAGTCACCTCTGTATGAGAAATAAGTGGTGTTAAGACACAGGTCCAGAAGATGGCAGATCTGTTTTGGGTTGAGATGGTTTCTCCTTTCAAGGGTGCTGTCCTCTTCTAGTCTCTTCCTGACAGCGGATAGAGCATGAGTGGTGGGGATGCTGGTGAAAAGGGAGGACACATCGAAGGAGACCATAGTTTCATTTGTATCCAGTTTCAGGATCTTTGCTTTGGAAACAAATTCTTCCGAATTTTGGATGTGGTGTTCAGAGTGTCCAACTAGAGGTGCTAGTATGGTAGAGAGGTGTTTGGCAATGTTGTATGTTACCGAATTAATGCTGCTGACTATGGGTCGGAGGGGTGTTCCTTCCTTGTGGATCTTAGGAAGTCCGTAGATGCAAGGGATGGCTTCTCCAGGATACAGACGGTGGTAGGTAATCCTATCGATGAAGCCATCATGTTCTAATTGTTTCAAACTGTCTATTACCTTTTTCTTGTAATTGCTGGTGGGGTCTCTGGGGGCCTGGGGCCTCCCAGGAGCTAAGAATTTTGTACACCTGCATAATTCTACTGAAGTCAAACAATAGGAAATGACATGCTGTCTGGTTATGAGTTAGATATGTACTGCATGTACTCAAATATTTTGAGTAGTTTGAGGCAATTAGAAATTTTGGTATTATTTGTAGTTCTCATATTTTGGGCTTTCACATTTGATTACTTGGATTAAAAGTCACTAAAAACTGAGAAAGGGAAGAAATGGGATGTTAAGACTATCTAAGGTGCATACCAAGCAAACATCAGAGCATAAGCTGGCAGCAATTGGGTGACCTAAAGATAATTTGGCAACCAGCACAATTTTTACTGAAGAAATGGTTTTTGTTGTTTGTTTTTTTTTAAAAGGACAGTTCTTCATAGAAGAAAACAAGTTACCAGTTGTCTATGAAGGTTCTCAGTCATCCAAGGTGGAATTGTCTGTAGCTTGAATCATGTCAACTGGATTTCTATTTTCTCAGTGGAAACGTTTCGCTCCTTATCCAAGGAGCTTCTTCAGTCTGAGCAAAGTTGGTAAGGGAATCCTAAATATGTTTCTAGGTAGCTGTGTGACCTTACACCTGGGGTCATGGTTATATTGAGATGTTATTTTAAGTCCTTTTATTATCTAAAGGAGGATCGTTAAGATCACCATGCTGCTGTTGAGCTTGTGAAATGGTCTTAATCTTCCTAGGCACAGAAGACAGAGCCGGGAGAAAGATGGGAGAAAGATTGTGCCTGAGGCCCCCACCTCTATTCAAGGAAGGATTTTCCAAGTTGGCATAAATGGATTCCTTGACCCCTCTCTCAAACCACCTATCTTCTCTGTCTAAAATGTGAACATTAATGTCCTCAAATGAGTGTCCTTTTTCCTTTAAATGAAGATAAACTGCTGACTCTGGTCCTGTGGTGTTACTTCTCCTGTGTTGCTCAGACTGAAGAAGCTCCTTGGATAAGGAGCGAAACGTTTCCACTGAGAAAATAGAAATCCAGTTGACATGATTCAAGCTACAGACACTGCTGGAAGAAGATGAAAAGTGAATCTGGACAAGAGCTTTTATTAAAGATTTTATCATGGTGATAACAGTGGCAAAACAGAGGTATTTTTCCACTTATTGCATCTATAGCTTGCCACCCAGAAATCCTGTTTAAAGTAATTGGTTCCCTCTTAGGGAGGAATGGGTCAGAAGATCATTTGAAGGGCTGCTGTGACAATTTTTTGAGGCATCTATCAGATAAAATCACTGAGATTTGCTGGGATCTGGATCCGAGTTGTGCAGGTCCTGTTGAGTTGAATGAGCGCAAGTCTGGCATGGTACTCTAGGAGGAGTTTGAGCCTGTTGGTCCTGAGGAAGTGGAGAGGGACTTTAGAGCTGTGAGTGTGATCACCAGTTTATTAGATCCACTGCATATCCCTCCTGGTTGGTCAAGGGCTCCAGGGAGGGTGTTGTGTGGTTAGGGTAGATTTTGAGGTCTCTAGGATCCAAAGATTTTTTTGTCTCTAGTTCTGAATGGGGTTGCACTCCCCCAGAGAGACCTAATGGACAATCTGGGGATCCTCCTGGGTTCACAACTCCTACTTGAAGAGGAGGTGGTGGCCATGACTCAGAGGGTCTTTGCACAAATTCAACTTGTGCACCAGTTGTGCCCATTCCTGGATCAGGAAGCCCTACTCCTGATTACACATGCCTTGGTCACTTCTTGTCTGGATTACTGCATCTGCTCTACATGGGGCTATCTTTAAATACCACTTGGAAGCTACAGCTGGTCCAGAATGTAGTAGTGCAGGTAGTTATGGGCTCACTTCACATGCCCATGTAACACTGCTACTTTGCAAGCTGCTCTGGTTGCCAGTGGGTTTCTGGGTGCAATCCAAAGTGCTGGTTATTATAGCATCGGGCCTGGTTATTTTCAGGACTACCTGTCTCGAATTATCTCTGCTTATCTAAGAAGATCCAACAGGGTTGGCATGCTCCAGGTCCTGTCTCTTAAGCAATGTTATCTTATGGGACCCAAGAGATGTGCCTTCTCTGTCGCTGTTCCTTCCCAATGGAATAGTATTCCCCCAAAAGCCAGGTAACCATGACCCTGCCTGCCTTTTGTAAGGCTTTGAGAGCCTGTTTTTCCCCCTGAATTTTTTAACCTATCTGGTTTGACTTTTCCAATGGTTCCAATGGCCTCTGGTATAATTTATTTTCCTTGGACTGCAAGAAGATCAAACCAGTCCATCCTCCAGGAAATCAAGCCAGACTGCTCACTTGAGGGAATGATATTAAAGGCAAAACTGAAGGACTTTGGCCACATAATGAGAAGACAGGATACCCTGGAGAAGATGCTGATGGTGGGGAAAGTGGAAGGCAAAAGGAAGAGGGGCCGACCAAGGGCAAGATGGATGGATGATATTCTGGAGGTGACAGACTCGACCTTGGGGGACCTGGGGCTGGCGACGGCCAAGAGGAAGCTCTGGCGTGGGCTGGTCCATGACGTCACAAAGAGTCGGAAGCAACTGAACAAATAAACAACAAAATAATCTATTTTATGCTTTTATTATATGTTATGCTTTTTCATTTCTATGGTGTTGTTATTATTTTACCTGTATGCCACCCTGAATTGTTTGTCTAGAGGGCAGCTATATAAATCAAGTAAATAAATAAATCACTAGCCAGAATGGCTGATTAGTTTGGAGAGAGTCTATTATAACTGATACCCCCAATGTGTGAGAAATCTTTTGTTTTAGATAATGTTTAACAATGGTGTTCCCGACAAGCTGTTTTTGATTTTGCTATGCTTCTCTAGCCCCAGAGATTAGAACACAGTCTTATTTATAATGTGCATCTGAGCTTGGAAAAAAATCATAGATTTCAATGAAGATTCCGGTCACACCTTAGTAAGCTCATCAAGTTAGAATATTGATGTACAATTTGTGTTGGCATTAATGCAATGGGAGAACCGTCAGCTTGGGGGAAAAGGCTCTTGTTAGATATATTGCTTAGGGTTAGCTTTGTGCATATCTTTTATTATAATGACTATTAAGGCAATGAAAACACTTCCTTGCCCCTAAGCTCAAACATCTTTCTTCTCACGAGATCGGCAGTAAGGCTTTCGGTGGAAAGCAGGGCCTTTCGATCAAAGAAAAACAGAAGGGGTGTCCTAACTCATGGTGTAAATTAGTTAGTTTGGAGGGACTACAGAGTTTGGAATTGAGCTTTGCAGAGCTATTCTAAGGCTATGTCAGGGGCCGGGCTGGGTTTTGCTGAATTATCGTCAAGCTCCCGCAAGACTGGCAAACAAATCTGGCAGGAAATAAAAAAGAATACAGACACACACTCACAAAATAAAAACTGTAAGATGGTGAATTGGAATAGAGATTATCAGGGGCTAGATCTTGAATTCTTCCACGTGAACTACTGAAATAAAATACTGAAGGCTTTCCTTGTACATTCAGATGGGCTATATACCACTGCAAATAAGTAAAACGATCTTTTCAGCATTACAGAAGTGACCATTTTTGGAGGAGGATGGAGCTGGGTCATATACTCGTGGGTGGGCGTGGGTGGGTGGGGCTAGGATTTTTCCCCCCATGGATTTTATAGTGAGGAAGCAGTTTGATTTTATACAGAAGGCTTATACTACTGTTTTCATCAGCTTCCTATTTCAAAATGGCGAGAGATTTTGCTGCAATAGCAGCCAGAAGGAGTTCCAAAAAAAAAAAAAAACCCTCACATCAATTCAGGTTCATGTGTGTAGATTAAGGAAGCCTTGGAAAGTCAGTCATTAAGAGTTCTGATAGGACTTAATCTGTATCACATCTGTCTGATTTCAGGCACAACTATACTGTACCCCTAAACTGGTTCAGCTTGACTCTCAGCTGGTTTAAGAAAATCCTTCCCAGACTGACATATTTTAGTAACAGCTTGCAAAGTACTCAGTCTGAACCACTAGCCACCATGTCCTCAACCGGACAATCCCCCTGTTGCTAAGCCCTCCCATATTTCTGTTTCAGGAAAGCCATGGCTTTTCTTCCTGTGGTGGGTCTTCTTAAATATATATATTTGTGTGTGTGTGTTTGTATACACATAGAGATAAGGTCACCCAGCTGGATTTGTGCCTAAAGCGGGACTAGAGCTCATGGGCTTCTGGTTTCTAGCTTGGTGCCTTAACCACTAGACCACATTGGCTCTGTGGTGGCTCTGAGATGTACATACACATACAAATATACAAAGTTAAATTAAATTCTCTGAATATTGTTCTGAGTTTTTTAGGGCACAAACTGCAACTGTATTCATATATAGGCAGCTTAAGAAATATATTTTTGTTGTTGTTCAGTCATTTAGTCGTGTCCGACTCTTCGTGACCTCATGGACCATAGCACGCCAGGCCTTCCTGTCCTCCACTGTCTCTCGGAGTTTACTCAAATTCATGTTCATTACATCGGTGATGCTATCTAACCATCTCATCCTCTGCCGTCCCCTTCTCCTTTTGCCTTCAGTCTTTCCCAGCATCAGGGTCTTTTCCAGGGAGTCCTCTCTTCGCATTAGGTGGCCAAAGTATTTGAGCTTCAGCTTCAGCATCTGTCCTTCCAATGAGCAGTCACGGTTGATTTCCTTTAGGATTGACTGGTTTGACCTCCTTGCAGTCCAAGGGACTCTCAAGAGTCTTCTCCAGCACCACAGTTTGAAAGCATCAATTCTTCGGCGCTCAGCCTTCCTTATGGTCCAACTCTCACAGCCATACATTACTACTGGAAAAACCATAGTTTTAACTATACGGACCTTTGTCAGCAAGGTGATGTCTCTGCTTTTTAATATGCTGTCTAGGTTTGCCATAGCTTTCCTCCCAAGGAGCAAGCGTCTTTTAATTTCATGGCTGCAGTCACCGTCTGCGGTGATCTTGGAGCCCAAGAAAATAAAATCTGTCACTGCTTCCATTTCTTCCCCTTCTATTTGCCAGGAAGTGATGGGACCAGATGCCATGATCTGAGTTTTTTTTAATGTTGAGTTTCAAGCCAGCTTTTGCACTCTCCTCTTTCACCCTCATCAAGAGGCTCTTTAGTTCCTCTTCACTTTCTGCCATTAGGGTGGTATCGTCTACATATCTGAGGTTGTTGATATTTCTCCCGGCAATCTTAACTCTGGCTTGTGATTCATCCAGCCCGGCATTTCTCATGATGTACTCTGGATATAAGTTAAATAAGCAGGGTGATAATATACAGCCGTGTCGTACTCCTTTCCCAATTTTGAACCAGTCGGTTGTTCTATGTCCGGTTCTAACTGTTGCTTCTTGACCCGCATACAGGTTTCTCAGGAGACAGGTAAGGTGGTCTGGTACTCCCATCTCTTTAAGACTTTGCCACAGTTTGTTGTGATCCACACAATCAAAGGCTTTAGCGTAGTCAATGAAGCAGAAGTAGATGTTTTTCTGGAACTCTCTTGCTTTTAGAAATACGCATTTGAGGCAAAATACATCAATACATGTGAATTTTGGAAGAATATCTATTTTACAATATATATTTATATATTATAAAATATATAAATAAATATATTAAATTAAATAAATATTGATATATTTATTTATATATTTTGTGTCATGGCATTCTTTTTAAAAAAATACTAACTGATGTGGAAATTGAATTATTTATTTATAACTGATAGTAATGAATGTACAAGTGTTCAATAGACAAATATTTCCATTAGATATATAATTTTTGCTTTTCATACAAGCAAACTTTAAAAAATCCCAGAATTATATAGCAAACACATTTTTGTCATGTCAGAATCCATGCTAGAAATGCGGAATTGGAATACAACCAGTTCAACACCTAGATCGGTGGTTTCCAGACAGTCACTCATGCCTTTGTCACATCACAGCTCAACTACTCCAATGCACTCCATATGGGGCTGACCTTGAAGACCCCTTAGAAACTTCAACAGGTCTAGAATGCAGCACCTCAAAGAGTGGTGGGCCTGCCTTGGTATGCCCATGTGACACCCCTGCTTTGTGAGTTCCACTGGCTGCCAGCGTGCTTCCAAATGCCATTGAAGGTGCTGGTTATCACCTATAAAGCCCCACGTGGAGTGAGGCTGGAGTATTTGTGGGATTGCCTATTTCCGTGATTTCTGCCCAGCCAGTAAGAGCCAACAGAGTGGGATTAAATATTGTCATCTTTTGGGACCCAGAAAGTGCACTTTCTCTGTTGAGGCGCCTGCCCTCTTGAATAAAATCACCCCCGAGATCTGGATGGCTACCATCCTGATGGTGTTCCAGAAGGCCTTAAAAACCTGCTTGTTCTCTCAGGCCTTGGGGTAGAATGGATGGAACCCCCTTGTTATATATGTTTGTCATATGTCACATATGTTCTGATGTAGTTATCTGGATTTGCCATTTTATTTATTTCCTTTTTTTAATCTGTTCAATTGTGTCCCATTCTTGGAGACTGCCTGGACAAGTTCCTGCAGTTTTCTTGGCAAGGTTTTTCAGAAGTGGTTTGCCATGTCCACCTTCCTAGGACTGAGAGAGAGTGACTGATCCAAGGTCACCCAGCTGGCTTTGTGTTTCAGGCAGCACTAGAACTCACAGTCTCTTGGTTTCTAGCCTGATGCCTTAACCACTACATCAAACTGGCTCTCTATTTCCTTTACTGTATCTCTATTTAATTTGTGGCATTAGCATTGTTTTTATATTGTGACCTGCCCCAAGTTGGCCTGGAATCAGGCAGTGCCAAAGTTGAAGCAATAAATAAATAAAGGTGCACCGGGTTGCTATAGCTCCTTCAAGAAATCTAACTGCGCTGTGTGGTCACAGCCAAAGTAGCTAACTTACTTCAGTTAATCCTGAAAAACATCTCAGGAACATACCTTGTGCCGAAGATGGTCTGTTTCACTAGTTCAAATGACATTCTTTTGGGGCGTCCCACATGCCCTCCAACAGCAGTAACGTGACTCAAAACAAGGAGATGAATTCAAAGAAAACTGCCTGGTTGGCTGGTCTTTCGATACCAAAGGCTTGAGAAACTTGGCTTGATAATTCAGACTGATGTTAATCTTCCTTTATAGCCCACAGCAGAAGATAATAACAGCAAAAGACTGGTGCCCACATGAATTTTGCCTCCTAAAACTGTCCAGCTACATTCATAAAGCCAAACCATGATTCCACAGCAACAGTATTAGAGGATATCTTTGGTTGGATGTGAATATTATTTACTTCTATAGGTGTTTAGAGACCCAGTTTGGTGCAGTGGTTAAGGCATCGGGCTAGAAACCGGGAGACCATGAGTTCTAGTCCCGCCTTAGGCGTGAAGCCAGCTGAGTGACCTTGGACCAGTCCCTCTCTCTCAGCCCTAGGAAGCAGGCAAGGGCAAACCACTTCTGAAAAACCTGCCAAGAAAACTGCAGGGACTTGTCCAGGCAGTCTCCAAGAATCGGACACGATTGAATAGATGAAAAAAAAAGGCATTTGGTGTTTCTAGTAGTGATATTAGAGTGACTAACACAATGACATTACATTTTTAAAGAAAAATTGCTCACCTTTCACCTTCCTTTGCAGCTTGTACATTAATGAAAGGAGGAAATAGCCATGTATTGCTTCTCTCTCCAGTGCTCACCACAGACAGAGTTGTTCAAATAAATACCAATGAGAGTTGTCTCAGGTGCAAGGCAAGGTCAGTTTGACACTGTGGACATTTACCAGGCATCTGGCTTTAGAGTAAAGAGGTGTAAACAATCAATTTGCAAAACTTTGAGTCTTAGAGGAATAAGGAACCCCCTGCTGCCAAATTAACCCTGAGTTGGCCATTTGAAATGATGGAAAAACATCCTGAACATTTTTAAAAATAAATGATCTTGGAAAGTGGTTGTGTCGACCACCGTGGTTTCATTTCTCCTTCGTACACAAGAAGCGAGCACTCATTTTCCCTTCCATAATTTTTTTCCCTTCAGGCTACAAATCATTTTTCTCAGTTCCCATGTGTACTCACTGCAAGACCACTTCCCCTGAGACAGAAAGAGCAAGTGAGGCTCACTAAGTCAGGCAGGCTCACTGCCAAGCCTTCAGTCTTCTTCTCAGGCATGGGTGCCTGACTCCTGCTAATCAAGAGTGGAAAGAATCTCACGGGGGAAACAGGAAACACGTGGACTGCAACAACAAAGGAAAAGGCAACTGTTTGGAGATGACAGAAACTCAGAGGAGTAGGCAACTGGAGCTTTCTCTAGTCCCCGAGGAAGGAGAAAAATGTAAATAAAGCTGATCAGCAAGCACTGTGGCCACTAGTGTAAGCTATGAGCCTGGAATTCCTGGTCCAAACAAGCCACAGCCAAAACAAACTGTGAGGGTGCATGGCTTCAAATACAGAGGAACGTAGCTGTGGCCTCACAGAATTCTCTGCTGATCCAGGGCTAAGAGAAGACCAGTCTTCCAACACCTTCTCAGATATGGGGCTCCTCGTTAGCAGAGACAGGAGCACCCTGTGGCTCTTTTTCCCAAGTTTATTTTTTGGGGCGGGGTGGTGGTGGAGGAGAGTCTCTGTTTTGTTTCTGGCTCCTCCTGAAAGAGCCAACAACCGCAACAGCAGCAGCCTAACTACTATTTTCAGCCTCCACAATGCTGTAGCCCTAAGCCTCAATCTGGGAAGGAGCTGGGGCATGATAGCTACCAGAATAACGTAATGGATAATAGCTGAAGAAATTTCAGCAAAGAGGATGGCCTTGGGGGAAGTGAGAAAAAGAATCTCAGAAGTTTTCTCAGGAAAAAAAAATACATATTTTGAGGAAATTTGGACCAGTTTCTGTCCCAGTGGCACCTGCATTAAGAAGAAGAGGCTTTTTTAAAGGGCCCAAAGGACAGGTGGCAGGAGGAGAGAAGGGGTTGCCTGAGTCTTCATCTACTCTTATTGCCAAAGCATTTCTCAGATTGACCCCTTATTTCAGGCGTGGGCTCAATGACATTTTGGGATTTCTTTCTGCTGGGTTAATTTTTCTGGTATATACAGTAGCTATTTATTTACTATTTGAGGTTTTATTATTTCTCCATTGGCCTATAGAAAACTGAAAATGGGATAGAAAAAATGCCAACAAATTAAATAGATAATGCAGGTCCACCTTGCAGTTGCTAAACAATGTCTGCAATGTTGTTAGAGTACTTGGAATATATCTTGCCAGCTGTTTTCAAACAATGGTCTCGGAAATCCTGGTATTCCTTGAAAACTGAGGAGCAGGTTTCATTGAGGAGAGCTCCAAGCTAGATAATCTAGGTCAGCTTTCTCTGCAGTGTACACTTACAAGGACCTTAGCATTTCCTGTTGCCTTATTGCAGTGTTTCTCAACCTTGGCCACTTTAAGACGTGTGGACTTCAACGTGTGGACTTCCCCAGGGCTGGCTGGGGAATTCTGGGACTTGAAGTCCACATGTCTTAAAGTGGCCAAGGTTGAGAAACGCTGCATTAATGAATGAAGAAACAGTCATCCAATTTGGATTTCATTGTCATTTTTCCTCCAAAAAGAAATTGGTGGGATTCTGTGCATTCCTCTAAATATTATTGTCAGCAGTAAAGTTTTATTATTGTCAATCAGAGCAAAGTTTTTTCAGATAGCTGTTAGTACTGTGGAAGCAGGTGAGATATTCAGCAATAATCTGACAATGAATGTTGTATTAGTACAGTATGATTGTGTTGTTATGTTTCCACAGAGTTTTTTAGATAGGTGCTTTATCTACTTCCTGCTTAATCTGTTCTTTTGCTGTTTCATGGACTGGAATCCAATAAAATACATCATGGGCTACCAACTCTTGAGTATTTTCACTGTTATTGGAACTAAATAAGAATAAGTGAATACATTGTTTGCTGTAATAATGTTTGCAGTTCTTTTCCTACTTTTCAATCTGAATTATATTTTAACGCAATGATAATGAGCAGCCTGCAGTTACAAGGTTTGCCTCTTCCAAATGGACACACACCAGAATTTTTACAGGTGCACACCCACTGCATGACATTTTATGGAAAGGTTGCGTGGGGTAGCTGGAGGCACTGACAGTAATGATTTATGAAGTTGGAAATCATCAACTGTACTGAATGATGCTGCTTTTAAGGAAACAATTTATGTTCCCTCATATTAGTTCTCTGCCTTACTCCATGGCTAACCTCCATATTACACTCTACAACAGACAAATTTGCTGCTGTTGGCCAGGAGTCCATATTCAGGCCAGATGGATTCACAGCGTGCATGGAGGAACTCAAGGGAAGCTGTGTAAAATGTTACCTATCTACAGTGTAGCCAAAACAACCTAGAAGAGTTATACAAACCCAAGAGGCAAAATGGCCATCTTGTGTTTCTGTTCCCCATTGTTACTTTTGCAATATCACCTGCATCTCATTAACCAAACCTTGTTAAAGTGCCAAAACCTCAGCATCACCTACAAGTGCATTAGAAACTGTCAGAGGTGAGATTATTCTGTTATGGAGTGGAGGTGGGAAGCTGCATGATTAATGAGTGGTTTTAATGACATACTCCACACTTTAGACCATTCTCTGTGGTTGAAAGCGTGTACACACAAAACCCTTTTACCTCTATAGAACAAAGTTAATACTGTAAAGGTTAAAGATGGTATAAAGAATTAATGGTACTTTAAAAGAAACAGCCAGATCGACATCTGGCATCAATTGGACTTTCTCTGCCAAGCCTATTTTCAGCTGATACCACTGAATACTTTAGCTGTTGCCAGATAGTGTAATACCTAAGAAAGTACCAATCTTTAGGCTACAACCTTGCAAAAAGAAAGCCAATGTGAGATGCACTCAAGGGTTCCCTCCTGCAGCTGTAGAGGGCAGCCATGCAAGTCCAGGAAAAAAGATGTTTCTGCTTTCAAGTGTTCCTGCAAATTGCTAAGCGCACAGTCACATGTACCCCAAATCACATGTTGTCTTTCTAATCCAGATTACGGCACGGCCTTACCCTTTTGCCTTTCCATATTTGTCCTATGCTTCACAGTACCTACTCTCTCATAATTACATCCATGAGGAGAACTGATCTCATAAATCCCATGATGGCCCTTAAAATTCACAAGCATATGTTTCAAAAAAGGCATACTTGTTCCTTTTCCCAACATTTTTATCAAACCCCTTCCCTTTGAAGTTTCATCATCTTTTCATTTTAATTTCTATTGAAGTTTTGTGGAAGGATAAGAGTTTTGAAAATAAAATATTATACTGGATAAGAAGGACCTCTGATTACAGCACTGAAGTGGGTTTTTTAAAAATAAAATACAGTTGTGTATAAGAAAGACCCTTGCCTAGAGAACTTAAGCAGTGTTTGAAAATGAAATATTGTCCTAGATAAGAACAACTAAATTCCAGCTGTGAAGCAAGTTTTGGGGGAAAAATACTGTTCTCAATAATGAAGGACCTTGGCTCAGATTGTCCCATATCATCTCATGCCTCATGGCTAGCAGTTTCATATGAATGAATGAATGATCCTGGTCCCTGCCATTTTGTCAGCTGCAACACAGATACATCTGCCAGTGATGATGGTGGTGGTTTGTTTTCCCTATGAAAACTAGGATTTTCTGAATTAGGATTTTCCAGCAGAATGATAACTCTAAACTCTGTTAGTCCAAACTGGGTGCATTTGCAATAGCTGGTTTCAGTAGGGTTGGTCACATGTTCAAATGCAGCAATGAGATGACTTTTAAGAAGAAGGTACCTCATAAGCTTTGGTCAAAGGTACCCCATAACTTTAGGCCTGACTGTAATAAAGTGTTCTGCACATCCACTGAAATGCAATGGAAAATCTCCATGACATTTAGGACAGAGAAAAAAAGTTCCTGCCCATTTTGGTTGTAAAAAATAGTTCTGAACTCTGATCAATACTTAGCAAATACTTAGATTTCTGAAGATGCTGAGCAGTTATTGTTATTGTTACATTATAATAATATTACATTATAGTAGCTTTTAACTCCTTAAGATGATATGCCCTTGCTCTGCCCTTGTTCAGTCTCCACATACTTCTTCCCTTGGGTTTTCCTGGTTAGTAATTAAAACAATTAATCTCTGGATTTGAAAGTGGAATAACTTGTGTGAAAAGTGTTAACATAATCTAAGAAACATGCAGAACAATCCTATTTAGGTTTACTGGACCTAATTTCCAGAAAAGTGTCTATAACATTGCCTTCTTAGGTTCCAGTCATGTGCAACTTACCTAGAAGTCAGCCCCACTGAATTTTAGGGTATATTTTTGTCAGCTTCAGCCAATAGGGTAACACAGCCTGCCATATTCTAGTCTCCACTCTAACCATCCCAGCCTCCATGCTTATTGGTTGAAGCTGACAACCTATAAGCTCCCCTATAGGCTTAGTTCCATGACATAAGAGGACAGGTTTCAAAGTGGGTGGAAACAAGCAGTTTACAACAAGCTGTCTCTCCTAGGACTTTGCCCTACTTACTTTCTATCTCTGGGCTATGAGCAAGCAAGGGCCACACTCAAGCAATGTTTGTTTGACATAAACCATCAAATGGATGCTGGTAATACCACTTAGCTTCCCATAGCAGAAAGCCTGAGATACACTCTGGCACCAGCCATGTAACTCACACAGCTTAACACCCCGAATCAGAGAACAGCCTTCACCTTAGCCTGATGTAATGCTCTCCCTTCAGCACGTCTGGCTGGAAGATACAAAAAGACGCCATATTCATTACGAGTATATCCCTCTGACTCAGGACAGGTCAAAACTAGCAAGCATGTTCTTCTGTATTGCCAGTTTTATACAGAACCTCAAAATGCTCTGATTCCCCACTCCTGACCAGCAAAACAGGGTATATTTTTGCTCCTGATAATGAAATTTCATTTACCACAATGCAAAACTGTATTTCCACTACTGCTATATACTCCTAGTGATTCAGCCGCTGCTTTGAATATTGTCTTCTTAACGTTCTACAACAATCTAGGACTGAAGACTTGTGTTCGCCTTCATTTGGAGGGTAATGAGGGTGATTTCCCAGACTGTTCAATTGAATGGAAATGCCTCCTTTCCAAACATTCACAGCTGAGAACCTTCAGTTCTTTTACATCAGCCTCTAAGAGTTTTGCAGCAGAAGTTGAGCAAGTTCAAGAAAGGAATTGTGCCACTGTCAGAAAACAAGATGATGTCTGTATCTCTAATTCTGATAGGACTATGAGGATATTGTTGCTTTTATTATTTATTTATTTATTATTTAAATTTATATGACCGCCCATCTCCCCCAATCCGGGGACTCTGGGCGGCTTTATATTATCATCATCACTGTCACCAATATTATTAGCAAGTTTATTAATTATTAAAAAACATTTTGGCTGCCTTTTCCTTTTCTCAGGAGAATTTAGGACAGGGCAAGAATGGGAATTCTGGCAATAAAAGCAGCGATATACATGAAAGTCCTGGCTGCTAATTAAAATCCTTAAAAATCATATCACAATGGCTTTAAATGAGAATGATCTCAGTCTAATCGCATAATACTTTCCTTTGTCCTCTGGGTCATGCAGTCACTCAGATGCAATATTCAGGAAGCACATTTCATTAGACTAAATAAAGCTTCAATCATGTGTAAAATTTCCAAGTTGAATAAGCAGCCAACATATCATTCATCAATCCCCCCGTATTTAATGGGCATAATTTCTTCCTCATATTTCTGTGTTTATTGTTTCATTTTCTCTGTAGGAATTCAGGCACTTTATCGAGATTGCTTGTTGTCAAGGCCAGGCTTGAGTAAATAATGCTGCCAAGGGTGGACTCGCTAATATGTTTCCTCTAGATTGTCAAGGAATGGGGAAAAAATTGATTGAACTTAGGCTTTCATTAAAATAAAGACATTTGGATGCAGGGAGAGGGAGAGGATGGAGGAGGGAATGCTACCAAACATGTTTTGCTCACTGTGAAATCTCAGCATTTTATTAGAAACTAACTGTGCAGCATTCCTTAATGACCATTTCAAGATGTCGGTCAGAATCTGGAAATTGGAGCAGCTTCCATCTGCCCTAGGGCCCCTGGTCTCCAATAACAAAACAGTTTTAGACAACGAAAGATGTTTTTTTTTCAAACCAACCAGGAGCCCCCAATCCAGCTGGCATGGGGTAGGGAGAATCTTGCAATCATAAATTCCTAGTTTAGACTTAGATTCCTGTCATATTACCTCTGTGGGAATGCTTAATGGTTCCTCCTCAATTAGGATTACAATACATAGGTGAGAGTCATTAAAAGCGTTAAGTGAGCCAAATGATCAAAGGGGGATGGGATTAATATTAGAGGGATTTGGAGCAGGTCAGATGCATACTAATGAGCCCTTAATGCTAAAACTCTTAAGAATTTTTCTGCTGAAATATATGTACGTTAAATATTTCAATGAGCAAATCAATATATAATCCACCCCAGACTTACAAAGCCTTAACTTATTTTTATTTCCCATGTAGAGTTAAATTCTCTGGCCTGAATTTTTTTTTTCATTGAAAAAAATAATGATGTCGATAATCCTGGGTGCAGGAATAACAAATACATTTATGACAAATAACTCAAGATTATTTGATCATAGATATGATATTTCTCTCTCGTTTGACTTTTCCTTTATGAAATCAAAACAAAATCAAAGCAATATTAACCATTTTACAGTATCTGTTGTTTTGTTTGGTCTTAATGCAACAAACATAAACTGCATTTAAATGCCTAATGATAATTGGTTGAATTTTACAGATAAACTAGAGTTTTCACTAAACTGAATCTATGCAGATCCATTACTATATCTTGCTGATGCCACATCTGGAATATATCTTGTTCTTACTGAACGGCTAGATCTGTTTCTGGTTTGTACCATTTCAGACTGTGAAAAGGCATTTGGTTCTCTATAACATATCAAAATTCCTTTATACATAAAAGCTAAAGCTTTAATTTTATGGTCCTTAGAACACCATCCCAGGACCATAGGATTCCTTGATTTCTTTTTCCGAAATTGGAAATAGAATTCCAATCTTTTGCAAAAGTTCTGATGTCAGATTCTCTTATTTTCCCTGTTGACATCCAAATCAGCCACCCAAATACAGATATTCCAGGACAGCAGGTAGTTTCAAGACATAGTGAAGTAGAGCCAAGAAGCTAAAGACTCTCTAAAGCTTCCATTCTGGGTTCAGGATGCCTGTGTGACTGAGTGGCCCAGAGACTCAACAAGATTGAAGAATTACCCAGCTCCAATGACAAATCATAACAAGTGGAGAAGCATTTAGCTAAGGAAAAGGTAAAGGTAAAGGTAAAGGTACCCCCCGCACATTTGTGCAGTCATGTCTGACTCTAGGGGCCGGTGCTCATCTCCGTTTGTTAGCCGAAGAGCCAGCGTTGTCCGAAGACGCTTCCGCAGTCATGTGGCCGCATGACACGCGCGGAACGCTGTTACCTACCCACCGAAGTGGTACCTATTAATCTACTTGCATTTGCATGCTTTCGAATTGCTAGGTTGGCAAGAGCTGGAGCTAGTGCAGGAGATCACTCCGCATGCAGGGCTAGGGATTCAAACCTCCGAACTTGCAATCTTCCGATCAACAAGCCTGGCGTCTCACCCGCTGAGCCACCACGCCCCCTAGGGTGGAAAAGAGGTCCTTGTAAAATAAAAGAGTATTAGGAGTAAGACCCTGATTTTTCCAGATGACTATGATGACCAATAGATGGGTCCTGGCTGTAACTCCAGAAATGCTGGCTTTAAAATCCTCAGTTTCCAGCAGTCAATGCTGAAACATTGTTTGAACCAACTCCAAGCCTTGTTGTATTCAACCTAACAGTTCTCCTGGATCTCTGGGACCTATTTCTGTAATGTCCTTGGAGCTCATTTGGACTCTAGTTGAACTTTTTATTTGACTTCATAGAAACTCTTTTGAATGAAACAGTTTCCTAACCATGGTTCTAGATGATTATGAGTTTTCTATGGATTGGCTTGACACTCATGAAGCAAACCTACAAGTAGATAGTAGGTCTATGGATAGAAAAGTTCTAAATTCTCCTTGATAGATTCCTGGATTTGTCAGAGTATACATACCAGAAACAATAATCCTAACTTTAATAGATTAAAGTAGCTTTAGATATGTATGAATTTGATGGATTGAAGCAAGACCCAAACACATGTTCTGAGTGAAAACTAACCATAATAATTCTGATTCCTAAGTGTGTACTATAATGGAAATTTTCATGCCACTTTCAGAAAACAGTTTTTTTTTTTAAAAAAAAACCCTAATGCTTACCATTTTGTTTAAAAACGTCCTAGCATTGAAATATGATGCAAGCTTATACAGCATTGTTGAAGGATGAATCCATCATATTCCCAGTTATTTTCTTTCTTGCTTTCTTTTGTATAAATAGATTGGGCAGGAGGAAGTTAATTTATGAAATATATGTAGGGTGGGCCCTTCCCTGGAAAGAAAAATTCCCAGTGGCCCGACTTCAAGGCTAATAAAAAATGCTTTATTGTTTCTTTTGTTGATCCTACTAACCAGACAGCAAGCCTCATGGGCATACTTAAACCAGCAATCTTAAGCTTGCATATCCAGTGTCTCGCACTGTTCCAATTTAGAATCAGGCTCCTGACAAGGAAAAAAAGAGTTGTATTCTGAGAGGTCCTTGTTTGTCTTGATCCATTTCTGTACATATTTGTGATGCAGACACCTTCCTTATGAAATAGTGTCATTTTGTAAATTCTAGTCAAGAGCCCTATATATTACTCAGAAGTAAGTTTCACTGAGTTAAATTGGACTTACTTCCAGGTAAATGAATGTAGAACCATAGACCTACCATGCAATCTTATACAGGAGTAAGTCTCATTGTTCTCAATGGAGTTTTCTCATAGTGGATATAGGTAGGGTCGCAAATACAAAGGGCATAGTAGTGCTAGCAATAACAACAACCATTTTTTTTTAAAAAAAAAACAACTAAAAATAAGACACCAAAATATGCCATCTAGTGTCATAATAAGAAATTTGTCTGACCCAATAGACCCAGAATTTACCTGAAAAACGTACAACTGCATTTGTCCCATATTAGAAGACTTTGAATACCATGTCACTTTTTATATTCTGACATTATCTGTATCCCCATAGATAGCATACACTGCTAATTGCTATGACTCAAAAATGTCAAAACATGCATCATTACATCACAATGCAAATTCTGCCCTTTCATACCTGCATTCTGAAGATCAGATGCAAGCACACATTTGCCCCCCACCCCGCCCCGTGAATGGAATATTGGGGGGGGGGATGCATTGCTTTGGGATGTTTGGAAAGTTAAGACCCTGTCTAACTTATGTCTGTAAATCAACAAGCACAAAAGAAGGACTTTATAGAAAACGTAAGGATAAATCTGAAGTGAAAGGTAGCACAAAGAGATGGAAAGCCATGATACCTTGGTTTCACGGGCATTTCACTGGCACAAAGTATACAATCTATGCTGGGTGGAGCAGACAGAGAGGTAAAAAATGTCAGCATAATTATATCTGAGAGGAAGTAGGAACGGTAGCACGGAGCAGACATAACACTGTTTGGCGTTACAGAACGTTTGGCTTTGATCAAAAAGCGGCCTCCATGTAGACGAACCATTAGTTTCAACCAGGATTGCTACAATTGGAAATACGTATCTGAAATAGCTAGGAACTTCATTTGTCATCAATCTGCCGTTCTCGTATGGGATGTTTCTGATTCCTTTTCTGCACTTCGCATGTTGCTCACCCCAAAACTGATAGTATGGTGTATATGTATGTATGCAGCTAATGCTCATATGCTACCTCAAATCTCATAAAAATGAATATGTATGTAGTATGTGTGTATGTGTATGTGTATACACAGAGACACATATACACACATTTGTAAAGTTGTTGCAAGAGGATGGACCCACCACCACAGCCATCTAAAACAAGAACCTTGTATTAAACCTTCAATCATGATTTACAAACTATAAAGCCAACCCCCCCACCCCCAAATATGGCTAAAACAACATGTGGACCCAGCCACTCTTTCACAAGCTCCTCATTGGCGCAGATGAATTTAGAAAGGAAGCTATTCTTATGTACTCATTCCCCATTCCAAAAGGTGGTTTTTGAACATTTAACAACAACAAAAGATTATGTCAATAAATTCAAGATGCTCTATGCTTAAGGAGATGCTCGCAATGCACTAATTCAGCCTAAAATTTACAAGATTACGCTATTGGTGAATGATGTGTTCAGGAGCCACTTTGTGTTAGTTGGCTGGGAACACTTTTTGTGTGTGTATGTGTGTGTGCTTAACACACATTGCATTTATGTTGCACTTTAATTCCTGTTAGCTGCCCAGAGTCACATTGTTGAGATGGGCAGCCATATAAAGCCATAAAAGAAAATAGTAAGATACTCACGTCTCTTCTGGGCACTGTTGCCCTGCCTCTGTATAACCTGACTTCCCCCTTTCTCTCCTTATTCATGGTAAATGGATAGAATACAGATAATCCAGCAATGGGAAGAGGGTCTTAATGGTCCCAAGTTGGGTGTCAAGTGGGTGACCAGCTTGAGCCAAACCCAAAGGCCCCCAAGCTGGCAGAGGTTTTTGCTGTGTACCGATAACTAACCCTGCCCCTTCAGTTTAAGGGAAAGAAGGGAAAGGAGGTCTCAGAATAGGAAGTGATCTGTGAGGCTTTTCAAAATTATTTTTTATTTGCTTTCTGGCTTCATTTTGGATGTCCACGGCTGGCTGGTGGGGAGTGAGGGAGAGGTACAAGTCTTATGCCCTCCTCTTGATAAGTTAGCAGCTTAGAAATTCAGCCGCATTTTCCTATAGGAGTGCTATAATTCTGCAACTTTGAACTACTTAGCTCTGGAGAAATTATACACATGGACTATGGTGTGGCGAAATTGTACTTTGAAAGTTATTGTCGTCTCTAAGGTGGGGGGGGGAGGGGGGAGCTCATACCAACTGGTGACCTGAAATGAATCTTGTATCCTCTGAACTGGTCCCAAGAGTGGAGGCTGATAAAAGCATTTCGGTTTCAGATATCACTTTCCCACATATTGTTGCTTCTGACTACTTGAAAGAGACAGTAGTAATCGAGTAGGACGTTTCTATACATCCATGTATGGATCTTTTGTTTCAAAATTGCATCTGAATATACTTTGCCACTAATCCCTAGCTTCAGCCTGACAGAAGCCGGATTAAATGTTTGTTCAATCACATGACTGGTTGTGAGAGTAGAAAGTTTGACAATGTACAATGTTACGTCGTGACCTCAAGGCATTAGAGGCCCCTAAAAAGAGGATGGGCATATGTTTCAGAGGTGGCAAATGCGGAAAGCAGCAAAGTACCACCTGAAATCAGGGAGCCATGTGGACTTTGGTAGTCAGGGTGTGGCTTCAAAACATCTTACCAGACTGTCTTTTTAATTGTGACAGAAGTAAACATATTAATCATATGTGATAAGTAAATGTAAATTTAATCAAATCAGATTTAGCTTTTGCCCTGGCTGCATCCACTGTTACTTGGAGTAGGGCCCTGGCATGTCTCTCATTGGGCAAATGTAGCCCTCAGTTGGGAAATAGTTGTGTGCCCATGCTGAAGAGAGTGCAAATCAGTCTCGGGGAGATCTTGCTTGGGGATGTTGCTGCATATAAAACATTGAACAAGTTCACGGCTGCCTTAAATTTTCTTAGGTTTCCACATGCTTTTCCACTGTTTTCCTATCACTGGTTCTGTAGTCCACTGCAGCTTTGGCACTGACTTTAAGGACTTGTTCAAAGCCAAACAACTCACGTCCATATAGTAAATGTGATATAATTTCATATTGTATCACATTTACTATGAAATTATATAATATCATATATTACATGTAAATTATATGATGTTTGTATTTATATATCCACACAATATCATATCATATCATCAGATCATATCGTATCATAAATATTTACCTGGATTATTTCTGCCTTCTTTCCTTACCCCCTTTCCTCTCTTCCTCACTTATAGCCTTGCCCATACTATGTCTTTAGTCTGAAATTTCTTCAGATCTATGCACAACTTCTTAGGAAAGTACATTCCCAATTTTATCTGAAATACAGGGATTCTAAAATGATTATACTAGTGAGATAGTGGGGGATAGTGATTAAAGTGTTAGACTAGGACCAGAGAAATCCAGGTTCATCTCTATTCCGAGCCAAGGAAAATATTGGATGACTATGGATCACCTAAGGGGCATGGTGGCTCAGCGGGTAAAATGCCAGGCTTGTCGATCGGAAGATTGCAAGTTCGGAGGTTCAAATCCCTAGCCCTACGTGCGGAGTGAGCTCCCGCACTAGCTCCAGCTCTTGCCAACCTAGCAATTCAAAAAGCATGCAAATGCAAGTAGATTAATAGGTACCACTTCGGTGGGTAGGTAACAGCGTTCCACGCGCGTCATGCGGCCACATGACCGTGGAAGCGTCTTCAGACAACGCTGGCTCTCCGGCTAACAAACGGAGATGAGCACCGGCCCCTAGAGTCGGACACGACTGCACAAACGTGCGGGGGGAACCTTTACCTGGATCACCTAAGAAGATAAAGGTATGTATATTAGCTTGGGTTTCTAGAGGAAAGACAAATATCTAAATTACTATTATTATTAATAATAATACAAATCCATGTCTCAACAGATTTTTTTTCCAATTAAACTCCATCTCTTTGCAAGTTTGTTCCAAGTTTAAAACAAGTAATAACCAAATGATAGGTATTGCTTGGCAGGACTTCAAATAGACTTGGAACAAGGAAAGGTTGCTTTCCAGTAACTTTTAGAATTAAAACAGATATATTCAGTATTGTTCAAAAGGACTTCTACCCTTTGGAGGGTATGGAATTTTCCTGGTTGTCTTTTCCTGCCCCTTCCACAACTATAAAATCAATTTTAAAGGATCATCAAACCATCTGGAACTGGTCTGGAAGGATGCAGCGGGTTTGCTAGTAGTAGTATATATCCTGTGTGTAAATGAATACAATTGGAGACAACCCTATTTTTTATGCTAGAATGTTTATAGATTCTTGTTCTCTAATGGAGGCTGTACTTCTCTTTTCCTAGGCTCATTTTTTAATTTTCCTAAGCTCAGAAATTCACAGGAATGGTGTCTGTACCCAATTGTACCCAAAATACTAAAGTGCTGAGAATCACGCTTACAGCAACGGTATACACTGTCAAGGCTATGATTTTCCCAGTTGTAACATATGGGTGTGAAAGCTGGATCATCAGGAAAGTTGATTTTTTTAAAAAAAACCTAATGCCTTTGAACTACATTGCTGGAGAAAATGGTTGAGAATATTTTGGATCTCAAGAAGAACCAATCATTCTGTTCTAGATGAAATAAAACCAAACTGCTCCCTGAAAGCACTGATAACAAAACTTAAATATGTTGGATACCTAATGTTAAAGCAAGCGTCATTGGAGAAGATCCTGATGCTTGGAGAAATTGAAGGCGATAAAAATCATTTACTTCAAAATGGCTGGCATGAGCTCTCAAGCACTCAAAGAAGCATTTACTGATAATCATGCCTAAAAGATGTCCGTTGGATCATGAAGAGTCAAAAGTGACTGAATGAGTGAACAACAGTTTTAAACTCATGCATAATATCATCGTTCAAACCATACAATTACATACTTGTGTCACGATGTCTGATGCAAATATGCAAATTATGGCATTTGACTGATGTTGTCATTTGCCCCCCCTTACTGCCCCTGCAGAAGCTTTGAATTTAAATAAGAATGGAGCCATCTTCCCATGCCTAAAAAGCCAAAGGAAAGCAAATTTGAGATGTATTGCAGAAGGTTTTACATTTGCTTTTTTAACTAAAAATCATGTGCCTGTTTGGTCCTGAGCTCCCACAGGGGCATAAGAACTATTCTTGTTACTACTATGATTCAAATATAAAGGAAGTTGAATTGATAAAAAGAAAATAAAATCCTCCTAACCTCTCATTTCTATATGCCAACAAAATTCCAATTCTTCACTTACAGATTAACTTTTCATTTTTACTTCCTTTTTAGGGAATTTGTGTTCTTTTCTTTGGGGGAAAATGAGAAGTAAATGAAATGGAACTGGGAGAGTGGTAGAACTGAAGATGTTCTGAATAAAAAACTATGGGTGTGTTAATAACCTGAAGTTATTAGCAACCTGAGGTTATTAACAATTGAGAAAGATGGATAAATGAGGCTTATAATAAGCACAATTACATACAGTTTAATTTTTAACTGTCAGGCAAACTTGCTATTGGTTTTTGCATTTTATAGCTATTGGATTTCTAGTTATTGTTTGACTCTTGCTTAACCTAAACTTCCACCAGTCTGTCTAATTAAATGCAGCTTCTTACAACTTCCAGCTACAGAGTTGGCCTAAAGATTACCTTTTACCTACCTAGTCAATAAAGGGCTGAGGGACAGATTCTTGTGGATTTGGGTGAAAGTTTGAAGGGACCCATACAAAGATGTCAAGAAATTAAAATGCAATCGGGGAGCTGAGGAAAAAGGCTCAAAACAGAAAATAAAAGACCTTATAAAAGAAGAAAAATCTCATCGTTTTGCAGATTGCTCAGGGGTTAAGCATCCAGCCCCAAAGGCTAATTCCAGGAGAAAAGGCCAAGAGTAGCTTGAAAGCTATAAAAGGGACATATTCAAAATAACTTAAAAACAAAATGTTCTCCAAGAGAAAACAAAATTATAGTCCAAAATATTTCTTAAAACTCTGAGAACAAAAACCCTAAAAAATCAGCCATTAAGACAAGTTAGAAACGGAAAGAAGAGGAGAATGTCCCTCTGTTGGGGTACATTTGCTTTTTGACTCACTGACCTTCTTAAAGTTTCCTGCTTTCCAATTCTTTTACCTTCTTCGCTCAAAATGTGGTTCTGGCTTGATGCAGGGAGTATCAAAGGCAGAAAATTGCAAAACAATACCTAACCAGTTTTCCATTACTGGGGTGCTACGGCTTATACAAGTAAAAGTCACCCAGCAGCTGGGCATAGGGAGGGCTTCTTTTCTGTCTTCGTCCTCCACTTGAAGTTCATTGTCTTAAATCAGCTTTTACCCTTGTTAGTGGCTCTAGCGTCTGTGTTTCTCACATCCCAGAGCCGATGCAGAATGTCCACCCTTAGGAACAACAAAAAGGCCTTCTTTTTACTGTTTGTTTGTTTGTTTGTTTGTTTGAAAGATTTGTATGGCTGCCCATCCTGAAGCTCAGCTCTGGGTGGTTCACAACAACAATAAAATCCAGAACTATAAAAATCATAAATCATAAAACAATAAAACCAAAACAAAACCCGGTGCCTCAATCATCTCTTTAGGATGCCCCTCAACCCACTCCAGACATCCTCACTCTACCCCAGCACCTGGGTGAAAAGCCAGGTCTTGATGGCCTTCCAAAAAGCTAAAAGGGTGGGGGCCTGCCAGATCACTGGAGGGAGGATGTTCCACAAGGTAGGGGCAGCCACAGAAAAGGCACACTTCTGAGGTCCTGCTAGATGGCAACATTTCAGGCAAGGGACCTGGAACCCTATCTGATCTGGTAGGACAGGCAGATACTCTCAGGGAGTGATGGTCCCACAATTGATGGTCCTGTTCCACACCTTCCACTGGCCATTTCCAAAATGCCTAGACCTCCCCCCCTCAAATGGGACCAGAGTCGCATTCATAAAATTGTATGACAGAGAGGAGAATCCTGTAATAAAAATGCCTCTGCCTCCAGACGCAGCCAAGGTAACCCTGCATTTTAAAGCAAGGACAGGCAGAAGGGAGATCAAGGACTCCTGGCTCTTACTTCTTTTACAAAATTGTTCCCTCTCCTGCAAAGATCCAAAATTATTAAAATGATGAAAAACTGTAGGAAAGGTGTGGGAGAACCAGGAGAGGGTTTTGATGAAGGATTGTGAGCTCACTTTAATTCTGGCACTGAAAAGCACTTTAAAATCACAATAATTAAGGATCCAGTATATTTGTTTGGCACTTCCTTCTGATTAGCTGGTGGATTTCAGGATTTTAATTAAAATTTAATTCTGCCAGGCTGAAGTTATCCCTTTCCTACTCTAAATTACCTGAAGTCATCCCAAACATTTCTTGCCTACTTCCCCTTTGGAAGAAGGAAGCAAATGCAAGAAACCAGATGACACCTGCATGGGAATGGAGGGGACAAAGGCCATAATCATTTCACAGGTCATCTGGGCATGGCAGTCATATTGCACCAGTGCTTAATCAGTGACATTGGCTCCCACTTGGTTTCCAGGCCAAAGTCAACATTCTGGTTTTCGGCATGAAAGCACGTAAGACCTTGAGGCCAGCTTCCCTGAAAAATGATCTTCTTATGCATACACCTTCTTACATTTTAGGAACTGTGCTACATGCCCCCCCATTATGTGGACTGAGATGTATCTATGCTAAGAGGGGCTTTCTAATGCAGTAGTGAATTTGTCTTCCCACAGAGGCCTGCCAGATAAGTCTTTGTGGTACCAGATTATGACGTTTTTAGTTCTACAGAATGAGGCAGGCAACCATTATACAGCCAGACTCTGCACCTTCCTTCCTTCCTACCTACCTACCTACATACCTACCTACCTACCTTCCTAGCACTGAAGGGAATTCATTAGATTTGAGTGGTTTTGTTGTTGTTTTTGATGGAGTTTTGAAGGTTAATAAAAGAACTCCAAGCAGCTAACAACAATCTTGCAAAGTAGAAGTGTGAACCAGAAGGGACTCGCACATTACGTGTAATTACGTTCAGAAATAAATTCAGTCTTCACATAGTAGTTAGATGAAGAAAAAATAGAGATAGCTTACATTTATTCAGTAGAACTGGATACAAGTAGATTCATATTAGATCTGTGTGCAAGCGAGATGAAAGGATGAGAGCTGCATTCTGCAGCACCTCCTGCTTGCAGGTGTGCCCAAAGAGTAATGGAGATTGTTAATCCCCCAAACTCAAGAAGGAGAAGGAAGCGGAAATCAGGTG
The DNA here is from genome assembly GCA_023362775.1 of Charina bottae. Lineage (NCBI taxonomy): Eukaryota > Metazoa > Chordata > Lepidosauria > Squamata > Charinaidae > Charina > Charina bottae. The sequence continues at coordinate 39,130,128 of JALMGJ010000009.1, read as the reverse complement.
ACCCATGTGACATCCCACAAGCACAATAGAGATGCGTTTACTAGAAAGGACCTCCCTTATGCTTATGAGACAATGCTGAGTTAACCCCTGAGAATTCCAACAGTTTTCCCTTTTTATATTGGCTAGGGGATTTACAGGGTGCATTAAGCTTTAAAGAAGCTAATTGCACCCATGTCTGCTTCTTATTTATTATTCTTATTTCATCTAAACAAGAAGGTAATTATTCAGACAAAAACTGGCACGTTTTTGGTGCCAAGTTATGGCTGTAAGATCTGGGGGCACTCTGGGAACTTCAAAGTGGATGTTGATGAGCTATATCTGGCCTGTGGGCCACAAATTATCCATCTCTGACCCAGATTTTTAATACAATCTTGTACTTTGTTAAAAGAAAAAAGTTTTAAGGCTTAATCTGTGTGTTGTCTCATTTTCCTGCTTTTGCAAAGTAAATTTTAAGGTTGCATTTTATAACTTTGTTATGCTTGACTAACACAGAATTTACTTCTTGGATTTGTAAACTACCCCAAGAACACATGTTTGTGTTCCAATGTCCTGTTCTAATAGAAGATGAGCTTCAGCCTGCTGCTGGGGAAATGTGAAGGATATGAGTAGCCAAGTTGGCAGATGAGATGGGTATACACTTGCCCAACTAGGAGGTGTCACATTAAGCCCTGCTCTGATGCCAATCACCTTCTGTAGCTGTGGAGTTGCCAGAGAGAAGCAATATTCCCATTGGGCTATGCAGGAGATGCTGATCCATGGACCACCCCGCACTTGGCTGGATGGCCGTGAGGACTGTTCCAGGAAAGGCATTGGTGTTGGGAGGAAAGTCTTAAGTTATGGAGACCTGATGCCAACACCATTGTACTGCACTCACAGAGATGGTTTAAACAAAATGAGGCACATTTCTAAACATATTGAATAAGTGGTATATCTGTGAAGCCTGTACAAACTACAGTGAAACGAATTAAAATAATAAATCTCCTGGTTTTGAACTGAAAGCATAATTTCCAAGAATAAACTGGAAACAAACACGTGCCAAAAGAGATTGAGCTGCTATGTTACTTCCCCACCACACACACACAGTTTTTTCCCATTCTAAATCTTGCCTGAAATGTCTGCTGATCCAGTGTGTTGTCTTAATAAAAGTCAAATGTGATGGCTACATCTGGTGACATGCGTTACCACTCTTGAGGGGCATATAACTGTCCCTTAATTTATTCATTTAATTTTGCCTTGGATGCTCAGCTGCTAAATTTTACTGAGTGTGCCTGCGTTTCCAGGTGTCAGTGAAAAGGGGGAACCTTTCCATGAAGATCGTTTGCCTCCACTTGAAAATACCCCCCTCTCTAGGCCATATTAGCCCAGTAGTACATGGCTGGAAAAGCTCGTCATCAGCCCTCCCAAATCAACGGGGGTTACAATTGATTCGGATTTCACTGAGACAGCAGAGAGATGCTCATACTAGGATTTGGCTCCTTAAAGGACACCTTGCAAAACAACTTAGCCTTAGCCGTCTCCAGGGATGGAGAAGCACTGAGCTTGCAATATTCAGGCCGTCCCTCTATGACCACAGAATCATCACATCACTCACCGTGTGGCCTGGATTCTGTGCGAATCTCTAGCAGTGGGCTGACCTTCAGCTGCTCTTCTGGCTACTTGCAATTCAGCACAAGCCGGCATCAGAGGCTAATCAAGGATGTTACCAGAGGCCAGCCAGAAATCAAACCAAGGGCTTAGTGGCCACTGCCAACATCTACATTCCAGTGTCAAGAAGCGTCATCCAGCTGCTGCCTTGTTTGCTTGGAGGGTACCCACATCCTTCCTTTGCAAAGCCAAAGCAACTGAAGGCCATTATCTTCTACTATGATTACTAGTCAGAAAGGGATTCCTGTAACTCTTTCTTGCCCAAACCACTGTTGGGTTGCTTTAAAAACAAAAACTTATTATGTTATACCACAAAGTTCTGTAACCTCACTCTGGATTAGAGAAATGCTATATAATATTTTACTATCTATTGACACGTAGTGTCAGATACAGAAATCTGGAAAAGCAACAATGATTTTAGAAATAAAGCTCTAAATATCTTTGATTTATATGCATATGGACAGAAGCATGCATATATGTTTTTTAAAAAATTCGTTCAATCGTGTTTGATTCTTGGAGACCGCCTGGACAAGTCCCTGCAGTTTTCTTGTCAAGGTTTTTCAGGAAGTGTGACTGGCCCAAGGTCACCCGGCTGGCTTTGTGCCCAAGGCAGGACTAGAACTCACAGTCTCCCGGTTTCTAGCCTGGTGTCTTAACCACTACACCAAACTGGCTCTCTGCATATACACAAAGAGACACTTCTGCATCCAGAGAGAGGTATATAGAGGGACCCCCAATACTTGACTTAAGATACAAATATATATATGAATTCAATATGGTTGCCATTCTTGCTTAAGGGATGGTGGGAACTGTAGTCCAACACATCTTTATGTATGAAGATTGCAAAAGGCTAGTGTTTCTCATACATTTTTCGTAAGAGAAAAATTAAAACAAACAAAAATTGATTTACCTATCTGTCTATCCCTATAGAGCAGGGCTTTCCAAAGTGCCGCCGCTGGTGACACACGGCGGCGGCAGCGCGGGGGGGGGCGCACTTGCACGGCGGCGGCACGGGGGGGCGTGCGGCGGTGTGCGCATGCATGGTGGTGGCGAGGGTGTGTGTGGCGGCGCGCGCGTGCATGGTGGTGGCGGCAGCGGCTGCCGCCGTGCACATACGCGCTGCCACTTCCAGGTGGTGTGGCGACACACGACGCTGTGTGTGGCGACACACTTTTGTGTCGCCACACACAGTTTGGAAAGCTCTGCTATAGAGAAAGAAATTTAGAGTGTGCTCAGCCTGGATGGAGATTAGAAACAAAGAATATAACACATTTTTATGAAGGTTTCTGCTATTTCTGCTATTTCAAATAGTTAACTCCGCCCCGACCTCTAAATAGAATGGACTAGAAAAGAAGCATAGGATTTTATCTTGCAATGTGTTCTGGGAGATAGGAGAGATGATAGGACCAGAAGATCTGTGAAGGAGAGACTGTTGTTCAATTGTGAAGTCTTATTCACAAAATTTATTTATTTTATTTATTAAACAGATTTATAAGGCTGCCCAACTCACACACGGTGATTCCGGGCGGCTTACAAAATTAAAAACCATAAAAACACAATAGATACCCCCCGGCGGCGGCAAACCCATTCATACCAGCCACTTGATCAGCTCTGAAGCAGCTTGGGGTCCCCAGGCCTGTTCACAGAACCACGTCTTCAGGGCCTTCTGGAACAGGAGCAAGGAGGGGGCCAATCTTATATCTGGGGGAATGATGTTCCACAGGGAGAGAGCCACCACGGAGAAGGCCCTTTTCCTTGGTCCCACTAGATGTACCTCCCTAACTGAGGGGACCCGCAACATGTCTCTGGTTTCCACTGCCAGCAGAAAGGGAACAAAAACCTCTCTCTGACATCATTCCCCAAGAACTGATGCCAGTCATAGTGGACAGTGTTAGACTGGTTGGACAAAAAGTATGTTCATTTGTAGCCTTATTTTTGCTGTTTGACTCCAAAACTCACACTGCAATGCTAGAATTCAGCCATTTTGCCACTGTTTTTTAAGGATGGAAATGGTGCATTTGCCTGATGGAGATTTACTGCACCCATTTCAACACAAAAATGATACTGCCCCAAATCAGCCACTCTGCCATTATATTTCAGTAGTGCAATCTGACCATGCTTTGAGGACTGCAAATGGATTGTGAATTGCTCACCGTTACCCTACAGTATGATTTGGGAATCTATAGTGTTTCAGATGTTGCTGAACTACAGTTCCTGCATCTCTCCACACTGGCCATGCTGGTTGGGGCTTCTGGCAGTTCAGCAACATCTGGAGGGCCAAAAGGCTACTTTTCAAGGGAGTTACCCACCCATTTCATTATTACTTTAGCATTATGGATACCTCCATTACTCAGAAACATTGGAAGGATGCTGTCCAACCCATGTCTCCATGCAAATAAATATTCTTAGATTTCCTATTTATTTATTGGCTTTGCATACTCTCATAATCTCTAAGGACCCCATCTGTTAATAAAATTAAAGCATCCATCTCTTTCCACTCTTGCCTATAAGAGAAGATGAGGTTTGAGAAACTGACCCTGTTTCTGAGCAAATTTAAAGGACAATATCTTTCTTCAGTTTGGCTTTTTAGCCCATGTATATATCCTCCAATCTTGGGAGCTCTTTGTGGGGGACATCTCAAATAAAAAATCAGATACCAACAAGTACACAGAGGATGTGTTATTCCATATATCGCTTGCAGAATAGCCACAAAACTGTACAAGCCTGGGAGGGTTCACTGCTGTCCAAGAATCCAACCCTATTTCTCAGAATTGACATAAAAGGGAAAACTGAATTCACCTTACTTAACCGAGAGTTATAGAATGCAATTAGGCAAACTACAAGAAATACCAAGCTGCTTTCTGGAGCAAGACTAACTTTTGATGAGGCCCTCCAAGAGGAGATCTTCTGTGGCTTAGGAGAAATTGAAAAAATGAAATATAGCTCTTGCTAATACATTAGGCAGAAGTCAAATGCAAGAAGAGAAGACAGGAAACTCAGTATTTATTTTACACGACAAATATATCAGAGTCAAGCAATGTTTATGAATAAGATTCCATTCTTTAGAAAAATGGACCACTGGCTGAAAGTAAGATACGTTATGAGAACATGGCCACATTTGTCCATGTTGTAAAAGACTGAAGATCTTTCCCCATTCTTTTGGTGCTTGCTATTTGCCCTATATTTGTTGAATTCAGTTCATTTATTTAAAAAAAAATGCTTAAGTGTTTAAAATGTTCCTTTCAAATTTGATATTAGTGTTCACTTTTTCCATATGACTAAATTTAAATTTTGATGGGCCCATTACTTAGAGAGGGAATGGATGAAAGGGTACCTATCATTTTTACCAGATTTTCCAAGTCATTTGATTTTAGTAGCTTTCTGTTTATTGCACATTACTCTAGGTTTCAGATCAAATCTGCTTTTTAGATACATCATTCAGCCTTTCTGCTCTTCAGTACCTCTGTATCTGACATAGTTTTCCAAAACTTGCACTGTTTAGATGTGGCAGGATAATATTCCCAGAATTCCATAGTCAGTAGAGTGAATAGCCATATTTTGTGTGTGGGGGGTGGTTCTGGAAGTTATAATCTCAGAATATCTGAGGATACTGAAATATGCACATATGCACACACGCACGGGCGTGCATGTACCCATGCACGCAAGCAGCTGTAAGGAATCTAGGGATGAATAAGAAGTTAGTTTGGTTCTTTTTTTAACTTAATTCCATTTTAAATATAAGACAGAAAGAACTTGAAACTTTAACAAATTCAAATGCGGGAAGAAAACACAACTAACAGATTCATTCATCCAGGCAGAGCTTAGCTCTTTAAATGGTCTGGACTGAGTTCTTATATAAGTTACTATATGCTGAATTAAACTTAAAGGTAAAGGTAAAGGTTCCCCTGCACAGTCGTGTCCGACTCTAGGGGCCGGTGCTCATCTCCGTTTGTTAGCTGAAGAGCTAGCGTTGTCCAAAGACGCTTCCGCGGTCATGTGGCTGGCATGACGCATGCGGAACGCTGTTACCTTCCCACCAAAGTGGTACCTATTCATCTACTTGCATTTGCATGCTTTCGAATTGCTAGGTTGGCAAGAGCTGGGGTGAGTGCGGGAGCTCACTCCGTCACGCGGAGCTAGGGTCTCAAACCTCCAAACTTGCGACCTTCCGATCGACAAGCCTGGCATCTTAACCGCTGAACCACCACACCCCCTTACCACTTCCTTTATTTTCCAAAGTGTCCTCATAGTTACAGAAGAAGCAGGGACAATATGGTCTTGGTTAGAACATGCAAGGAAGAGAATTCCATTTTGTTAATTTTTTTTTCTAAGAACAGCATTCTTATTTTTCTTCACAGAATGAACAGAAAGTGTTTGAGTTCTATTCTTTTTAACATGAATTTTGGTTAAAACAAAGCTGACAGATTCATCCTTTTCATAGCTTCTGTTGGTCTTGCTGTAGTGGGTTGAGTGGTCAGGCCACCACAGCAAAACCAACAGAAGCTATGAAAAGGATTACACTGCCATACATCAGAAACATCTTGGAAACTACCAAGAGACTGTTACAACCACATGGCATCACCGTAGCACATAAACCAAACAAAGCCCTTCAGAACATCTAAAGTAAGCCAAAAGACCCAATAGTCCAAGAAGAAAAAACAGGAGTCATGTACAACATTCAGTGTAAGGACTGTAGAAGCCACTATATAGGACAGACGGGCAGAAAAGTAGCAGAGCACGTCCACAAACACCAACTAACAGTAATCTCACAACACATGGACAGACTCAACCATACGTTCAATTGGGAGACTGTAAGCATCCTAGACCAAGCCAAATCCAAGAATGCTAGGGAATTCCTGGAAGCTTGGCATTCTGACAAGTCAGCCATCAACAGGCACATAGAGGTAAACAACATTTACATACCATTCATAAGAGACAATAGAAAAGCCAGAAGACCAGAACACCTCCTTGCCAGCAATCAACAACCAGATAGGCAAAGATTAACACCAGGATTAACACCAGATGAACAATCAAACAGTACACTAGACCTTAATCAAGGAGCTATTAACTCAGTCAATCAACCAAGCAGTAAACAACAGCCCAAAGGAACTCCCAAGGAGAGAACAACACCCCCACCAACACAAGCAGGGCAAACCACTGTATATAAACTGAGAGCAAACACCACTCCCTTTTCGCACTGAGGATGTTGCCTAGTCGGGCAATGAAATGTCTGCAAAAAGACAAGGCTCAGAGAGCACCAAGGACTCCACAGTTCAACCCTGAGCTACAAATTCTAATCTATTTATCAAATAAAACAGTGAAATATTCATACTATGTTTTTACATGACTTGTTTCTGGAGAACGTTTTAGTCTGCTTGACTTCATATTCTCAGCAGACAGCATCTTCTGACAAATAATATAGTAAGGATGTTCTTCCCCAGTTTAAAAGAAACAAACAAAAATTTTTGAAACCAAAATATATGTAACTGATCATATTTTATTGATTTAGGTTTACCTTTATCCATATTACCAGTAGATTGGTCATCTTTATATTTTCTCTTACCACCCAATAAAAAGATTCCATTTTAAAAAGCTAGAAATGTAATTTAATTTGGAACTTCACTGACAACATACACTTCTACAGACACTCCAAAGTCTAAGATATAGTGCCACATGAAATAGACAATTCATTCTGAGAAAAGCCAAACTTAGCCGTTAGTGGCCAGTGTCAATGGATCATCAATATCCAATAATAATCTGTCATATGATCAATAGGTGTAATTTTTAATATACTCTACACAAACTAGTGTTTTGTCCATTCAACTAAATTCAAAATGCCAATCCACGAAACACAGTGTGCTGCAATCAAAGCAATTTGCAAACTTTTATCAACATTTTTGACACAATGAGAGGGTTTTGATGGTTAAGTTTAAACATTCCATAACATAAATACATAGATACACAAGAAGAAAAGGCTTTTCAGAATAGCATTCTATAATAGAAATAAAAATAATTTAAGGAATTCAATACTGTTGGCGATTCATGGAGCCCTTGTGTCTCTATTAAAAAAAGCAAGCAGATGGAAAACCAATTTGCAAGCTTAGTTATAAACCAAAATCTGAGTCTCATAGCTGAGGCAAACATTTAAAAAAATTATAACCTCCCCAGTTGCTCATGACCCCCATCCCCTGAAGATTGCAAACTATAGTTTGAAAACTCCTGCCATAAAGAAATCTCTTCTCTTCGATTGATAAAGAAATCAGGCTGCTGTTTTTTGCTGTTAGCCCTTTTGATAAATTGGCCAACAGGATTGTGATTAAGCAATATCTGATCACTCCGGAAAGCTGCATGACTCTCACTCATGCAGATTAACAGCGGATAAATAATATATTTTGCTATTGTACTGCAGTGATACTATCTACGAAATCTCGTTATAATTATTATTGAAATGAACTGTTAATTATTCAAATTGCTACAATATACCTTGAAAGGAGCTGCTATTAGTCTGTTTTTATAATTATGCTTTGCTACACATTGCTCTTACTGAATTGCTGTTCTTGTGTTCTGGATTCCCTGGAAAAATAAATGGTGGAAAGCATAGAAGTAATACTCACTGAAATAGTAATAAAATAGAAATTATGGCTGATAATTTTTTAAAATTTCACAGGAAGAAGCGTAGCCATCTGCCATAGTGGTACAGCAAATTCATTTTGAAAGTTGTCACTTGCAATCTATTTTCCTTAAAGGCAAACACTTGGGAGGAATTCCTTGATAAGGTTAGGTGTGGACCAAAATAGCAGTTGACAGCCCCACAATTCATTCATTTCCTAACAGAGCTGGCCATGTACTGTATTTCAGCCTAAACAATAAGGTCATTGTTCGGACAAGAAAACCTGTCTCATTTATTTTAAGGTTAGCAAGGCTTTAAAAGCTAGATAAGGTTGCTGTGCTTCGGCCTGCTCAGTTTTTGAACCCTGGAAGGTAAAATGTTCATACAATTTCAGGAGTTAGTCAGTTTGAGTGGAATCCCTGCAGAATACCAAAAACACATCACAGACCAGCAGCAGATTGTCTGTATTTTAAAAAAAACACCAAAATGCTATACCCTTATTTTGGCTGTAATCAGGATGTTGACTTGCTTTGTATTGTTTGCCCAGTAAGATCACATCTAAAAATACTTCAAAATAACTTCTTGTGTATGCTCAGATCTGTTTTATCCAATTAGTCTGTTTCTCCACATTCAAATCATTCAGTAGGGGTGGGCGTGCTGCAAAAATTATTCTGAAAAGTGCTTCAGACCTAACCAATGTACAAACACAGCGCCTCTCTGCTAATCTTTAAAGCAACTCATCTTTTTTCATGTTTTCTTTTCAGCCTGGAAAAAAAAAGAGTGCTGCTTGAAGGAATCTACTCATTATAGTTAATGCATTTCTTATATCATCAGCAGCATTTTTAAAATGTGGATAAGTGTGAAAAACTCTAAGCGTTAATAGTGGTTTTCAGCCCAGGACGTTGTATACATTCTTCCCCCCCACACACACACACCCCTCTCTCTCTCTCTACACACATATACACACTTTTTTTAAATGCATGGATGTAATACAATGTTGTATTGTATACACTTATATCGCAAGTTTATTAGTTTATTTATTTATTTATTTATTTTCTATCCCACCTTTATTTTTTTTATAAATAACTCAAGGCGGCGAACATACCTAATACTCCTTCCCCCTCCTATTTCCCCCACAACAATCACCCTGTGAGGTGAGTTGGGCTGAGAGAGAGTGACTGGCCCAAAGTCACCCAGCTGGCTTTCATGCCTAAGGCGGGACTAGAACTCATAGTCATCCAGTTTCTAGCCTGGTGCCTTAACCACTAGACCAAACTGGCTCTCCAATTTGCAAGTATATTGTATTACAACTATTTATTTATGTATCGTATGGCACATTCACATCGCATTACAATAAAAAACATAGAGCATAATAAATATGAAATATATATATATATATATATATATATATATATATATATATATATATAGTATATAAATTACAAACGTATGTCTAGGTTACAAATATAGTTTTTTGCTTCAATTGTCACAGCCAAGAAATCAGCAAAGTCTCCATTGTAGGCTCGGTTTTGACACTCTGTCACTATATGTTGGATAGTTTGTTTTTCGGCCCCACAATCACAATTCGATGATGTTGTTTTGCCCCATTTATAAAGGGCATCTGCACATCTATCATGACCCGTGCGAATTCGGTTCAAGGTTGTCCATATCACACGGGGCTGGTCAAATCCAGGTGGTTTTTCCAAGATACAGGGCAAGCTTCAACCTTGTGGAGGGCAGTTTCCTAGACAATGTTGTTTCCACATGTTGTGGATATTGAAATCATCTTCTAGAAGAGCTTTAGTGGTAGAAATGGCTGGATGTCTCGATCTCAGCCTGTATCGCTCCAAGCAGGCTACATCACTTAGTATTGGTAGCTGGGGATTACCAATAATCTTCCGATATTCTTGAAGAAGGGCGCTCTTTCATCTTGCATCTGGAGGTGGTATATGGCTCAAAACAGGCAGCCAGTATGTGGGAGTAGGTCGTATCGTCCCACTAACAATGCGCATTGACTCATGCAGTTGCGTATCAATCTTTCTTGTGTGAGGGCTATTAAACCACACTTTACAACTTTACAACTATATAACTATACTTGTATTGATTCCAAAATTAGAAAGCAAGAGTGTTTTTGAATCAATACAAGTGATAACACAAGTAATAACAATTAGGAATAAAGGTAATAAATTGCATTTCATTTAAATTATTGTTGAAGAAGCTGTATACATAAAAAAAATTCTTTATTTCCACTATTTTTCAATAACATCAAACTAATAGTATTGTAATTACACAATTCATTATTCATTTTTTAAAATAATGAGTTAAACCTAGGTCATACAGAATCGTACTGTCTGATCTTGCTTCTTTGTCAATACAAAGCCAGTTTAAAGGCTGAGAGCTGACAAATTTGGTTGGGTCAATGTCTAGAATCTGGTATACGTGCATCCTTCCAAGAATATAGGATCAGCTGGTGGCAACAGTCCATGTTCTTTATATCCAAAAGCTCTTCAAAAATGAACCAACTTTTGGAATATAATTGAGGTAGACATTAACATCCTTAAACTTTAATTTCTTTGTAGAGACCTGGTTCATCATGGCCATACTATCGAACCAATCAGAATCTACCAATGGACATGACCAAAACATATGTACTAATGTTCCTTCAAATTTCTTATGACTTCAGCATAAAAAGCAATGCCAAGTAACCTCTTCGAAACATCCACTTGAAAAAGATATACTTGAAGAAGTTTTTTAGTTGAACTAACTGGATTTTTAGAAAATTGACCTTTCTTAAAACCTGGAAAAATTGATTTTTGCAATACAGGATACTCCTATTCTCTGTTCCAGATTTCTTGTACTTCCACATTTTTGTAATTTTAAAAACATTTTGATAATACTGAATTATTGGCTTAGCCTTGGTGAAAACCTTCTGTAATATGGAACCATATTCTTGAGGTAATTTCTCCATTACATGATGAACTGTCCCTGTTATTGAAATCCAGGAGGAACTGATGTTAGAAATGTACCTACCATAACATGCATCCAACAGCTGTACATCCAAAGACTCAGTTCCTGCAGCTGGTTATACTCTACTAGACAATCCGTGACCTGTTGGGTCATCGTTTCAGAGATACTGTATTTCCTTACCAGATTCCTCAATGCCTTCAACAATGGCAGACCTTCTAATGTACTGGGAAAGTTCTTAAAAATTCAGGGAGACATTCAGAGATGTATCTGCCTTGAAAGTAGCCCATGTTGAACTGTATAGCACAGTCAAACATCAGGAGTTTACCACAGGAAATGTTTTATGACATTCCCATTATGTGGAGTCCTTGGTGCTCTCTGAGCCTTGTTATTTTCTTGCAGACATTTCATTCCCAGGCTAGGCAACATCTTCAGTGCGAAAAGGGAGTGGAACCTACTCTCTGTTTATATACCCTGGCTTGTCCTGCCTGTGTTGGTGGGGGTGTTGTACTATCCTTGGTAGTACCTTGATTGGGTTGTTGTTTGCTGCTTGGTTGATGGTTCCTTGATTAGGGTCTATTGTGTTGTTTGATTGCTCCTCTGGTGCTAATCTTGGTGTTAATCTTTGCCTATCTGGTTGTTGATTGCTGGCAAGGAGGTGTTCTGGTCTTCTGGCTTTTCTATTGTCTCTTATGAATGGTATGTAAATGTTGTTTTCCTCTATGTGTCTGTTGATGGCTGCTTTGTCTGTGTGCCAAGCTTTCAGGAATTCTCTAGCATTTTTCTAGCACCAAGGACTCCACAGTTCAACCCTGAGCTACAAATATTCTCTTCGACTGGTACCATTCCCATTATGTCATAAAATGTTTTATAAAATTTGCCAAATTTCTATCCCATGGGAGTCATGGGTCCCAGAGTTTGGATGTATTCTGTAAGTTATCCCATTTGAGGTACCTTGGTTCAAAAATGTTGCCCTACGATGCACCAGTTAAAAGTTACAAAGTATCAATCAGACACTAGAGTTTTAGTAGTATATACATGTGTGAATATCATAGGGAAAACCCACTGAGAATGCACAACATCAGGACATGACAACTTGGGGCAGTGTTGTATTGGGTGAATGCCCTGATAAAATATTTTAATAACAAGCCTGGATTAGAATGAATTGTTGGCCAGGCTCTTTGGACCTGCCTTAAACTGAAAATAGTAAATGTGATCAGCCTATTATACTGACCAACAATTTTTCAAACTGTGTACTATCTATTAGAACCTGATTGAAAAGAAAAATATAAATCCAACCAAAATTGTCAGAAATTCTTTTAAGAACCAACAAGCAAACGCATTTCAAGAGTTCTCCTGGGACATCACAAGCTCTGCAAATAAGCACAGTACAAGTTCAAAACTATGTTTTAAATCTTCATGACTCAATCCATCTCTCTGTGCCTATAGAAGTGAGATTAAATCTTGCAGACACTTTTTATAATAAAGTCTCTACAGAATGTCATTCTGCTATCACTACACAGCTAGGGGAACCTTTCAAGGACTGGTTTGCCTGCTTGTCTTCTCCCCTTCTCCACTCACACAGGGTTGCCCACTTCAGTGAGAGAAATGTTCCAACAGAAAAAGAGGTGGTGGCAAGCTGCTCCTGACTACGTCCCCCTCAGTGAGAAATGCACAGTGCCCACAAATGATGGCTCCTCTTTGCTTTAGGGCTGGCAAAGAGACTTATGCCAACCTGCTCCAATGGGAGTGAGGAAAAGAGAAGTGCTGAATCTGCCTTTATGACCTCATGTTGATGCTGCCCAATTGAAGGAAGGAGGCTGGCCATACCAATTTCAGGCTGATTGTGCTTCTTTGAAAGGGAGGTTGCCATGGCTTCTGATGGAGGCTGCCCACAGAAGGAGACAGAAAGGCTGGCTGATGTTACCACATGCTGACAAGCCTTGCCTAAAAGAGATGGGCTGGTCTCTCCATGGTATCATAAGTCCAATCATATATCCCCCCACACACATACCCATAGATGTGTATGTTAGGATCTTTTGCACACCTAGAGTGAGAGAATTACTTCAAGGATAGGGAATATGGCTTCAGGAATATTGTGGTAAAAATGCTGTATAAAAATATTTACATTACACAAATACTTCATTTGATCACATTTTATCACTATTTATTTTACCCCATATAACCAATGACTTGATCCCGTTTTATTTTACTACCCCTTACCAAAAGAAAAGACTAAAATTAGTACTGGGCTGACATTGAGTCCCTGATCACAATGGTAGAGCTGGAAAAGATAGAGTGAGAGAACTGCTGTTGTCCAAGAAGGAATGGTAAGTATGCTAAGATCATGGTGATGCAACTACTGAAGGCTTAAATGTGGCCAGGAAGACTCGTGTCTCAGTAGCATGAAGTTGAGAAAATGAGAGGTAGAAGGGATAGATTCAGAGCAGGAGAAAGAGAAACAGAGCAGGTATAATTTATTTGCTTCGGGTAAACCGCCCAGAGTTCCCTTGTGGGGAGATGGAGCGGTATACAAATTGAAGCATAAATGAATGAATGAATGAATGAATGAATGAATGAATGAAACAACTTTTTCAATCTGAACTTAAGTCCTGGTGTCTTCATGGACAGGTCCATGTAGTTTTCTCCAGCAGTGATACAGAAATTGTTTGCCATTGCCTTTTTCTGGGATAATTTATTTTTCACTCTCATCTGCAGCCCTAGTGATTTCCCATCCAAGTACTAACCAGGTCCAACCCTGCTTAACTTTTTAAGATCAACCAAGTTTACTTATGTGCTGCCATCTGCTGGACCTTCTTTTTAGAGTCAAGCACAACTCCTGGTGACCACTTCAGGTTGTTTTCTGGGCACATTATGGAATAATATATTTTTCCAGGATGTTGTTTTCCACTTCCCAGTCTAATCCACAGGGCTGGGATTCCCTGGCGGTCTCTCATCTAATGACTAACCAGGTCCAAACCTGCTTAGGTCTTCAAGGTCAGTGAAAGTTGTCTGGGTGCTCCTACCTGCTGTGATACTTCAGATAAATGAAAAATCAAAGAGGATTGCTTCTTGGATTTTGGCGACTGCTCGTAAAGTAATTGGGGCAATGGCTATCATGGGTTCCAAGTCTTGGATCCACAAAGGCATAATCACCCCTGAATGCCAAGGAAGACACCAAGTGCCCTGTGGGCTTCAGCCCCTCTTAGGCAAACCCCAGTGATGGGTAGATGCAAAAATATTACAGGTAGTCCTCATTTAGCACCTGCCTCATTTAGTGACTGTTCGCAGTTACAACAGTGATGAAAAAATAACTTTGCAATCAATCCTCACATTTATGACCTTCGCAGGTCTGTAAAGCAAAGGAAAGCTGAAGTAAGATCGTAAGCACAGTCATGGTTTCACTTAGCAACCGCTTTGGTTAATGACCAAGTTGCCGATCCCAATTGTGATCGCTAAATGAGGACTACCTGTACTTGAAAAGGAAGGTGTGCCTTGGCAGGAATGGTGTCTCATACTCCTCCCTAGAGCAAACTATTGCCTCTTTAAAAAGGAAAAAAAGCTCCTCTTTTTGAATATTTGTAATTGGGGTTTTGTCACCTATAGGGAGAGGAGAAGAAGTTAGATGTCAGTGAGGAAATACTGGCTAAGTGATTCATTTTCTTCAGGGTTCCTGCCCTTCAGAAGCAGGTGGACTGCTAGCTTTATGCCCCCAGGATTACAAACCTTTCTGGAAGGGCATATCCCAGTTTTTTTCTAGAGGACAATAAAGCTTTGTCTGTTTTTAGACCTGACTAATTTGAAGAGACGAACAGACATGGAGAACAGGCTAAGGAATTGGGACAAAGAGGCAAGGGAACAAAGTTAATTAGATGTGGAAAGCACCCAGCAAAAGACCTTGGGAAACCTTTGCAAAATGTCCACAGTTCTTAGCTTGGTCTCCGAAAGAAGAAACCACTAAGCTTATCCCCAACTATTTTTAACAGTTATACTTCTCACCAAGTACAAAAAAGTGGGTTTTTCTCCCTTGCAGAATGGCACCCTCTGGACTTTTCAACCTGCAATTTACCTACAGTAGTTGCTGGATCAAAGCTGATGCTGCTCCCACTGATGATGATGCTCACACTGCTTACAGTGTGGTGAGGATGGAGGGAGAGAAATCTGAGGAGAGCAGGAGGGGGCATTCAATTATCAGGTGGGGTTGGAGAGTTGGGTTTACAAAGGGACTTACAGAAACTTTCTTCCTTTGGTTCATTTGTTTCTCCTATTCAGATGTAACAATATATTGTGGTTAATGGAAACATTTTGAGGTCTCCATTTTGGGTCTTTCCCCACTTGCACCTAACCCCAGCACAAATGTACCCAAGTTACATCTTTCTTCCATGTCCTAATAATGTTTCTGTCATTTCATTCCCTGAGCATAAGTGAGACAAACTTGGGCCATTTTTAGCTGTTAGGGTATTAAAAGAGTGTTTTCCCACTGAAGCCAACAGTTGCATAGGGTGTAAAATCTGACATCTTTCTTACAGTAAATGGTATGGTCAAAGGTCCATAGTGAGTGGATCACCCATGTGCTTATTGGCTACCTCCAGTTGATGTGGGCAAGCCCTTTTTCTCAAGCACCTGGGTTATTTCCTCTGCCACCATTTTTTCTCCTCGCCCCCCCCCCCCCAAAAGGAGAAATTGACAGTTTGGTATGTAAAACATTCCAGAAGCATGGGATACTTCTGCTTTTTGTGAAGTGGCGGGGTCTTCCTTCTAACTTGGACACTGAGAGAGAGGTGTAGAAAGGGCAGTGGCAGATGTTTGTGCTTCCACCGAATCTTCTGCAGGTTGTGAAAGGCTGGTGTGGAGGAATCAATCAATCTCTTTATTTAATGTCCTGCAGTTAAATAGGATAAAGGCAAAAGAGGCAGCTTAGAGATTGGCAATGGGGGCAGCAGATCTCACACTGGTATAGTTTGTGGATTCAAGGATGGGTGCACAGCGCATCAGCTCAGCAGTGGGGAAAGGCCATGAGTCATCCTGGAGAAGAAGAGGCAGAATGTGTTGGACCCTCAGGATTATGTCTACTAAGAAAATGGGCTCTGGCAAACTACCTATTCTTATAGCAGACTTGGCTATATTCCCAACACTCCAGCATACCTGAAGAATCAGGATATGTTCTGCAGCTGCTATTGAGCTTCCAGATAGCTATCATCAACAATTAAGAACAGATTATGAGGAAGAAGGGTGAAGAAGGGCATTTTACATGCCCTAATATAGCCTACAATCATGCTATTTTTTCCCTCTCATGATTTTACTGAAACTTGAATTATTTGACACTGGAAATTAAATTTCACAGTAAAACTGGAATTAGAACGTGGCATTTGGTATTTCTGAATAGAGTGTCTTTTAATACATAAAAAAATTGCATGATAGTCATTTTTGTCACAGAGATAAATAAAATGACTTGGGAAGGAGAGATGTATGTGCACGGATTCCCTCATATAGGATTTATTTAAATAAAAGCTGAAATGGATAACCAAGTGACATCTCTCTCTCCCTTTCTGCAATAAGTGATGCCAAACCAGGATCAGGTATGGATCTGCCTATCCAAGAGCAAGGTCTCCAGTCGAACCTCTGCAGAGGCCCTGAGGCCTTTTATCCATGTATTCCGTAAATCCTTATTCATTCTGGAAAATAACTGTACTAGTACATGGCATGCAAATGTATTTATGAAAAACATGCCTAACCCCAAAGTGTGTAATTAAATTCCAGCTTGAATTCAGTGAGAAGTTTGCTGTTGAATGTGATAGGCTTTAATATTTGTGGCTTTCCCCACTCTTTCACTAATTGGTTGAAAAATTCTTACCATGGCAGCAAATTAATCTCCAGACAAGTAATTTTCATTTATTATTAGCAGCTGTTGAGTTAGTTTTATGAAAAATTTTACCCTTGGTGGCAGAGAAGGGTTCAGCTTCACTATCAAGAAATAGAAGAACATCATTACAGGGTCCAAGGAAGACATATTGTGCCCTTTAGAAATATTGTCCTCTGGAGACTGTTGGAACTCCAGTTCCCATCTTTCCCAATCATTGTAACAGCAGGTGAGAATGATAGTAGTCTACACAGTACCCCGGGATATCATCCACCTCTGCTTTACATTCTTTCATATCAGCCTTTCTGCCCTCAATATGAGCAATTGTCCTTTATTGTTTCTTGACCATACTGAGCCCAACAGTGTCTTTTCCTTGGTCTCCCTCATTCCATTCTCTGCATGCCCAGCTATACTGTTGGCTTCCTATGCCTTTGCATTGCCTGCTGGGAAGGATGCCAAGGAGGGAGTCACAGCCAACCAGACCTCTGTCATGAAGCCTGGCCAACAGGAGAAGCATTCTGGGGAACAATTTCAGGCTGGAGCTCAACACCACAAAGCTCAAGATTGGACCCCTCTCCCATATTTGGCAATGTGGATATGTCAGGCCTAAAAGGTAGACCATATTAAGCTATAGGAATAGAATCTTGCAAGTCTGAATGTGCTTCCCCCCCCCCCCCACTTCATCTTGTGTGAACTAAGGAGGGGCTTGTCTGAGATGTTTTCTCAGATTAGTTTCTTGAAACAGCCTCATGTCCTGCTTATCTGACCATTGCCTTGGTAGTGGCTCTTCCTCCTGTCCTTCAAGGCCATTCCCTATGTTCTCCACAGGATTAGCCAAATAGGACTTTTGGCCAATTTGCATCCTCATATCTACTTTTTATTTTCACTTGTGCTGGTTTATGGTACTAGGGCAGTGCTTTCCAAAGTGCCACCGTTGGCGACACACCAATGATGGCAGCGGCGACGCAGGGGTGCAGGAGGGGGGGCGCGTGTGCATGGCGGTGGCGTGGGGGGGCGCATGGCGGTGGTGGTGTGAACGGTGGCGGCAGCGGTGGCCTCGCTAAAACGCGGAAGTGCTGATGTTGTGCCGCTGCTGTCATCGCTGCCGCCGCCGCCACTGTACACACCGCCACTGCCGCGCACGCCCCCCTGCACCGCCGCTTCGCGACACACTAAACTGGAAAGCTATGTACTAGGGGAATAGGATCTCTTAGCCATGGCAGATATTTAATATCTAGTGTAATCTACCTTGGTCATAGTAGATAAAGGGATGAATTTTCCTGCCTCATTTGTAGTCCAGTCTTAAGCTGTGGCCTACCCATCTTCACAGATAAGGGAGAGTTTATTATACTCCCATATTATATTCCATTAATTTCCAAGCCTGTATGAGGAGGAAGAGTGAGGCCCCAGCCAAGCCACATAAAAGGAAAGGAAAACAAATCATCAGATTCTTTTCGTTTCTATACTCATATCAAAATTAGGCTGATATTCAGAGGTTAGAACTGGCAGGAACAATTGGAGTTGAAAAACGGAATTGGATGTAGGGAAGCTGATAAGAACCAAAGGTATCAGCTGGAGGTTGAAGGGTGAATGGAGCTCGGGGAGAGAAGAAATATGCTTCTGTTCCCTGCATAGCTAATATGCTATCATTTTTTTTGAGAGAGAGAGTGGTGAGGAATGGAAGCAATGGAAGGTACTATTGATGGCAGTTTGGATGTCTGATTGGAAGAAAATGCTTCATATTTTGTTTCACACCATAGGTAATTTCTGTGAATAATATATAGCTGCTTGTGATATCTCTTCAGATCTCTTTTCATCCAATGTTAGGGTTGAAGTTAATATTACCTTGTATTCTTATTGTTAAGGTTCAGGATTAGTGAATTCAGAGGTACCAATTCTGTTTGTGTGTGTGTGTGCACGTGTGTGTTATTTTCCTGACTTTCCTTCTGCTTCAGCATCCATTTTATCTTTAATTCTTTTCCACATTAACCAGCCATTCAGGATCATGAGCAAATATGAAGATGTTATAGCTCTACATACCTGATCATATTATTTGGAGTCCAAATAAATATTCATGCAGGTTACTGGATAGTCCTAGCCAATCTGGACTTGCGACCAATACAGAACAAATACCCACTATAATATTCTCATAATAAACCCAGCAAATGGAATTTAAAAGGGTATATTTGGATTCTAATTATTTAGGGGCTCCCCACTTCAGCTGTAGAATGTTGAAGAAAAAAAATGGATTTGTATAGAAAAATGAACATAACCAAAGAAGAATTCAAAATAATATCCAGAAATTGTAATTGTGTCAAAAAGGTTAAACCTCAGAATGAGCTGAGGCTTGCAAAAGATACCAACAACAAGAAGGGTTGTTTGAGTGTGACAGAAACAAAAGGAAAGCCAAAGAAGGTTCATTGCAAGGGGAAAAGGGGGAATAATCAGCAGAACTTCTACTTTGCATCTCTCTTCTCTCAGAAAGGAAATGGAGCTCTACCTGGTCATTGTTTAGCAAATTAGGGAACTGTGGCTTAGGACAGACACAGACAGGGGGTAAAGGAGATATTAACTACTGTAACTTAAATCAATTCAAGTCTCCAGGTCCAGATGGATTAAATCCTATGGTATTTAAAGAACTTACAGAAGTGATCTCAGAAACGCTCTGAATAATCTTTGAAAACTCCCAGAGGACCATCAAGGTCCCAGAGGACTAGAAGAAATCAAATGCGCCCCCACCTTCAAAAACTGGAAGAAGGATGACCTGGTAAACTCCAGTCCTATCAGCTTGACATTTATACAGGGAAAGATCCTCAAACAGATTATTAAACAGCATGTTTGTGAGCACTTGGATGGGCATGCTACAATTAACAGGAGCCAGAATGGGTTTCTTACAAACAAATTGTGTCAGACTAACATTATCTTTTTCTTTGATATACAGTAGTTCCTAACTTAGTAGATCAAGGGAATGCCATAGAGCAGAGCTTTCCAAACTTTTCATGTTGGTGACACACTTTTTAGACATGCATCATTTCGCGACACAGGCATGAGGCAGGCACTAGGACCTGCGTGGAATCACAGCAGGTTTGGAGGCAGCCAGGAACAAGGCAGGCACTAGGACCTGCGCGGAATCCTGGCAGGGGTCGAAGGCAGCAGCAGCCGTGACACACCTAGACACTGCAGCCGACACACTAACGTGTCCCGACACACAGTTTGGAAAGCTCTGCCATAGAGAATGGGGAGGTTAGGAAAACCTTTGACAGAGTTTCTCATAATATTCTCCTTCTTAAAGTGGTCAAATATGGACAGATGATCCTACTGTTAGATGGACTCACCATTGGCTGAAAGGCTACACTCAAAAGGTTCTCATTCATGGCTCTACTTCTGCTTGGAGGAAAATATCAAGTGTAGTGCCACAGGGATCTCTCCTGGGCCCTGTGATATTCACTGCTTTTATCAGTGACTTGGATGAGGCAATTGAGGGGACACTTGTTACATTTGCACATGTCACAAAGCTGGGACAGGTGGCTAATACTTTGCAGGACAGAGAAAGAGGATTTCAAAAGATCTAGATAGGCCTGAGCAGTGGACTGAAATAAATAGGATGAGATGTAATAAAGAAAAATATAAAATTCTACATCTCTGTTGGAAAAGGGAAAGGCACAGGTTAAGGACATAGGAGACTTGGCTTGCCAACAGAATATGTGAAAAGGATCCAGGTGTCCTTATCAACCACATGAGTCAAAAGTGTGATGCATCTGCTAAAAGGCAAATGTTACCTTGGGTGCATTAACAACAGCACAGAGCCTAGATCATAGGAAGTGATACAGTAGTTCCACTCTATCAGCTATGGGGTAGGGTGTCCAGTTCTGGGCACTGCAGTTTAAAAAGGACAGTAACAAACTGGAGTGAGTTTGGAGAATGTCTACCAAGATAGTGAGGAGACTGGAAATCAAGCCCTGTGGGGAAGAGTTAAAGGAGCTGGGTATATTCAGCTTATAGAAGAGATGACTGAGAGGAGATACGATAGCAGCCTTCAAATAACTGAAGAGCTGTCCCATAGAAGCAGAATTGGATTTATTTTCTATTGCCCCAGAGGGCAGGACTAGAACCATTGGGTAAAAACTACAAGAAAGGAAGTTCAGGCTAGAAATTTCATGACCATATGAGCTGTCAGCCAGTGGAACAAGCTGCCACACGATATGTTGAGTTCTCATTCTGACAGATGGTCATCTGGATGGTCATCTGTCAAAAATACTCTAGTGGGTTCTGCACTGAGCAAGGGGCTGGCCTAGATGATTTCTAAGATCTCTTCCATCTCCTTTATTCTACAAAACACCAAAGGTTCTATCCATCCCTGATAACTTTTTAGTATTACTTAATTACCTCAAGCTGTGTAACTTTTACATGGTATATTACTTCTATCACTATTTGCCTCTTACAGACATTTTTTTAAAAATCTAATTTAGGCAACATGATCTCATTTAAAAAAAAAAATTAAATATGATCATCTGGCAGTGATTTGAAAACCAGTATGCAGACAAATCAGTCCATTGCTCAAAGTATGGTAGAATTCTACATTTTGTATTTAGAATCATTTGAAGAGAAAGAATGAAAACATTAAGCTTAGTTTCCACAAACTGGAAAAATACATCTTATTGTGTCATAAACACATTTGTTTTCTTGTGAAGTTTTTATTGATCTGAAAACCATTGGGACATTTACTTACTACCTCCAAATCCAATAAAATACATCTTGACAAAGAAATTTGCAAGAAAAAAAATAATTTTCTAATTTAAAAATAAGGACATTCCAAACAGAAGGACTTTTAATTGTCCTCAAATCCTGGCAGGCAACTTTAAAAAATAGTTTTAAAATCTTTGAAATCACATTTCTCATGAACAACCCATGCTGTTTGCAATATTATCAGACTATTCTGGAGGAGGAAAAGAGGCAGAAGACATCTCCATTCCCTCTATCTTGTAAGTGCCTCTTTGTTCTCCCTTCCCCAAACAAGCTGGATTGCTTCTGTGAAAATGAGATAGAACTTAAGGAATGTTCTGCGGGATCAGACCAAAGGCCTTTTTTATCTGGAATTCATCCTCAGAGGTCCATTCAGGGGTCTTTGTCTATGGGAAGCCCACAGCCAGACAGGAGCAGAACTGCCTTCTTGTAAAGCAGCAACACAGAGACTCAGCAGAGGCCTGATTGTACCTACTTCTGGTTTTAGCTGGGGATAGTCAGTAGCCATCAGGATCCATAGCTTGGTGGGACAGTTCAAATGTTGACTGCTGAAGGTCCCACATTTGTTCTCTGGCATTTCCATTAAAAGCAGGAGCAGGTGAAAATAGACCTCTGTTTGAGACCCTAGATCAGTGTTTCTCAACCTTGGCAACTTTAAGATAGAATAGAATAATAACTTTATTGTCATCCCACTATACACTATACACCAAGTGCACAATAGAATTAAATTTCGTTGAAGTTGGCTCACAATTTCAATCAAACAGTAAAATACTACAGTAATTTAAAAAAACATAGTTACTATAAAATATACATTCTTTAGCTCACAATTTCAGTCAAACACTAAAATACTAATAAAAAAAATCCATAGTTACTATAAAATATACGTTCTTTACACATCCAACATTTCACCTAAAAGAACTTATTTAAGCACTGAAGAATCCAATAGCCTGGGGGACAAAGCTGTTTCCCAATCTGGCTGTTCTACATCGGATACAGCGGAACCTCTTCCCAGAGGGTAACAAAGAAAACAAACCATGATGAGGATGGGAGGCGTCACTGATGATCTTTCGAGCTCTGGACAAACAGCATGCATGTGCTAAATCTTGGATGAGAGGCAGAGATATCCCAATTATTATAGATATCCCAGAATTCTGGGAGTTGAAGTCCACACATCTTAAAGTTGCTAAGGTTGAGAAACACTGCCCTAGATTGCTGCTACCTGTCAAATTAAGTGGTACTGAACTAGATGGCCCAAGAGAGTGATCTAAAAGCACTGGATTGTTAGACCAGCCTCTTCTATTCCAAGACACCCAATGATGCATCTCTTTCTGCATTCCTTTTGATCACTCCTAGTGATACACTGAGGGTAAAGCTTCTCTTCATTTAGCTCTGTAAGTAAACTTGGATTGTCCTAACATACTCTGGAAGAATCAATCTGCTATTTTCAGCACTCAGTGCCATTGCAGAAGACCGCGCTGTTGAAATACACTTGTATTGGTGGTGACATTCTCGATACTCACTCTTTTTAGTAACTTTGGGAGTGAGGAGTCCTAGTACTACCAAATCCAAGGGTGATGTGCAGGTATTCCATCTTTTTCTCATGTAACTGTGTTTATGTGTAGGAGTGTGTGCACATGCATGCACACATGTGTCTATGCAGTATGAATAAAGGTAGAAGAAATGGTAGGTAAATATTGGATGGCTGTAACTGGGATATAAAATCTTATGGACTTGGCTCTGTAAAATTCCGTGAACAGGGAGGGCAGTTACCTGAAAAAAAAATTTACTCAAAGCAACCTTTATTTAAAGGCATCATTGGCTCAATGTGGTAAATTATTTACAGTATATAAATGTCAGCCTTTTGAGGTAGTCCAGGCAAGAAGCACCAAACATGAGTACTAGGAAGGGTCCCTTCTGAGATGCTTTCTCCGCCCCCCACCCCTTCTTCGTACTCAGATTTCATTTATCAGACCATTGCCTAGTCTGTGGCTCTTCCTCCTGTCTCCCAAGGTCATTCCCACACACCAATACAATAAATGATTACATGCTTATATGTTACAGTGAAATTGTTTGTATTTTTTAATTCCATTGTTTTTGTTATTTAAATCATACATTTATTTTGAGAATGTTAATGTCTATATCATTGTCTGGTTCGTCACTCAAAGAGTTTGCAACTGGAGGGGTTTGCACCACCATAAATGTAAAATCTAAGACCTGGAAAAATTGGCCCGTTTGTTCATCCACAAATAGGATGTGGAAATGGGCTTGCTTCAGTCCCTACCAACCATTGGCATGTCACAAGGCACCCCAAAGATTAGTCCTACAGGAATGTAACCCACATGCATTACCAGATAGACACAAAAGGAGGAAATAGGTCATTTAAAAAATGAACTATTTGCATAAAATGTGCATATGTTGATTCATATGTATACAGCAGATTCCTCAACTTTTTGGGCTGGTTAGGAATCTTTAGAATGTTGAGAGGATGCAAAGTGTCTGCCATGGTGGACATAGCCAGTCACAAAGCTCCTCAACACATCATTCACTAATTGTTTCAGATATTCCCTACCAAATGTCCAGTTTTGCTGGGGGTGCAAGTGGGTAGACATGCACACAAAATAATTGTGCTGTAGGCAAATGCTATTTTTAACTTCTAAGAACACTAAATGTTGGAAGGTGCCATTATGCTTTACAGTCCGCTAGCTTCCCTCCTTTATTATTTAAAAACAAAAGTTGGCTGATGCAGGGAAACTGCCAAACACTAAGGGCCACAAGGAAGGGGAATACATGCACAGGTGCATACTTAAGCTTAATTGTTCTATGTAAGCTGCCCAGAGTCATTTTGATTGCAATGGCATAGAAATATATTCAATCAATCAATTGTTTAAATAGACATCTTGTACTGTACAGTATTTCTGAGAACATGGTATAGAATACTATGACCAGGTATCCTCCTGTGGGCCCGCTTTATCTGGAGTCCATTGGTGAAGTGTTGAAAGGTAATCATCAAACTCCAGATTGTTTTCATTTTCCTGGTTCACAGTAGACTGGGACTGGACTATCCTTCAATCAAAGGACTGCCCTAAATCAAGTAGGATACACAGCAAGCCTACTTGTGTTAACTTAAATGGTGGAGTCCTCTTCTGCTGTAGCTTGTCTTGCGTATCTTCACAAGCCTTGTAGATCTGTTTTAATGATTCCCTCAATGCACGGCTATACGTTTACTGCCAGAAGCTGATAATGACATGGAAGTGCAATAACAGAAATCCATAGAAATTGAGTTCACTGTCTGGAAAGAAAAATGGCAAATGGCATCTTGCCCTGTTAAAGTGGAGTGTTGACTATAGTGCCTTCTGTTTTAATATGTAAATCTGCACCAAAAGAGGGAGGCCCCACTGAAATTTGTCAAGCCTACTAATATCAGTGCCAATGGTCAAATGACACATTTTGCCCATATTGACACATCATATGAAATTGAATCCAGCTCCTGGAGGGCGAAACTGTCTTATCAGTTTACTGATTTTGTAGGCAAACAGTAGTGTGTGTGAGTTTGGTTTACTCCTTCTGATAGGGAAGAAGGTCCACACCTGTATTTAGTTCCCACACCTTTTTCAGATACTTGCTGCCAAAGTTATTTGCAAAAGAGCTTCCCTGACCCTTCATTCAGTCCTACTCAACATAATAAAAAGCATCAAAGGGAAGGAAGGAGCTATAAAATAAATGGAGCTTTAGAACCCTTTGACCGGACCCTCATTAACACAGTTGCATTCTTTTGTGTTACAAGAAGTGCCGTGCTGGTGAACTGGTCTAAACAAGTCATCTTTTGCCAATCAGTTCAGATTCTCCAAAAGGAATGGAACACCTTCATTTTGATCTGAGCAAGAAGTCAATTCTCCACAAATCTGAAGCTATTAGAATGAATGAATGAATGAATGAATGAATGAATGAATGAATGAATGAATGAATGAATGAATGCATGCATAGATAGATAGATAGATAGATAGATAGATAGATAGATAGATAGATAGATAGATAGATAGATACATACATACATACATACATACATACATACATACTGTAGGTACCAAGGTTCTGGTAACCATATCTGAACAAATGTACATATGTTTCATGTTTCAATGCCTTATCTCAGTGCCTGGAGGCTGTGGGGGTCTGGATGGGAAACAACAGGCTTCAACTGAACCCTGGTAAGACGGAGTGGCTGTGGATTGATGGCCCCCCTGGATCCGGGAAGTTGTCATCTTTGGTTCTGGGGGGGGTTGCACTACCCCACTTGGATCCAGTGCGGAATCTGGGGGTCCTCCTGGACTCGCGACTCCTGCTCGAAGAGCAGGTGGCAGTCGTGGCCAGGAGGGCCTTTGCACAGCTGCGAGTTGTGCGCCAGTTACGCCCTTTCCTGGATCGGGAGGCCCTCCGAACAGTCACTCACGCCCTTGTCATCTCCCGTATAGACTATTGTAATGCGTTCTACATGGGGCTACCCTTGAAGAGTATCCGGAAGCTTCAGCTGGTCCAGAATGCAGCGGCACGAGCAGTTATGAGTGCCAGAAGATCGGCACATGTGACACCCCTGCTGCGCGAGCTGCATTGGGTGCCAGTTTGCTTCAGGGTCCAATTCAAGGTGTTGGTGATTACCTTTAAAGCCCTACATGGCATAGGACCAGGGTACCTGAGGGACCATCTCGTCCCGATAACGTCGGCCCGCCCCACCCATGCATGCAGAGAGGGCATGCTTCGGACCCCCTCAACAAGAGAATTCCATCTAGTGGGGTCCAGGAGACGTGCCTTCTCCGCGATAGCGCCCGCCTTATGGAATATCTTGCCCCCGGAGGTGAGACTGGCCCCTTCACTCCTGGCCTTTCGGAAGGCCCTTAAGACCTGGCTCTAAATTCTTCTAAACATCCTATGAATGACAATGTTCCGATCTTGGCAATAAAGATTCAATTAGGTTCAAAATATGTGTGAATGAAATCATTAATACATTCAAATGCAGTAAGATATGTTTCGGTTCTTCATTATTAATTGCTTTGAGGCATATATTTGGATAAGTGCTGACCTTTGCTGATCTCGCAAAATCTAAGGAAGGCCAGACTGGGTTAAACCTGATGGGAGAGCACCAGGAAGTCCCAGGGCTGTCAGCCATGCTAGGAACCCAAAGCAATATCTTGAAAGAAGACAATGGCAAAGAACTTCCTCATGATAGCCAAGGCATCTTCATGGACATGTCTATGGAGTCCCCAGGAAATTCAACTCAATGGAGGCTTTAACAATTATGCATTTCATCCCTAGCTTTTAGTGACATTGTGTATCATCGGGGCACCTGCAGTTGGGTCAAAAAAACAAGACCCCTTCAACAAGAGAATTCCATCTAGCGGGGTCCAGGAGGCGTGCCTTCTCTGCGATAGCGCCCGCCTTGTGGAATATCCTGCCCCCGGAGGTGAGACTGCCCCCCTCCCTCCTGGCCTTTCGGAAGGCCCTTAAGACCTGGCTCTGCCACCTGGCCTGGGACGACGGAGGTGGTAGTGCCTCCTGGGGTTGGCTGGCCCCGTAGCTCCACGATCTATTTTGCGGGTCCAAATCCATCTTGGATTTTATTTTATTATGTTATGCTTGTGTTTTTAGATATTTTGTATAGTTTTTAAATTTTTTATTTATTGTAACCCGCCCAGAGTCCCTTGCATGGGAGATGGGCGGGGAATAAATTTGAAAAATAAATAAATAAAATACATACATACATACATACATACTGTAGGTACCAAGGTTCTGGTAACCATATCTGAACAAATGTACATATGTTTCATGAGCCAGGAATGGAGGTCAGGCTTGTTCCCCCTCCCTTCAATATTCAAGAAATTGCTTAAAACGGATGTTTTCCCATGGGTATTTGGAGATTAGTTGATTGTTGCCATCTTATCATATATATATTTTCAAATTAATTGATTCATTGTGACTTTCTACCTTTGTTGTATAATTTTATTATTGGTTATTACTATTATATATTTCCTGTAATTACTGATTTCTTAATTTTTTTCCCATGGAAGTTTTAAATGAATTATTGTTCATCTGTATAATTGAAAACTGCTATGAGTCTTTACTGATTCATCAGTATACAAGTAGAATGAAAGAATGAAAGAATCAATCAATCAATCAATCAATCAATCAGTGAATCAAGTAAGTGCCTTATCTATCATACCCAGAACTAATTTCTTATTTCTTCTGGCAGCAGCTCCACAAACTTTCAGGCAAGGGTTTTTCCCAGACCTGCTTCTCACCTATAGTATGTAGCTATAGATGCAAAAAAATGAATCTGGGACTTTATGCTTGTGGCACTTAAGGCTGGCCTCTGCCTGGGAATATGCTTCATTTAAACCTTGTGTACAGGACTGTACTGGAAAAGTTCCAATTCTAGACAAATTCTCTTAGGATCTCAAAAGTTAGCATGACCTTAAAAAAACTAGTCAAATATATTCCATTATGGAAAATGAAGAACAAAAAGGTGCATGCGCATAAGATAATATGCATAAGGAGCCATAATTGAAGCACATGTTATGTACCATTGACTGAAATAATAACCTTCTATTTCTAACGTTCAGTCTGCAGAGTGCAATTGCTTCTGTAGGCAAATTGGTAGCAAGAAGGAAGGAACAAAAGTTTTGAGGAAATCTCACATGGCAAATGGAGGAAAAAAGAATTATGGCGAGAGAGGTGAACCGCTGAAACATCAATATAATGATTGATTTTGTGGCAAGAGGGAAAAACAGAATGACTAGCATCTTGCATTAAGATCACTCCATACTGCAATATTTTGTAGCGGTTCTAACCTAAGCAAATACAATGTTCATTACCAGGGAATGCTAAGGCAAGATGTTCCCATACGTGCCTCCTATGTCGCCAATCCAAAGTTTCCATTGATCATTTTCTATAAATAAATAAGTGTTACTAATTCTGCACCATGAGAAGAACGATAACTTGGGCCATAGCAGGCAAAGGTGTTAATCAAGGCACGCCAAGATTGAGTACCCTGTTATAAGGGAAAGGGCACCGTAATCACATAAGAGCAATTTACTCAATCCTCCCCAGCAAACACACTAACCACAACCTTATATAAAAGAGCTCGGCAGAGGTAAGGCGGAAACAGATCTTGCATTTACAGCATTCTTACGAATGAAAGTCAACTTTGATTTCTTTCTTTCTTACTGTGGGAAAATTCCTTGCTGTATTAATAGTTTTGCTTTTTATAGATCCCATATGCTGTACAAATTGAATGGCAAGCTATTAATAGCCATTGTCATGGCAATGGAGGCACTTCTGGAATACAGCATGAGTTACACTTGGTGGTAAACAGAAGGACCATGCAAATCTGCATCCAAAGGGACCACAGGAATTTCCTATCAAGGGCTGTGTTGGTCCATCCTTTTAATATGTGAGTCCTCCTCGGGGTTAGCCTGCTTTTCTATAGCTAGCCACCTTTGTATCTCTCACTATATATTAGTCTGGTTTCTATCTGTAAACCTACAAGAACTGTTGACTTTTCATATCGAATAGCCGTGATAGCCTTTTCATAATGTACAAACAGCACTACTGTAGTAGGAGACTTTGGTAAGGATCATTTTGTTGACTGTCATACAAAGGCAGTTTCTCAGGACATCCAAACTGAAAATAGAAATTCTCTAGATAGTTAGCTTGACACGGATCTCTGGGGTCATTGTGTGGCCTTGGGCGTCCCAGATCTCTGCCTTGATTCCTGAAGGCAGAGAAACCATATCTTTTCATTTTTTTAAAAAAAGAAGAATTTATGTCTAGGAATGAAATAATTACCCATGGAATCCCATCTGTTGGAATTTTTTATTCATTTTGGAGCATCACTTATCTGGAAATTACTGGTTCAGAGACTTGGCCTGTCTATGGTATGCTTGTCATTAGTTTTGCATTAAAAAGGTAAAGGTACCCCCCGCACATTTGTGCAGTCGTGTCTGACTCTAGGGGCCGGTGCTTATCTCCGTTTGTTAGTCAAAGAGCCAGCGTTGTCCGAAGACGCTTCCACGGTCATGTGGCCACATGACACACGCAGAACGCTGTTACCTACCCACCGAAGTGGTACCTATTCATCTACTTGCATTTGCATGCTTTCGAATTGCTAGGTTGGCAAGAGCTGGAGCTACTGCGGGAGCTCAGTCCACACGCAGGGCTAGGGATTCGAACCTCCGAACTTGCAATCTTCCGATCGACAAGCCTGGCGTCTTACCCGCTGAGCCACCACGCCCCATTGAGCCACCACGCCCCGTTTTTTTTTTTTTTTTGAGTTTTGCATTATTCTACCCCAAAATAATATGTGAATAGGCCCTTTAACTTCGTTATTTAACACTATCCAGTAATTACTGGTGTGTGTGACAGCTCCAGTGCCTTGACCATTGAAGAAAATAGTTTGTAAGCCCTTTGTGTGTATTATAGCAGTGCTAAATTAATGGCCTCATAACCTAATTTGAATTAGAACAGAATTTGGTGACTGAATGCTGGGAAATGTTGACTTGGCAGTCCTTATGTTGCCAAAGTAGAAGGTGGATCCCACTTCACTTTGAAGTTCATGTAATTGTATAACTGCTCTTGACAGCCCCTTTCTCCTTCTGTTTTAATTCACAGTGACGTGTCCTTTCTGTGTTTCCACCCCTCCCTCCTTTATTAAGGGGAAATATATATACAGCTGGGCAGTATGGACAGGCACAATCAGTCTGTTGAAAAACAGTATCTTCACAACACGCTTGAATGTAAAAGTTCAGGACTTAGTCCAACTGCCTTCAATTATGGGTGCAATTTAAGAATTTCATGAAATGAGGTTTCTTTGATGAGGATACAGTATTGATTTGCGGTGATCAAATGAACCTTATTTTTCTCTTTTATTTGAGTTGTATTAAGCAGATTTTGGTATTAACAATTCAGTTTGTTTACTTAAATATGCATGTACCTGTATTTCGGTAACCAACTTGTTTCTTTACAATTCCTGACATTTCAGGGTTGTTATCTCAGACTCTGAAAAGGAGATAGGGTAAACTTGAAATCTTTGGGACAGCAGTTATCAAGGGCTTCTGGGTTTCCAGAGCTGATGTCCAGCTTACACAACTTCAAATTGGTATCAAAGCCTTGTTTTTCTTTTTTTCCAATACTAACTAATAACTATTCTTGCAGCATTAAGAAGATGGATAATCAATTCTTTCTTCTACATAAGAGATCTATTCCCTGTGACTCCCCAAAAACCAAGTTGTGGGCACTGAATATTGATAGCATTTCTGAAGCATGGCAAATTCTGGTGGAAGAAAAATAAGGAGAAAGAAAAGAGGGCAATACACAAACAGTTATTGGAAGGAAGGTGTGTGTAGTGTTAAAGAGGGTGTAAAAGGAAAGAATATGACCCCATGGGTGCCCAAAAGAAAAACAAGTGACCAAGCGGGCAAGTGGGCAGACAGGTGGGCAAGTAGGCTAAGATGACTGAAAAAGTATTGCTGTGTTTGCAGCTTAGAAGAGCTGGTCTAGATGCTGACCAGCTTTCAGAGCTATTTCAGGTGAGCAAGAGTGCTGGAGGGGAAAAATGGAAAGGAGTGGGCAACTGATGCTAAGAGAAGCAGAAGGAAAAAATCAGAGTGGCTTTACAAAGTGCTGAACAGGTGGAGTGATGTTTTTGAGAGTGTCTACATATTGATCAGGGAGAATAAATTGAATAACTGGAGAATATGAATATATGCACATGCATAAATAGTGATTTATTTAAATTAATTACTGGCTATGCATGTCCATATATTCATATTCTCCAGTTACACATGATTATAGCAAATTTACTTAATTAATTCAATTTGTGTCCTGATCCTGCCCTTTCTTGGCAATATGGGCCCCAGCCTCAATGTGGCCCCCAAGTTTCTGCGCTTGTTCTATATGATCAAGAAGGGCTAAGTCATCTCCAATAGTACTTTGCAGTGTCAAAAGATATATAACTGTCAGACTTCAAGTCTGCCATGGCAATAAATCTTGACCCTTCAGGCACTTCACTTCCAGCAAAAGCTCACAGACATCAAACAGCTGAATTAGCTGCTTTACTGAAGACAAGATAAAAGCTATATGCACAGAGAAGATCTGTCTGATTTCTGCAGAAAACAGAAATCTAGCTATCATCTATCATCTATCATCTATCATCTATCATCTATCATCTATCATCTATCATCTATCTACAGGTAGTCCTCGACGTACAACCATTTGTTTAGTGACCATTCGAAGTTAGTGACTTACAACCAGTCCTCGCACTTACAACCATTACAGCATCCCTGCAGTCATGTGATCAAAATTCAGGCGCTTGGCAACCAGCATGTATTTATGACAGTTGCAGTGTCCCGGGGAGATGTGATCGCCATTTGCAACCTTCCCAGCCAGCTTCTGACAAGCAAAGTCAATGGGGGAAGCCAGATTCGCTTAACAAACATGTGTTTCACTTAATTACCACAGTGATTCGCTTAACGGCTGTGGCAAAAAATGGTCGTAAAATCAGGCGTGACTCACTTAATGAACACTTCACTTAGCAATGGAAGTTCTGGTCCCAATTGTGATCGTAAGTTGAGGACTACCTCTATCTATCTATCTATCTATCTCATTCATATTCATTGGCGATCACTCGTAGCCGAGTAAGATTGTCTTCCAAAGGTAAAATTTTAACGGTGAATCCGTAAGTGGCTATAAAGGCCAATTCTGGATCCGCACAACCTCCCACAATGAGGGCATAGGTTTCCGGGTGGGAGACGGTCATGATGAGGGTTTGCCTGACGTGCCTTCCTTTTAGCTCTCTTCTCCTTTTCGCCCTGTACTCGTGCTTCTTCAAAGTCCATAGCGCCATTAATAAAGGCTGACCTCCAATTGAAACGCTCATGAGTTAGGGCTTCCCAGTTCTCAATGCTGATATTACATTTTTTTAAATTAGCTTTGAGAGTATCTTTGAATCTCTTTTGCTGTCCACCAATATTCCGTTTTCCATTCTTAAGTTGGGAGTAAAGTAGCTGCTTTGGAAGACGATGGTCAGGCATTCGAACAACATGACCAGTCCAGCGAAGTTGATGTTGGATGATCATTGCTTCAATGCTGGTGGTTTTCGCTTCTTCTAATACGCTAACATTAGTCCGCCTATCTTCCCAAGTAATTTGCAGAATTTTTCGGAGGCAGCGTTGATGGAATCTTTCAAGAAGTTGGAGGTGGCGTTTGTAGAGGGTCCATGTTTCACAGGCGTACAGAAGGGTTGGTAGTACAATGGCTTTGTAAACAAGCATTTTGGTCTCCCTGCGAATGTCCCGATCCTCAAACACTCTACGCTTCATTCGGGAGAAAGCTACACTCGCAGAGCTCAGGCGATGCTGAATTTCAGCGTCGATGTCGGCTTTTGTTGATAGATGGCTGCCGAGATAAGAAAAGTGGTCGACATTTTCTAGTGACACACCTTTAAGCTGGATTGATGGCGCTGCAGAGGGATTGGTTCGAACTTGCTGGTAAAGCACTTTGGTTTTTTTAATGTTAATCGAGAGGCCGAGCTTTTCATATGCTTCTGCAAAGATGTTTAGGATAGTTTGAAGATCTTCCTCGGAGTGTGCACAGACTACGTTATCATCAGCATATTGAAGTTCTATAACAGAAGTTGCAATTACCTTATTTTTTGCTTTCAGCCTACTAAGATTAAAAAGCTTTCCATCTGTTCGATATATAATTTCTACACCAGTAGGAAGTTTCTCTTCAACAAGGTGCATAATCATAGCGATGAAGATAGCGAATAAGGTTGGAGCAATAACACATCCCTGTTTAACGCCGGATTCCACTTTAAATGGATCGCTTTGAGAGCCATTGTTATTCAGGATTGTTGCCATCATGTCGTCATGGAGTAACCGCAAGATGTTCACAAATTTATCAGGGCATCCGATTTTCAGAAGGATGGTCCAGAGAGCAGTACGATTTACAGTATCAAAAGCTTTAGTCAGATCAATAAACGCCATGTACAGAGGGCGGTTTTGCTCCTTGCATTTTTCTTGAAGCTGTCGTGCAGTGAAGATCATATCCACTGTTCCCCTGGAAGGGCGGAAGCCATTTTGCGTTTCAGGGAGGATGTCTTCTGATACAGATAGGAGACGGTTTGCAATGATCTTTGCCAGGATTTTGCCTGCTGTGGCTAGAAGGGAGATGCCTCGGTAGTTTCCACAGTCTGTTCTATCACCCTTTTTAAAGAGAGTGATAATTATGGCATCCCTAAAGTCTGCTGGAATCTCCTCCCTCATCCAGATTTTTTCGATGAGCTTATGAAGTTGTTGTGTAAGTTCAGGCCCGCCTTCTTTAAAGACTTCAGCAGGAATCCCATCAGGTCCACTAGCTTTGTTATTTTTCATTTGTTTAGTGGCTTTACTGACTTCCTCCAAACTAGGGGGTACTGCAAGCTCATTTCTTATTTGTTTTTGTGGGATTTGCAAGAAGACTTCGTCAGCCACAGTAGAGTGACGATTAAGGAGATTGTAGTAATGCTCTTTCCAGCGCAGTGCAATAGACTCTTTGTCCTTTAGAAGTTTAGCACCATCTACTGAGCGTAAGGGATTTGTACCATGGTTTGTTGGTCCATAGATGGCCTTTATGGCATTAAAAAAGCCCCGTGCATCGTGAGCATCTGCAAAATGTTGGGTTTCTTGGGCTTTTTTTATCCACCATATGTTCTTAAGTTCTCTAGTTCGTCTTTGGACTTCTGCCTTTGCACTGGCGTAGATTTTTTTCTTAACGGCACAGTTAATATCTTTTTGCCATATCTGGAAGGCTTTCCTTTTCTTGTCAATAATATGTTCAATCTCACTATCGTTCTCATCAAACCAGTCCTGATGTCTCTTAGTCTGGTATCCGATAGTTTGTTCACAGGCTGAAATGATAGAAGTCTTCAATTTAATCCAGTGTTCCTCAACATTTTCAGGAAGTTCCATAGGCAGATGTTCCTTGAGAGTTGATTGAAAGCAAGCTCGTTTAATAGGATCTTGAAGGGCCAGTGTATTCATTTTACGCCTTGGTTTTCTTCCTTGGAGCCTACGATGAGGGACAATCTTTATGGCCATCGTGGATCGAATTAATCGATGGTCTGTCCAGCAGTCATTGGCGCTCGTCATGGCTCTGGTGAGAAGTACATCACGGCGATCTCTAGCACGGACAATTACATAATCTAAAAGATGCCAGTGCTTCGACTGTGGGTGCTTCCATGATGTTTTAAATTTATTTTTCTGGCGAAAGAGTGTGTTAGTAATGACAAGGTTATGCTCTGCACATTTAGTCAGAAGTAAGATTCCATTCATGTTGCTGTTGTCAACTCCTTCTTTCCCAATGATCCCTGGCCACAAATCAAAATCACGCCCAACTCTTGCATTGAAATCGCCCAGGAGGATAATTTTATCCTCCTTTGGTATCTCTGATAAGATGGTGTCCAGCTGGGTATAAAATTTTTCCTTGATATCCTCATCTGCATCTAGTGTTGGTGCGTAAGCACTTAGGATAGTTGCCTGTTGGTTTTTGGCGAGTTTTATTCGCAGAGTTGAGAGTCGTTCGTTAATCCCAGTGGGAACTTCTGACAAGAGCTTCACAATGTCGTTTTTGATAGCAAAGCCTACCCCATGTATTCGTCGTTCTTGTTCAGGCAGTCCTTTCCAAAAGAAGGTATAACCTCCTTTTTCTTCCTTCAACTGTCCTTCTCCTGCTCTTCGAGTTTCTTGGAGTGCTGCTATATCGATATTAAAATGTCTCAGCTCCCTTGCAATAATGGCAGTCCTACGTTCAGGTCGTTCACTATCCATATTGTCTTGCAGTGTCCGTATATTCCATGTTCCAAAATTCATGTGTTTTTTACGACCGCTAGATGGTGACCCCACTGGTCGCGGTAATCCAGTCAGGGAGAAAATGAGGCAGACTATGTTTAGGGCACCTTTTCTAGCCCCCTCCCCATATGGGGTGAGCAGAGTGGATCCTAAATAGGGCTGCTCAGTCGTGGATACAGCTGCCGAACTACTCAACTGCCTCGATCCTTGAGTCAGGGCGACTGAATCCGTATCCACCGCCCATGTGCTGATCCATGACTAGGAGCTTCCGGATTACACAGTCCTGCCCCCGTTGCCATTTGTCAATCGCCATGGGACTTTTGGTTGTTTTGGGTTTGGTGTGGTTGGAAGACGCCTGTGCGTGAATTTGTTTTATGTGTGGAGATCGGTGCACAACGATCAGCACACAACCTTCACAGAAAAAGGCTCTAATCCAATGGCATGGATACCATGACGATTGGTGACCTTTTGTCTGCTGCAGCCTTCATCCGCCTTCGCAGCCGTTGTAACAATACACCTTGTTATCTTCCGCCTGTTCTGCCGTTGAGGACTTTCTTGGATCGTTCTTTGTCTGGTTCCTCCCCCTGGACCTTACCGCCATGGGTGACCCTGCCAGGAGTACATGACTCCCGACGGCTTCGCTCACAGGGTTCATTGGGAACACACAAGCCCACTCACCACAACAAGGTGACGATCCAGCGAGTGAGCTATCTATCTATCTATCTATCTATCTATCTATCTATCTATCTATATCTATCTATCTATCTATCTATCTATCATCTATCTATCTATCTATCATCTATCTCAGGGTTTAAATCCTAGCCCTTTTCCTCCCTCTTTTTCAAGTCAGTTGAAAGTTGGTTATTCTCTTGGTGACTCTGAGATTGGAAGACATCAGTTTAATGTTTATATAACATTTCTATCCACCCTGAAAACTGTTGATTCCCTTCTCACCACCTTCAGTCTTTATAATAGCACACAGCTATATCATTAGCTCAAGGGTATATTTGACTAAATGTCCATGGCAAACTGTAGGAACTCCCTTTACTTGTTTTCCTTTCTTTTAATATTGTCCCTTTTTTGGTTGGTTGATGGACAAAATCAAGTTGTAGAACATAAATAAATTGGTGCATAATTTTCTTGTTCATATGCATATAGTTACGTGTAAAAATTAAATGTAATAAAAATTTATGAATAAAGATGTACTTTAATATTCTAGCATTTGAAGTGTACGTATGTGTATACAAGTATTATATAAAGAAATAAGAGACAGACAAAACGGTATTCATAACAGCAGCGGCTTAGTCTTCAAATGGGAGATTGCATATAGATATCCCATATTCTGAACTTTTTTGTTTCATAGGGGATGAAAAATGCAATATTAATGCCTGATGCAAAGAAGTAGATTAATGAAAAGAAGGGAAGAAAAGCGTTACTATCTTGTTACCAATCAATAGATCTGAAGGGCTTGAGCTGATGCCACAATAAAGGGCCTATGCAAACTTGGCTGGCAAAGCCTGCATTTGGAATAAAGCCTCAGTGAAGAGTAGCAGAGACAGTCGCCATTCTCACTCTGAGTAATGTCTGCCTCCTATTCAGAAGCAGCCCATGAGGAAAGTGGCAAACAAAGACATACCCAATGAAAAACATCACTCTGATAAAATCCTTGTATTCAGGGCAAAAATCTTATAATTGCTGACTGATGAGGTTTGCCTCAGAAAATATGTGGGGAAGACACAGCCTTTTTTTTTAAAAGGAGGCAGAAATGTGTGAACGAGAAAACATACAAGATAATGACCGGCTGATGAGGATTTGCTTTGAAAGTTTTGCTCTAATCATAATCTTAGTGCTGTGGTTTGGGTTGGGTTTCCCCCCACTCAGCTCTGCAGTGTTTTATCTAGGATCAAGCCGCGAATACTGCTTTGGCACAGATCCTTCTCAGCCCCAGACTGAGGCCCTGCTGCCAATATTCCTTGATGGGGAGTGAAATTTGTTCACACATTTGAGATGAATACGGCTGATGATGTCAGAACGAATCTTCTAGGGTATTTTCACACAGACAGGCAGATGAAGTCACTCAGTCTATGGAGTTTCTCATGTTTACACCAACTCATTTGGAGTTGGAGGGAATATAATAAAAACTGCCACTTTGTACAAAAAGTGCATTGCACTTATGATAGGCGAGTCTATTTTAAAGCTTACTGATGTCCACAGAAACCCCTGAGTGTGTTTCAGATGGTTGTTTTCCAAGCTCATTCATGTTTTGTGTCTGTAGATCATTACTATTCCAATATATCTGTTAACTTACATGAGGATGGTCCTAAATTATTGATTCATACTTTTTTCTTCAGAGCAAGAGAGAGAGCTTCTAAAGAAGAGAAAAGAGAAGGAGAGAAAGGGAGACAATTACAAAATAATTATAATAGTGTGCATTAAATGTACATTTCTGGTGGCCTATGAGAGTCAAAGACCTGAGGTCATAGCTCTAAGTGAGGCACATTTCAACAATGTCCAGATCATGGCTGAAGAATTTCATCCCAGGTGGGAGTGCAGGCAATGGAGAGGTTGGTTCTTCCCAAAAGGGTGCATATACTCAGATGAAATGGACAGGACGTCCAGGGTCAGGGGACTAAATCTAGATATTCTTTTTCTTCAATTACACACAATTAATAATACAAACCAAATTTTCCAAGAGTTAGGATGCCCCAGAGTGGATTTGGTGTTCAGACAGTGTATAAGGAAGCAGCCGGTGCCTTGGACAGGATCGCGCCGATGCGACCTCTCCAGCCCCATTCGACCCGTCACTCCCCGTGGTTTACGGAGGAGTTGAGGGTCTTGAAGAGGGTGAAGAGATGTCTAGAGCGCCGCTGGAGAAAGACGAAGACAGAACTCGACCGAACACAATCTAGAGCCGCTATTAAGGCCTACCTTGTGGCGGTAAGAGCGGCGAAACGTTATTATTTCTCCGTTCTTATTGCGTCCGCAGAATGCCGTCCGACGGCCCTGTTTAAGATTACTCGATCTCTCTTGGGTAGGGTGGTAGCGACCACCCACCTGCAGGGCCGTGCGGAAGAATTTTCTGAGCATCTGCAGGATAAAATCACTCGGATTCGGTCTAAGCTGGACTCCATGCGTGGAATGCAGTCTGGGGAGATGCCGGGAGAGCGGTCTTGCCCTGTTATCTGGGAACGATTTGATCCTGTTGGACCTAAGGAAGTGGACAGGATCCTTCGAATTGTCAATTCCACCACATGTCATTTAGAGCCCTGCCCTTCCTGGCTGGTAAAATCGGCCAGGGAGGTGACATGTGGATGGGTCCAGGCTATGATTAACACATCCTTGTTGGAGGGGGTGGTTCCAACTGCCTTCAAGGAGGCATTGGTACACCCCCTCCTCAAGAAGCCATCCCTGGACCCTACCATCCTGGACAATTTTCGTCCAGTCTCCCACCTTCCCTTTTTGGGAAAGGTGATTGAGAAAGTGGTGGCGTTGCAACTTCAAAGGACCCAGGATGAAACGGATTATCTAGACCCTTTTCAGTCAGGTTTCAGGCCGGGACATGGGATGGAGACTGCATTGGTCGCGCTTACGGATTATCTCTGGCGGGAGCGGGATGGAGGTAGTGCATCCATCCTGGCTCTCTTAGATCTCTCAGCAGCTTTCGATACCATCGACCATGGTATCCTTTTGGGGCGGCTCAGGGAGTTGGGGGTGGGTGGCGTAGTTTTGCGCTGGTTCACCTCCTTCCTCTGGGGCCGCTCCCAGTTGGTGCTGATAGGAGAGGAGAGATCCGGCCCGCGACCGCTCCTTTGTGGAGTGCCGCAGGGGTCGGTTCTCTCTCCTCTCCTATTTAACATCTACATGAAACCACTGGGCGAGATCATCCATCACCATGGGATGAGGTATCATCAGTATGCGGATGATACCCAATTGTATATCTCCATCCCTGGTGAGGTAAGTGATGCAGTATCCACCCTCTCCCAGTGCCTGGGGGCTGTGAGGGCCTGGATGGGGAACAACAGGCTTCAATTGAACCCTGGTAAGACCGAGTGGCTGTGGATTGATGGCTTAGTGTCTTCTGGGAAATTATCATCTTTGGTTCTTGATGGGGTAGCACTACCCTGTTCAGAACCGGTGAGTAATCTGGGGGTCCTTCTAGACTCACGACTTCTGCTCGAAGAGCAGGTGGCAGTCGTGGCTAGGAGGGCTTTCGCACAACTTTGGTTAGTGCGTCAGTTACGCCCATTCCTGGATTGCGACGCCCTCCGAACAGTCACTCATGCTCTCGTCATCTCCCATGTAGATTATTGCAATGCGCTCTACATGGGGCTACCCTTGAAGACTATCCGGAAGCTACAGCTGGTGCAGAATGCGGCCACGCGGGCAGTTTTGGGTGCGTCAAGATCCGCACATGTAACACCGCTGCTCCGCGAGCTGCATTGGGTGCCGGTTTGCTTCTGGGTACAATTCAAGGTGTTGGTTATCACCTTTAAAGCCCTACATGGCATGGGGCCAGAATACCTGAGGGACTGTCTTATCCCCATGTTATCGACCCGCCCCACCCGGTCATTCAGAGAGGGCCTGCTGCGAACCCCATCAATTAAAGAGTGTCATCTGATGGGGTCTAGGAGGCGGGCCTTCTCTGTGACAGCGCCCACTCTGTGGAACATCCTGCCCCCAGAGTTCAGACAGATCTCCTTCCTCCCGACCTTTAGGAAAGAGCTGAAGACCTGGTTCTGCCGCCTGGCATGGGAAGGAGGGAGGGATAGTTCCTCATGGGGGTGGCTAATCCCCTAATTTTATAACTGTCCTTCTTTAATTATTCCATTACCATCTGGATTTTTCAATATATTTTTACTGTATACTTGAGATTTTAACCTTATTTTAACTTATTTATTGTGAACCGCCCAGAGTTCCCCATGGGGGGAGATGGGCGGTTATAGAAATTAAATAAATAAATAAATAAATAAATAAATAAATAAATAAATACTGATTGACTGACAGCGATATTAAGAAGGAATGCTAATGGTTGCTGACTTTCAAAATAATACAAATGAATAGGATAAGAAAAAATCATTATCTCCTTATAGAATGCTTTGTGGTATTTGATCTGTGAACAGAGATCCTTAAAAGATGGTCTTCTTCTCCATTTGCTTTAATTAAGTTCTGACCATACATCCTTTAATCTGGACCTGTCTGTATATCTGAAGTTATGCTCTAGCTTGGATTGGGAAAAATAATAAGAGGATATTAGGCTATATGTTTCTGGGAGGCAAGCAGAGAAGTGTGAACTTCAGTGAAGTGACAATGTTCAGAGGCTGAACACTGATGGAGCAAAAATCCAGATTAATCAAACTAAAATTAATTGTAGCTATTGGTCTGCATATACAGTACATAGCAAAAGTCATGTACTATTAGTTTAAACCAGTTTAAAATAAATCATACATCATCAGTTTCATTTCTTTTTCACTGAGTAATACTAAATCAATTAGAACTCAGAAGTTGTATTAATATTGGCTCATGGTGCCTAGGGGTGTGGTGGCTCAGCGGGTAAGACGCCAGGCTTGTCGATCGGAAGATCGTAAGTTCGGAGGTAAGTTCGAATCCCTAGCCCCATGTGCGGAGTGAGCTCCCGCACTCACCCCAGCTCTTGCCAACCTAGCAATTCGAAAGCATGCAAATGCAAATAGAATAATAAGTACCACTTCAGTGGATAGGTAACAGCATTCTGCGTGCGTCATGCTGGCCACATGACCGTGGGAGCGTCTTCGGACAACGCTGGCTCTTCAGATAACAAACGGAGATGAGCACCGGCCCCTAGAGTTGGACACGACTGCACAAATGTGCGGGGGGAACCTTTACCTTTACCTTTACCTTTACCTTTACCTTTACCTTTACCTTTACCTTTACCTTTACCTTTACCTTTACCTTTTATTTTATTTATTAATCATATTTATACCCCGCCTATCCCCCCCCCATCGGAGGACTCTAGGCGGCTTACAACATTGCGAATTCATATATTATACATTCATATATATTACCGCGTGCTAAGGGGGAGGGGTAAGGGAACCGACTCTTCTTCCGTAGGTATTGGACTACATGTCCCAGAATACCTTGCTTCCGAGTCGGATGCTGACGTCCTGGATGTTGCCGATCAGGTTCCGTCGTCCTCTGCCGCCATTCACGGGATTCCCGAGATCTTCTTTTCGCTCCAAGGCGACCCCCGACAGGATGCTGGCAAATTCTCCCACTTTAACGTGGTACCTACTCGCATTTAGCTTTCAAACTGCTGGGTTGACAGGAGCTGGGGCAAGTGACGAGAGCTCACTTCGCCATGCGGGGATTTGAACTGCCGACCATCAGATCAGGCAGTCTTACAGCTCAGCGGTTTAACCCGCTGAGCTACCGCGCCCCATTACCTTTACCCACACCTTTACCTTTACCATGGTGCCTAGCAGCAGAATAGAATGCAAAACTGTAGAATAACTTCCCCCGTTGGGGGAGATGGGCGGTCATATAAATTTAATAAATAAATAAATAAATAAATAAATAAATAAATAAATAAATAAATAGTAACTTATGCCAAAAAGTGTGTGTTGGGGATGGGGGGAAGGAGACATAACTGGCCATCTGCACTGCAAAGATACCCAGCAAGAAAAGTTCCCACAGAGCTCTTTTCGGTGATGCCACCATATGGCAGCAACTCAAGCAGGCAAACTGGTTTAATGGCACCAT
Organism: Charina bottae; assembly: GCA_023362775.1. Lineage (NCBI taxonomy): Eukaryota > Metazoa > Chordata > Lepidosauria > Squamata > Charinaidae > Charina > Charina bottae. Next base: position 39,087,698 of record JALMGJ010000009.1, on the reverse strand, counting down.
GGAAGCACTACTGATGAAGGAGAGGATCTGGAATGGGGTGTGATTCAAATACAGTGCAAGGTTACCTGCTCAGCATGTAGAATTTCCAGCAGAGGAGAGTTAAATGGGATTGCTCTTCCTTGCTGCAATTCTGCTCACCTATTTTCCTTGCCCTATTCCCCTAGATCAAATCCTATGTGAGCGCTCTCTCTCTCTCTCTCTCTCTCTCTCTCTCTCTCTCTCTCTCTCTCTCTCTCTCTCTCTCTCTCTTGCACACGCACACGCACACGCACACATAAACAAACTCAGTTTTCTCTGTCCTAAACCCCTCTGGATATCTTGTGACTCTAACTCCAAGAACTTCCAGCCAGGATTTCTGACAACTGTAGTCCTGTACATGTGGAGGCCATCAGACTGAGGATGCTACTCCAGGACACACAGTGAATGCTAAAGCCCCAGGTTTTGATTTTGCTGCTGCTGCTCCATATGATCCTGTCTCCATCCATATCACCTCTCCTACTCCAATGTGAGAAGCCAATGCTGAAAACTGAACCTCCGCTGTATCTTGATTGTTGTCACTCTTTTACATTAAGCTTTAAGGATCTCCAGGCAGTGTGCTGGTGTCTATACAGCCTAACAGTTTAGCTTATCTTTCAACTGTGTCTTGCTCTGGCTGCCTCTCTCAGCTGCTGCCCTGTTATATTTGGCTTATGGCCAAGATGCCTACTTCATCGCTCTACTAATTCCAGTCCATTCTGGGATACTCACTGCAAGTAGGTGCTTTGTGTTCGTTGGGTTCTTGCCTGCAACCTTCCTCCTCCTTGTCTGCTGCTCATCTGTCTACAATCTGCTTCCCATTTCAAAGAGGAGGGATGAAGCTGCCTGCCTGAACGTCAGACATGGATCATTGTGATCCCTGCAGATGCTGCCTGCCTTAATGGAAGAAATTGGCCAAGTGTGTCTGATTTTATTATATACAACAATATATGCAGATAGTATACATTATATACATTATATACAACATACAAACAGAATGAAAGTAAAAGTAACATCATCATCCACTGCAACATTTAATGAAAAATAGTTAGAATTTATAGTACTATTTTCTGCAATGTCTCAAATCGCCTTCCTCACAAGCATGGTAAATGGTTAATTTGGCCCCATCACCTAGTAAAATTACTGCAGAAAGCCTTTTAGATATCCCCAACTGGTTGGACAATCCAAATGTATAAAATACATGTTCCTGGATTTATTGCTATTTGTTTCTTGAAATGTCTTCTCCTGAGAAGAAAGCACAGTTAAGTTGATTTTGTGCTGAATAACAAAAATATCAATTTCCAAGAAAAGATCTGATTTGTCCCATTAAGCATAGTTCTGTACAAGCACAATAAGTAAGATCCTCGGGAGTTTCAAGGAACATAGCATCTTTCAGTTCTTCTTCAAGGATGAAGACCTTCTTCACCCATGAAGGAGAGATCAGAGAAGTCCTTCTGAGGATGGAACATGATCCATCTTTCTAGTCTCCGGGATCCATTTTCCTTCCTTCCTTCCTTCCTTCCTTCCTTCCTTCCTTCCTTCCTTCCTTCCTTCCTTCCTTCCTTCCTTCCTTCCATCAAATTTATATGGCCACCCATCTGGCAGGAAGTGATTCTGGGCAGCACCAGAAACTATAAATATATAAAAACAATCATTATTAAAAATATAAAACAGTCATATTAAAATATACAAACCACCAGGCACAAGAGAGAATAAATTAATCACACTGATGGGGCCATCTTAGAATATCACCAGTCCCCTGGGACCCCCAGGCCTGATGACATAGCCAGGTCTTGAGGGACTTACGGAACATTTGGCTTCAGAGAGAACTTTCTGTGACTATGGAACTGTCCAGTACTAGAGAGAACCAACAAATGGCCAAAGATAAGTACTGATCAACTGAATTCAAGATTTTTTTGTTCCCCATAAGATAGTTGAGTTCCCTTCCATTGTCAGCAACAAGAAGGAAAAGGTTTAATAAGGGACATAAAATACAGACAGCACTTGTCCCTTTTGCATGAGCCAAAAAGGGATATAAAATAGTCATTTTCTCTCTCCTTCTCTCATAGGACTGATCTGCCATAGCAGTAGATATATAGAAGGCAAACTCAGGTATCAATATATCTTGACCTCCTTTTTGTATGGGAGACACATTCCCAGGACATCATTTTATATGGCAGAAATGATAGATTATGGTAATAAAACAGAGATAGAAAAGAGGAAAGCAAGGCAAACATAAATGGGATGCCACAATTCATATTCCAATTTTCATCTGAAATAGGAATATGCAACATTGCATCAAAAGCCACCTTTGGGGACAAGCAAATTTCAACTTTCATTTTGTCACTCATGTTTGCTTAAGCCTACTGAAAATATAAGCAGATGTTTGAAAATTTATTTAGCTATTTTTGGCTTCAGAGAGAAGTAATGGAACTTTGTGTGTGTGTGTGTGTATGTGTGTGTGTGTGTGTGTATTCATACGCAGTTCATTTGTGACAAAGTTACAGTAAACCAAATTAATTTTGCCACAATGCTTTAGGCTCTCTTGCATTATGCCACCAACTGAGAACAGATGGGAACATTAAATGGAAGGTGAAGCGTTTTAAAGAACTCATAGGATGATGGAAGGGGTAGGTCCCCTCTTAGTCCTCCCTCCTTAAGATCCTTTTTTAAAAAGAATTTCTGGCCACCCATGAAACAAGCCACATTTTTGTTATCCCTTGAGCCCGACTGTCAGAAACATAGCAAATCTGTTGTACTGGGATTCTTCTACATTGCATAATAAAAGTATTAATTTGAAATGCATATTAAAACTTTATTAAAACTTTAAGGATTCCACAGACATCCCTTTCTTTACCCACCCTCTGTAGCACTCAGGTAGGAACTGCTTAAGATTGCCCTAATAGGTTGCTTGACTCTTCCTGAATTTACTCTAGAATGCAAAGAGGGTCAATGCTTACCTAACAGTACCTTTAAAACCAATGAGATTTTCACAGGTGCTTAACTGCAGTTATACTGCATCATCAGAGAAGAATGTATTGTGGAAAGAGAATAGGGAATGAAAAGTTCTCCTTTTCCTTGCCTCATTGTCTGGGGCTAAGTTCTCACTAAGTCATAAAATAGTGCTTTGGATTAGTCACTGGTGCTTTGGAACTGAATGTGATCCTCAAAAAACATCAAAGCAAGACAATATAGATCTTAAAATAGGGATGGGGAAACAAGAGACCCTCCAGACTTTGCTGAATTATCAATATTCTTCACCAATTATTGTGCTGGGTAAGACTGTTGGTAGCTATGCGTCAGCAGTAGATGGAGGATCCCAAGATCTCCATCTCTATTGCTTTATGTACTAGAACATAGAAAATGGCATTAAAAGTGAAAGCTAGAAAGAACATTGGAAAAAGAATCCTGTATTAGTGAATTGGTTATGACAGTTTCATAATTTGTTGATGAAGTAGGTATCGTTGACCTAATACAATTGGTGGGTAGAAGATTTGTGAATGGGATGTTCCTCTGTATAAAACAATTATCTACTAAGGAAATTGGCATGTCAGGCAAATGGCTAGGCCAGTACTCTGCTATGTAGTGTTCTGTGTGGTAAGAACTGCTGGGTATGTAGACTAGCATTAAGTCTTTCTAGCTCCCCTTCTATAGTTTGAAGATCAGACTCCTGTTAATCACCTCAGTGAAAAGCAGGTGTCACTGACATTTGAGGAAATCAGACTATACATTGAGCTATGCCCTGCTCAGTTTCCTCCCTTTTCTCTTCTAGACTTTGCTTGATCTTGGAGGCTCTTCTAATACTGGGTTAGCCTTTTTTACAGGCATCTTTTCTTATGAAACTGTCTTTAGAAATGTGCAGATGTCAGCACAAATTTACAACAACTTAGAACTTGCTTGCTTGCCCTTCTCCAACCTGACTTCAGGTTATACAAGTTATATCAGGAGAATACAGGTTACACCAGGTTATGCAGACAGGAGCAAGCCAGGAATCAAGAGTCAGGCAGTAAGTTTAGCTTCTGCCTCAATGAGAAATCACTCCTATTTTTTCGGTTTAAGTGAATGGCCTCCATTCATTCCTTTGGGGAAAAAGGTAAATTTGCCATTGGAACAACTTTGCGACAAGTATAAGCTATGTGAGTCAGGCTTAGCTAGTAGAGATATAATTAACAGGATTTTACATATCTATGCCATGAATCATATGTGCATCTAACTGTCCTTAAGAAACAATTGCTGTACATATTTTGGGTCATCACCCCTTTTGTTTTAGATATGCAGAAAGGCCTCTTATGGTGCCAATGAATCCAGGTATTATATACATCTGAGAAAGTCAAGAACATTTTGTTTTGCCATCCGTGATGCATACATTCCAGATTTATGTATAATGACCATGTGCTTCTTGGCCAATTCCCAAGGTATTGGCTACGCTGAGCAAAGCCCGACTTCCAGTTTTCAACTAAATTTCAGGCGAAAGTCGGGTTTTCATAAAATATTGTGGCCTAACTAATGACTGTATTACATTTGCAGGCCGGTTTGAAGAGAAAAAGGCCAAGAAAACAGTGTGGGAAAAATCAGGCTAGAGGAGGACAAGGGGGGAAATGTTGATCGTTCCCATAGCTCAACAGAGCATGTTGTTCGGGTAATTCATAGGCCAGTGCCTCTGAGGGATCCAATCACTCTTTGGCAAAATTAGATTCTGATTCATGCTTTCTTAACTCATGCAAATGCCAACAAAGGATGAGAACATTCCATGGGAACTTTGCAACCAGTCTCCTCCTTATCAGCTTTAAACCAGTGGCCAGACTTGAAGGTTGTTAGATAGAGAATTCAGTTCTCGACTGTGAACTTTAGTTTCTAAATTCCCATCTTATCCATCCACAGGCTAAGATTCAAGTCTGCATATACTGTAGCCCAATATACAGAAGTGTGTGCGTATGCATGTGTGTATATATAACTTCTTTGCTAAAGATTTACTCAGAGATTGCTGGCCTGAATGACTCCCCACCTGTTATTTGCAAACCTGGTTCCCTTTAAACATGTTCATAAGCTTCACTCGGGCTGCTTCCAGGCTCCAACCTCTACCAATCAAAAGACACTCCACAGCCATTCTATCAGTCCCTCCTTATGGAAAAAAGATGGTAAGGAAGACAGACGGAAGAAAGCCGAGGAAAGCAAAGAGTTAACAAATGACAAATGATGCTGTCTGGACTCCTCTCCCCTTCTCACAGAATAAGGCAAAGCCATTGCACAATAAAAGCCTTATGTAGAAGCACCCTCAAGAGGACTGCACAGATAAGATATGCAACAACATTGTATGTTTACTCTCTTCGGGCAGGATTCCTGTCCAAAGATCCAGACAGGTTGGAATAAGGATCTTGTAGGCCTACTCAGACTTTACAGTCTTGGATAAGAGAATTTCAGAAGAGGAGGAAAGAGAGATCTCCATTTCCCTGGTGGGCTAAAAGAACCATATAGCAGATAGTCCCAGTCCTACTCTTAGAAAGAATGAGGCAGCCATCTCAGGAATTAGGTTTGGAGAATCATGAAAAAGCAACAAATGGCTGGTTTAATATTCTTCTATTTTTACTGCTAGTGATAGAGAGAGGTGCTCTGTGAGGGTGCAGAACATCTTGGACTGGTCCTGGTAGCAGGTGATGGAAAGAACTTTTGTCTGCAGCTCTGGAGATCTGCTGCCAGTCACAGAAGACATGAGCAGCATCAATGAACAGATACTCTGACTTCATAGGAGACAGCTCACCAAGCTAGAGCTTGGATTTGGGATGTCAGCCCTGAATATGAGCAGAGGGGGAGGGATTTGTAGTGCATGAGACTAAAAAAAATGTATCATTTCCTCCTCCACCACTTTCCTTTGAAACATCCTGTATAGTACAGGAAGAGAGAGTTTAAAACCTCATATACATTTCTGTCACCATCTCCTGCAAGCCTAATCTTCCTTTCAAAGCAATTTACAATGCCAGGAACCTGAACAGAACAATTCCCTCCCCTTCCCTTCCTCAACTACCTCCCACCCCATTTCTCAATTGATGTTTCACTGACTGTTCATTCTGGAAACTCTCAGTACTTACTAGGTCTATTTTGTATGTTATTATTTTTTAATTATTTACAAAATTATATGCTCCTGCATATCTTAAAAAAAACACCCTTATTTTTACATTGTTTTGTTTTGGGTCTAAAGCAACAGCTATTCCACCAGCAAAATTTACTATTAAAAAAGGAAGATAATAAATGATCTTGCTGATATGCTACAAATTTTTCATGGTGCCCAAAGAGCTGCAGGAAAGTTTTATGAAAAAGTTTTAATATTTTTTTCATCTTTTTCATCCGTCAGCATGATTAGCTAATTTAATGCAGAAGAACAAAGATTTGTGAAAAGACTTTCACTAAACTGGCTTGTGGATTATGCTGAAGATATGTCAGTCCTTAATATGAAACTACTCCAGTTTCGGTCTACGAACATATAGCAATTAAATAAATAAAACTGATTTTACATTGATCCATATAACCTGTCATATTTTATCACTGAAGTCAGCAGGGGCTGTCAAAAATTTCATGCATCTTTGCTTTCTGAGATCATTTTTACTAGAATTGCCAATTGAATATATTACATTTGCATGTAAAAGCATTAGATGTAGACTGAATTATGGGAGGTAAGAATATGAAGGAGAATAGTATCACAGAGTATGTAAGTAAACTTTTACACATTTTATCTTAATGGGTTCTCTAAAAAGTTTAACCCTGTATATAATTTTGAATATTTTAATTTAAATTAAATCAGCCACAGAAACAGAATAATGTGGGGTGGCAGAGAAGCAATACCAACTGAATCCCTTCAGGGTCATCAAAACAATCTTAGAAATGATTCAGTGTTGTTTTCACAAAGGCCACAACTCTTGAGCAAATGTTGATTTTGCCACATATGCTGAAATCTTCAAGAATTATTAATACAAGAATACAAGAATTTGGTCTAGTGGTTAAGGTGATGGGCTAGAAATCAGGAGGCTGTGAGTTCTAGTCCCGCCTTAGGCATGAAAGCCGGCTGGGTGACCTTGGGCCAGTCACTCTCTGTCAGCCCAACTCACCTCACAGGGTTGCTGTTGTGGGGAAAATATCTGAGGGACCGCCTCATCCCCATAACTTCAAACCGTCCCACTCGATTATGTAGAGAGGGCATGCTTCAAACCCCGTCGGTAAGGGAGTTTCGGTTGACGGGGTCCAGAAGGCGCGCCTTCTCGGCAGTGGCGCCTGCCCTTTGGAACATTTTGCCCCCGGAGGTGAGGCAGGCCCCATCGCTGCTCTCCTTTCAAAAGAACTTAAAGACCTGGCTTTGCCGCCTCGCGTGGGACGGGAATAGGAATAGCTCCTCATGGGTATGGTTGGTGTCTTAGAACCCTTTTAAGATCATGTTGGTATTAGGTTAGTTAAGATCGCCCTCTTGGATTTTCTATTTAATTTATAATAATAAGTAGTTGTATATTGTATTTTTATATTTTATAATAGAATTTTAATCTTCATGTTTGTAAACCGCCCAGAGTCCCCTTTGGGGGAGATGGTGCGGTGATAGAAGTTTAATAATAAAATAAATAAAAATAGGAGAAGGAAGGAGTATTTGGTATGTTCGCCGCCTTGAGTTATTTATAAAAATAATAAAGGCAGGATAGAAAACAAACAAACAAATTTATTTATTGTGCTATTTATACCCCGCCGATTCCCTCCCTAACGGAGGACTCTAGGCGGCTTACATACATATACATATACATATACATTTTTACCATTATACAATGTCACCAACTATAGAGTGTAATTAACCCGCGCACCAGGAGAGGGGGTAAGGGAACCGGCTCTTCTAAGGCTCTGGACTACAATTCCCAGGATGCCTTGAGCCGGCTGCTGACGTCCTGTTGATGTCACTTCCGGGTCTGTCCACACCGTCGCCATTCAATCTTTCGTCCGATCTTTCCTCCGGTGGAACCGGCTCCCGACAGGACACCAGCAAATTCTCCCACTTTAAGGTGGTACCCATTTATCTACTTGCAAAGCTTTCGAACTGTTGGGTTGACAGGAGCTGGGAGAACAACGAGAGCTCACCTCGTTGCACGGGGTTTGAACTGCAGACCTTCTGATCTGCAGCCTACAGCTTCAGCAGTTTAATCTGCTGAGCTACTGTGTCCCTAATAAATAAATAAATAAACAAAATAATTCAAGCTGGTTACCTTTTTATTCTTTCTAACCCAACAGAAATTTAGAAGGAAATTGTGGAAAGGGGTTCACAACTCTGATCATTGATTAGATCTGTCTGTCAGCTGGATAACTCTCTGAAAAAAATGGAACAAAGTTGGTACAGGAGGAGAAGCTGGCCAAAGAAAGTTTGAGTTTGAAAATGGGCTGAATCAGGCTTCTTTTAGGGCAGTGTTTTTCAACCTCAGAAACTTCAAGATGTAAGAACTTCTACTCCCAGAATTCCCCAGCCAACCAGAAAGCAAGCTGGCTGGGGAATTCTGGGAGTTGAAGTCCACACATCTTGAAGTTTCTGAGGTTGAGAAACACTGTTCTAGGGAGTTGGTCAATGGCTTGGAATGTTGCCACTTCTCCATTCTAAGCCCCCACCCCCTGTCCTGTTCACATGTCCCAGAGCAGAATGTATGCAGCCCACCCCACACTTCCCAGAGCACATATACACATCAACTCACATCGACATGAGGGGACAGCACATAGACACACATGGCCAGACCCAACACATTACTTCATTACATAGAAGAAATTACAAATACCTCCTATAACCACTGCTGGTAACAGAGATTGGAAAGAGTTCCAGAAATTGTTTTCTGCTTCCACTTTGCATTTTCTGTAATAGAAATTTTAGAACAAGCCAGGTCGAACAAATGTCAGAGAATTCTTAGAAGCATGGCACTGACCAAGCTGTGATCAACAAGCATACAGTATTGACTTAATTCCTCTCTATGGTTCTATCAAAAGATAAAACCAAAGACTTAATTCACATGCAAATTAACTGCCACCCACAGAACTCCCCCACCCAAGCATGCACATAACTGACATGAAAGAGAATCATATTGCCAACCAACGAACCTCACATCCCTACATCTCCTGCACTGATTCCTCTCCCTGCCACCCTCTCCCTTTGGCTAAGCAAAAGCCTGTCACCCTAGAGCAGAGGTCGGCAAACCACGGCTCGCGAGCCACATGCGGCTCTTTGGCCCCTTGAGTGTGGCTCTTCCCCAGGCAGGCGTGGCGGGCGTGGCGGGGGCAGGTGCGGCAGCGGGCGTGGCGGGGGCAGGCGCGGCAGCGGGCATGGTGGCAGCAGACCCTAAGTGTGTGCGATTGGCCTGCAAACTCCCGCCCGCAAACCCCGCTCCCGCGCTGGATTCCCCACCAGCTTTACTTTGCCTGGACTGGGGGCGTGAGCGGCTCCGGAAGAGAAGCGACTGGAGCAGTCGAGCCTCTCTTTCCCTTCTCCTTCTTCCAAACCTCCCCCGCCCCCTTCCACGTGATTGGCCCCCGCCCGCAAACCCCACCCCCTTCCACACGATTGGCTCCCACCCTCAAACCCCGCCCCCTGGCCCTCGAGTGATATTATAAATTTTATAAATGTCAAAATGGCTCCTGGCATAAAAAAGTTTGCCGACCCCTGCCCTAGAGTAAGAGATGCAAGGGGAGAGGCTGGCACCTGTGTCCCTATGGTCAGTGAATGAGATATACATGTCTATGAGTGGGACAGGGGAAAATTTTGTAACACAATCCACAGCCAGTGGATCCACAGCCAGTGCTCCGTACTGCATGCAGCCTGAGCACTCTTGGTAAACCCTAGCCCAGATGCTTTGCCCAACCATCAGTACAATTGATAGTACAACCATCTATCTATGATACCCAAGGAACTGGTAATCACATGCAAATCGAAGAATATTTGCCCTGTCCATCGTGCGAAGTGCTAATTATGCAGAGGGAAGAGCTTTGCTGAAGAAGGTAACACGAGGATATTGAGCCGGATTAAGTATCAGACCTTGGATTTCACACCACTTATTTTCATTTTGGTATATCTGCTTGCCTGCCAGATGGAAATGAGTGTTTCAGTTTTTATAGCTACAACAGGTGGAAGCACCTAGCCAAGCTTAACTGTTCTTAAGAAAGTTAAGTAGGGTCAGATCAGGTCAGTCCTTAAATAAGAAAGACCATTTGGTGTAGTGGTTAAGTGGACCAGAAACTAGGAGTCTGTTTGCTCTGGTCCTCCCTTAGGCATGAAAGCCGGCTGGGTGACTTTGGGCCAGTCCAGCCTCACTCAATCCAACCCACTCACAGGGTTGTTGTAGGAAAAATAGGAGGTGGGAGTGATAAGTACAACACTTTGAGTTGTGTAAAATAAAGGTGGGGTATAAATTTAATAATTATAATAATACCCAGGAAACCCCACACTGTACACTAAGCTAGAAAGTCGAAAGGCATGCCAGAAGAAGGTAATGCAACATAATTCCCCTTTCTGCCAAAGAAAACTCCATGGATCAATCAAGGTTTTCTCTAGGAGTTCAGTTCAGCTCAAGGCAGTCTTTACTGTAATTTTGATCAAAACATTTTTTTTAACAAACATGTTCTCCAAATGAGATAGAAAGAGCTTGAGATCATTATTTAAAATTGCAAAGAGGAGAATGGATCAATTTGTCCATCATTTTGCATTCTACCCAATTTGTGGTGCTGAACTTGGCTTATAGGTTTGCTGGGGTTTTGTTTTGTTTTTTGAGATGTTCTCATCTTATTCATCTTATCTCATCTCCCATCCCATTAGATGGGAGGCAGGTACATGCTGGCTGGGGAATTCTGGGAGTTGAAGTCCACACATCTTAAAGTTGCCAAGGTTGAAATACATTGGAATAAACCATGTGCTTTATTTTTTTAATAAGAACATATGAAAGTCCTAAAATTACTTCATAATGGGATGGGGGGGGGAACTCTTGTAGTTTCTTTCAGAAAAGAATGAATGTGGAAGAAAACAGATCTGTCTTTCCCTAAGCTGTGGACAGGTTAGGGTTAGGGTAACAAAATGAAAATACAGTCCTGCAAAGCAGGACAGTTTCAGTGCAAAGCAAAGTGCTGAGTTCCCTTTTCTTACACAATGTGCAGTGATATTGCATTTGAGATTTTTTGGAAGTCAGCCACCCTACATTTTATTCCTTCTCTGTCATTTTAAGTGGGCAAACATAATCAAAAGCAAACAAAGAAATAAATCCTAACTCTGGATCTTGCCAAAATTACAAAAAATGAGGAAACCTTGCTTAGGGCAATGGAGAGCATGTTGTGAACGGATATAGTCTATATTAAGTACTCTACTAATTATCTCCTATACTATATTAAGTAGAGTAAGGAACATTTTGCATAAAGTCTGCCTTTGGAGTTGGAGGATGCTTCATTCCCACGCTGATCAAAGTGCGTGTTCATTTTATTATTTATTTATTTATTGGACTTATTTCCCATCTTTCCACCAAGAGCTCGTGAGGGCTTCCATGAGGATCTCCTGTCACTTTATTCCACAACAACCTGTGAAAGAGGGGCCAGTCCAAACTTCCCTGTCAGTTTCTATGGCTACAAGTAGTCTTGAACCTGGGTATCCCCAGTTCTGGTCCAACCTCTTAAAACACAATGCCACACTGGCTGTTATTATTCTGCCTGTGGCTGAGTACAGAAGCTACAGGGCCACATGATCTGTCCTCAACGTGATGTAGATCTCAGCAGTTCTAACCACCCCAATGGAACTGCGGAGACATGCTTGCTGAAGTGGTTATTACTGGCCAGACTATGAACTAGGACAGAAATGGAGATCAATTGCTCAAGTACAAGTAGTCCTAGCTTGGTGTGGCCAGCAGAACAGAATGCTGGGAAGCTCAGCCATGTATTTATGTGTATCTAGATCTATATATATAATTACTCCTACATTATCTTATTTTATAAAAGTTGATAGTACAGTTCTAAGGTGGAACTATGTTTTTTTTAAATATGCGTTAATATTGCTCTGACCCTTTTTGGAGCTGTGAAAGTTGGCCTATAAATAATTCAATAAATAACAATAAATGTGATGGTGCTTGCAAGCCTTGCTGGTTTTAAAATTCTATCAAACAAGATAATCTCTCAGTGGGCTATTAGCTTGGATGGCTAGATGGAAATGCTGATCGATGAGTTTTGTGTGTTGGAGTAAGGAAGTTGGGAAGATGGAAGTCCTGGAGATTCAGCGGTGTATAACAACAACAACAACAACAACAACAACAACATCCCTTCAAATAAAAGTTGGTATAATAAACAGCAGACAAGATCTGCTGCCTTTCTGGTCAATTTAGAGTTATAGAAGCATCTGGCTGGAACCTGCTAAGAATAGGATGCTGTTCTGGATTGAACCTCTGTAATATAACATATTGTTATGTTCAAACTCTGCAAAATCATTTAACCTTTGATGGTCATTAAAGAGGAAATGATTTTTTGGACAGCAGAGACAAAGAATTTCAATCTTTCCCATTGTGTTTACCAAATTCTTATTTTATATAAAAAAATTCCCTTCTCACCCATATGGGTGGTATGTGTCTTCCTCAACCTCAGGTCCTCTACCAGAGGCCTGGGAGTTTGAGGGTTCTGCGCAGTATCTAAGCTGTTCCTAGCACTGCACTCTTCTGGACAGAGAGCTCTGATGTTGTTCCTCAGATCTGCTGGAACCACTCTCCCAGCATAGGAGTCACAGCCGCAAGTGCTCCTACCACCACTGGGACCACTTTGGCCTTCACTTTCCACATCCTCTCTAGTTACTCCTTCAGGTGCTGGTACTTCTTCAGCTTCTCATACTCCTTCTTCCTGATGTTGCTGTCACTTGGCACCGCTACATCTATCACCACCGCCACCTTCTGGTCCTTCTCTACTACCACAATGTCTGGTTGATTGGCCAGTACCTGCCTGTCTGTCTGAATCTGGAAGTCCCACAGGATCTTAGCCCTGTCATTCTCCACGACCTTCTGTGGAATCTCCCATCTGGACTTTGGAGGGTCTAGCCCATACGCTGTGCAGATATTCCTGTACACAATGCCAGCTACTTGGTTGTGCCGTTCAGTGTATGCTGTTCCTGCCTGCATCTTACACCCTGCCACTATGTGTTGGACTGTCTCTGAGGCCTCTCTGCACAGTCTGCACCTTGAGTCCTCTCTAGTGTGGTAGACCCCTGCTTCTATGGATCAGGTGCTTAGTGTCTGTTCTTGTGCTGCTATGATCAGTGCCTCAGTGCTGTCTTTTAGTCCAGCCCTTTCCAGCCACTGGTAGGATTTCCCAAGGTCAGCCACCTCAGCTATCTGTCAATGGAAATCCCATGCAGGGTCTTGTGTTGCCATGGCACTTCCTCTGCTTGATCTTTCTTCTATGTCTGCTGCTGCTTTAGGCATTCTCTCAGCAACTCATCTTTAGGTGCCATCTTACTGATGTACTCCTGGATGCTCTGGGTCTCGTCCAGGACAGTGGCTTTGACACTCACCAGACCCCGCCCGCCCTCTTTTCAGCTGGTGTACAGTCTCTGGGTGTTGGACTTGGGGTGAAAGCCTCTGTACATTGTGAGGAGCTTCCGGGTCTTCACATCAGCAGCCTCCATGTCCTCCTTTGGCCAGATCACTGTACCGGCAGGGTATCTGATGACTGGCAGGGCATACATATTAATGGCATGGATCTTGTTCTTCCCATTGAGCTGGCTCTTCAGGACCTGTCTTATCCTTTGGTGGTACTTGGATGTTGCTGTCTTCCTTGCCTCCTCATCGTGGTTCCCATGTGACTGTGGCATACCAAGGTACTTGTAGCTGGTCTGTATGTCTGCTATGTGGCCTGCTGGTAGTTCCACCCCATCAGTCTTAAATACCTTCCCTCTCTTTACTACCATACAGCCACACTTCTCTAGTCTGAATGACATCCCAATGTCCTCACTGTAGATCCATGTCAGGTGGATCAGTGAGTCAATGTCTTGTTCATTCTTAGCAGACAGCTTGATGTCATCCATGTAGAGGAGGTGGCTGATGGTAGTTCTACTCTTGAACTTGTATCCATATCCAGTTCTTGTGATAATCTGGCTGAGGGGCTTCAAGCCCATGCAGAACAGCAATGGGGACAGTGCATCACCTTGGTATATGCCACACTTGATGGCCACTTGTGCGAGCTGTCTTGAGTTGACTTCCAATGTTGTCTTCCACAGTCCCATTGAGTTCTTGAGGAAGGTCCTTAGTGTCCTGTTGACTTTGTATAGCGCCAGGCATTCACAGATCCATGTGTGTGGCATAGAGTTGTAGGCTTTCCTGTAGTCAATCCAGGCTGTGCTCAGATTGGTCTGTCTAGACCTTGAGTCTCGGGTGACTGCTCTATCTATGAGCAACTGGTGTTTGGAGCCTCTGTTGTTGTTCCCAATGCCCTTCTGAGCAGTGCTCATGTACTGGCCCTTATGGTCCTGCAGCTTGGTGGCTATGATGCCTGATAGGACTTTCCATGTTGTGGGGAGGCAGGTTATTGGCCGGTAGTTGGACGGTGTTCTTCCCTTACTGGGGTCTTTCATGATCAGCACTGTCCTACCTTGTGTTAGCCAGTCTGGGTGGGAGCCTGCTGCTAGCGGCTGGTTCATCTGTGCTGCTAGGCGTTCATGCACCGCTGTTAGTTTCTTTAGCCAGTAGGTGTGGATCATGTCTGGGCCAGGTGCTGTCCAGCTCTTCATGTTCTTGACACGCTGTTGGATATCTGCTACTGTGATGGTGACTGGTTCCTGCTCTGGGAGATATCTGTGGTCTGCTCTCAGGTCCTGCAGCCACTTTGCACTGGTATTATGTGTCTTCTCTTTCTCCCATATGTTCTTCCAGTACTGTTCCATTTCTGATGTTGGTGGTTCTGCTGTTACTGTGTTGTTGCACTGCAGTTGGGAGTACACCTTGGATGGTTCTTTGGCGAACAGGGCATTTATCTTCTTGGCCTCTGCTTCTCTGGTGTATCTCCTTAGCCTGGTAGCCAGTATTGTGAGCCTTTGTTTAGCAGTCTCTAGGGCTTCAGATGGAGTCAGGCCCTTGTATTTGTTCAGTTACCGAGTCTTATCCTTAATCTCCACACCCTTCTGTAGTTCTACCAGCTGACTAACTTCTCTCCGAGTTGCCTTGATCTTAGCCTCCAACCTCATTTTCCTGGGGGGGTATGTAGTGCTGTTCTTCTTGACCATGTAGCCAAGCATCTCCAGGATTACAGTGGCTGTAGCATATACCAGTTCATTGGTTTTTTTAGTTATAGTGGTAGTAGGGATTGTCGTGAGGGCTCTGTTGGCATCTACTAGCATACTATCTGATGGTACTTCTCCACTGAGCTTTGGTAATTGGTCTTGAGAGTTGACTGTAGCTAGTTTATCTATGATCTTTTGCCTCACATCAGCTGCTGTGCTATGTAATGGAGGGGGTGGCAGTGACGTTCCAGCTTCAGGTGTTGGCTGCACCTCCAGTTGTTCTTCCGGGTCCTCTTGAATCTGGGATATAATGTGTAGTTGGTCTATCTCAAGTTGTGAGAGCAGCTTCCTTTTCACTATGTTGAAGCATTGGGTAACTAGCTGTTTCTCAGTTAGTGTGGATGCAGGTCTTCTGTCCGTCCATAGTTCCCTCATACGTTTCATATATCCCCTCTCATTAGGTCTACTGTTGTAGTAGCATTCCATCAATTCCAGGTTCTCTTGTCTCGTCCATGTATGGTTTGTTCCAGTAGCCCACTTATCATCATATATTGTATGTATATATACATACACACATAGTACATATGTGATCATTTCTACAATATATTTCAAAGGAAAAAACACAAAAAGATAACTAATATTAAATGTAAAAATAGGAAATAAATAACAGTGAATAAAATTATTCTTTATAAAGATTGAAGTTGAATGCATCCTAAAAATTGTAATGTCAATAATGAATGTTTAAAATCCCATTTCTCTAGATATGGGTAATTTTTACTGCCCCCCTTCTCTGACTATTAATAGATTTGTATGTTTGCCCATATTCCATACAACTGCACACCACAGCTGAAGGAGAATAAATCTCCATTTATAGCAGTCAAGTATTTGCCTTTAATCAATTGTCTTTCTTTGGCCAAAGACTCTAACATCAACAATAAAAGAAACAATAGCAACAAAAAAGACCTTAATAACGATTAGTTCAATCATGCAGGAGATAGTTTTATCAATATTATGAAATGGTCAATAAACATAATCAAATTGTAGAAGCACCCAAGGAAAAATGTGCAGGCAGTAATGAAGGGAGATCTGTCTGACAGAAATAGCATAACTTTATCTACCAGAGACAAATGTGAAATATGTTCATGAATGTACAAACACACATTTTGTTTTAATAGGAATGCTGCAAAGGCCTTTGAGATAAGTGAACCATATTTGCAGCAGCCCCAAGGATTGTTTGAAACTTTTGTTTTGTTACGCACAGAGCTACAAAATTAATTCTCAAGATGCAAAAATACATCACCCCTAAATGATGCATATTTTGCACTCCTGCATAAATACCTCACTACTGTAGTAAAGAGGAGAAGATTCTAACTGAACCCACAGATTGGCCAGACAGTGTATGATGTAGTGCACTGCTCAGTCTAACCACGTTTCTTTGCCTGGAATAGAAAATACTGTTAAAACAATGGGATTAAAACTGATAATCAGAATAACCTGATAGCCTGTTATTGAAATATAATGCAACTAGTTTATTCTGGGTGTTGTGGTCTTGGATTTCTCTCCTACTAGTATGCTAAATATGCACAATAAACTTAGGATGATTGTAATAGTGCCAGTTACTCCTATACTCCTATGATAAAGAGTCATTATTCTTATGATGCTTGAGATTGGTCACAGATCTCTTGGAATGCTTTCATGTCATAGTCTTTTAGATTTATTATTTTGTGGAAAGATCTCTTTCTCTCTTTCCCTATATAATATTTACAGTCTGTAATTTCTTCCATCTGATGAAGTAGCATTAGACTGTGAAAACTTGTGTGACAATAAATCTTCAAAAATGCATTCTCCTTTTAATTTTTATTGATTAATTGCTGCAGCAGACTAATACATATCCCTCTGGAATATGAGAACCATATCTAGTGGACCTTTGGTTTTTTTTAGACATACTAGAATCGAAATGTAATGTATGATAAAATAGATGCAAACTAAGAAAAACACCTCAAAAAACAATAAAAAGGAATGGGGATTTCCACCAATGACATCATCAGCAGAAAACACTATTCAGGACCAATTTAGGCAAACATGGCATCAAGCTTTGCTGGAGGAAGCCAAGACACACAGAACCTTTGAGCCCTGTCAAATGTCATGACATAAATTCATGGGAAAGTGCCTTCTAACCCATGGGAAGTCTAGAAAAGGGAAATCTTCTGACCATAGCAAGTCCATGTCCTGCTAGCTGTCTGCACCTGCTTTACTGCATGAAGGAATTCATCAGGCATAAAATATCAGTCACATTCTTGGGAATACCTGAGGGACCATATTTCCATAAATAAATGATACACATAACTGTATTGCATGCAGTTTGTAATCTACTATTTTTTCTAGTCATCAAAACCATATATCATAAATTCATTTGTTTCTGTTTCATGCAAAAAATCCAAAAGGGATTTCCAATCAGCATTAAACTTCATTAATGTCTTTTCTCTGATCAAAGCTGTCAATTTAGCCATCTCCACAAGTTCCATCATCTTCACCATCCATTCCTCCATTGTGGGTAGTGTCAAGTCTTCCACCGTTGTGCATAGAATAGTCTCGCTGCAGTTATAAAGTTCTGTGACTTTTTTCCATTTTTTTTGTCAATCGGTCCCAAAAGAAACAGCTCTGGCTTTAATGGTACAGTATATTAATCTTTAAAATCTTCTGAATTAATGTATATAATTAAATCCAATTTTTTAAGCTTTTTTACACGCCCTCCAAGCATGGTATAATGTCCCCTCTTGTTCACATTTCCAGCATAAATTCAAAGTACCTTTATACATTCTAGACAATTTTTCCAGTGACATATACCAACGATACATTATTTTCTAGAAATTCTCTTTAAGGTTATAATATAAACATAACTTTTCAGTCCTTTCATCCACATATTCTCCCATTGTTCCATTTGTATGTTGTAACCAAAATTTTTAGCCCATTTTATCATACATTCTTTCACTTGTTCTTCTGTTTCAAATTTCATTAATATGTATACATTTTAGCAATAACATGTTTATCATTTGTTCACAATTCTGTTTCAAATTCAGTCTTACAATGTTCAAAACCAAAAGTTATTTTATCTATTTTAAATCTTTCTAGTAATTGCACATAGGAAAACCATTGACAAGAATATCCTTCGAATGCCAAATCTTCTCTTGATTTCATTTTGCATTCTCCTTGAGAGAATTCTAATATGTCACCATAAGTTAACCATTTATTTTTAGTTATGTTTAGTTTTCTTCTATAATATGCTTCTTGTGCTAAGAGCCAGAAACGTATTTTCAGACACAACCTGGGTTTATATCTATTCCATATTCTCAATATGGCATGTCTAACAAAGTGGTTTTTAAAATCTACATCAACCTTAGCTTTATCATACCACAAATAACCATGCCACCCAATTTTATTGCATGCATTTTGGAAGTCTAAGGACAGTAGTTTGCTTTTATATACCATGTCACATTCTATTTAAATTCTGAGAAAGAAGAAGTGCAATCTATTGCAAGGCAAAGGTCTTGAAGGACATCATTCTTTTTTTAAAAAATAAATAAATCTTTATTCATTTCACCACATAATAAAAACAGAATACAAAAACATAATAAACATAATACATACAACAAATACAACACGTACCATACAAACTTACAAACTTATAACATATACAACGTATCAGTCAAACACAAAAACCAAAAGAAAAAAGAAAAAAAAACCCAAAATATTTAAAATGTGGTTTACGACTATTGCAACTGTGAATATATTTATAATTATATTACCTTAACCTCTTGTCTTTGTTTATCTATCTTACCATTATTTCTATTTTATTAATCCTTTAATATGTAAAACCTATAATCATTACATCATTTTTTTCCATTATCATAAAGTGATCAAGAAATGGTTGCCATACTTTTTAAATTCAGCCATATTTTTTGTCTTGAAGGACATCATTCTGAGGAAAAGTTAATATTAGGTCAGCATCAAATGAATATCAGTCAGAGATGAGTAAGTTAAGGAAGAGTAGCAAGCACCATTAGTAAACATTCCTTAAAATGCAATACAGTAAACTGAAAACTACCTTCCATTTTTCTAATAGCCCATCCTTATCAGACTTGCCACAACAGCAAGAAACATTCATAAGTATTGCAGATGATTGGAAGGGGAGACAGAAATCCACAATGGAATTTGAATATTAATATAGTTGAGGTGAGTTTAACATCAGTGAATTGATGGAATCTAACAAGAGACTTTGGAATAGGTAGGACAGAGTTAAGCAGAATATGCTAAGATTGGGAGAAAGGAACTAAACAGAGAAATATAGGAGAAAATGTCACCAGGAGCAAAGGAAAGAAGAGGCTTCATGATGTTAATGAGAAAAGAGATAAGAACAAGTCAGGGTTTTTGGTTATGGCCTTCCTGTGAATGTAAGCTTCCAAAACATATGCATGTTTAATTTGTGAGACTCTGCCACAAATTATCAATATGACCAATCATTTAAATAATTATGTGTCTAAAGTGGAGAGTCAACTTTCTGGCTGGAATCGAGGGTTATTCGGCACTGCCTGAGAATTCTGTGACCTCTCAAAGTCTGTTTATTCCCTAAGACCCACATTTTGACATGGACTCTCTCTGTCCCTGTCTGTCTCACTTTCTTTCTCTATGTAAGTATGTGTGTACACACACATACAATATGTACACATTCACAAACCATATTGCTGCTGATGGTTAATGTAGCTTGAATAAATCCACAGCTTTTGGCCTTTGGCAGAGCAAATATAACTTTAAAGGCTACAGAATAAATATTAAGCTGTGATATGAGGTTCATCCTAGATTTATCATTGGAAATGCTCTGTTTTCTCACAATCCTATTACACAAGCCTCTTTGTATGTTCAATATTCTTGACCATAAAAGAAGGATCTGGTTTGTTTAATGGCTTCAATAGCCCTTGTGAGTCACTAAGGCTATTAGCGATATTCTGAATTTGCAGTGCCTGCTCTGAAAAGTCTCTAGTGAAAAGTTCCAGATGCAACCATCTGAAGAACACTTGGTTGGCAATGAAGTTAAGAAGTTGATTCCTCCTGATGCTTTGGTTCCCAGCTAGCAATCAGGTTGCCAAAGAGTGAAAATGTTTATGCATGCCTTCAGATTTCATTTATTAACGATTGGGGGGTTCTCTTTGCCATTTGACGATGTCCTAGAACACTCTAGCTGTCCAACCAGACATGCATTCCTGCACTGAGAGGCAGAAGCATCACACCGAGCACACACACACTGCTTAGATTAAAAGGAAATGCCTCCACTGACTCCTGATGATGCCCTGGATATGGTTATGCCGCATCTTTTGTTTGTTCTTTGGTAATAGCATGGAGATGGTTTGCCATTGACTACACTCCAGTGAATGGTGTAATGAACCAGAGATGCGTTTTTGGGGGGAAATTAGGCAACCTACAAATTGAATATCATCCGGGGAGAAGAAAGGATTCCCTCAGGCAACAAACAAGAATCAAAAGACGAAGTCCCAAAAACAGCAAAGTAGGGTATTCACAGGCAAGAGCTGAGTTTTTGACAAGTTGTTTTCAACACCGTCCAAAGGGAATATTCACACTGAATATGTCACACTGAGCTTCCAACCAGTGCACAACTAAGACTCATCAAACAGTAGCTGTGGAGTCTGCTCTCCTGTTAGCGCTCCCATGCCTTTTGGCTAGCTTCTCAGATCTGCAAAGATCAGCTCTCTGATTCTGGATCTTCATTAAACCTCTGCCTAGGACTAAGTGGCTGAATTTTTGTCAGTGGATGCAGGCAAGGGATCTTGTGAACTTGCTGGATGTGTCTGAGTGGGGTCACTGGCCCCAGTATTGCTGAAATCTCTTGCAAAAGTATTGCAGCCATTTGCTCCTTCTGGCTTTACTTCCTTTCTCTCTTCTTCATCTGAAGATACATGAGCAGTGCCGTAACAAGTTCTGACAAGACATTGCCCCATGTATCCTGTTACTTTGTTGCCAGGGCTGAGCTTTAGAGGCCACATATATAAAGAAAAAAGGAATGACTCAGCTTTTCTGCAATACATTAACCAGAAAAGTATTGATCAATTTTTTCTCTTCACTGATATGAGATCTATTCATGGGTAGAGAGAGAACACATGTCATCAATACAATCAAGTGTGGCAGAATCTTTCCAATGAAGTAAAACAATATTTTTAGTTATAGTCCATGCTCAGTAAATCTGGAGTTCTTCATACTGTATAAACATAAGATCCAGACTTCTGTTATATATTGTAGTTCAACATAACTTTAATATCTTTAAATCTTATTTGTCTTCCCAGCCCCATGTTAACAAACTCAAGAATATTGAACCCAAATGGGACAAGCATGGGGCAGGCCCACAGCATGTGTGTTAAATGCCCCCTCCACCATTTTACATTCCCAACATATTCAACTTGATATCCAGCTTTTATTCAACATCATCTGAAGTATCCAATAGCCTTGAGAGAGAATATTTTGTTGAATTAAATGCATCTCAAGATCAAAAGGTACATATTTCACACTCTTTAAAACTCTAACCCATTGATTTATTAAAACCTGTATTCCAACTCCTCATTCCATTTTTCTTGCAACATCACCAATATCAATCTTCATAATACTCTTCAATTATCTATAAAAATAAACCATGGGTTTAGAATCTTCCAAAACTCTTTCCAATTATAATAATAGTTTAGGCGTTTCGGATGCTGCTAACATGTCTGGTCCAAATTGTGTAATCTGTATATGTTTTTATTGAATATTTTGCCAGTCAGCAGTTTTATAGACTCCACGTTCTTTCTGCAACACCACAAATGTTTTAAAAGACTGACTGAGAATAAGCTGATCTAAGATATTGATATTCTCTTTTTTTCTTTCATGAGCTCCAAAACATTGGTTTACCATCATTCATTCTCTCTACATGACCAAATTACCTCAAAAAACATATTCCAGGCTGGTCACACATTTTTGTTTTCAATTTAATTCATTCAGCATCCATCCATATTTGCTCATTGTCACATTTCATACCCTTTCATTTATAATTCTGCCAAACACCTTTCCAGACACACTTAACAAACCAATCCCCCTGTAGTTTTTGCATTCAATCTTACTACGTTCTCTTTCCACAGATCTTCTGATCATCAGACACAGATGCAATCTTCACACCCACACAGCCAGTCCGTATGCAAACCACATCCATATTTTGGCATTTCTCCAGTTATAACCTCTACACCACAGCCTTACTAATGTTCAGTACTCTCACAGCACTTTTATCCATTTCTCCTCAAACAGTAACATTTATAGCATTTGCTTCAGTTTCACTCTTCAGTATATTACTAGCATTCCCACACAAATCTAAAGTATTCCTTCCAGCATTCCCTCAGTTCAGTCTCACCCCAAATCATTTCATCGCTTTTATTTTTAATTCCATTCATTCTGCTGGAGGGTCTCTGTTTAGTTCCTTCCCCTCACTTCCAAATCATTTTTCCATCCAAGCTGCATTTTTTCTGAACCTTTCAATCTTAACTGTTCCTTGCTATATCCCTTGCAACAAGCTATCTACACACATTATACAATATTTTTCTCTGTCCCTCATTTTTTGCAGAAATCAATCTATAAGAGCATTCTCTTTTTCCTCATTCACAACCTATCATTTCCTTATTGCATCAAGCATCATTTTTCATACTTCCCATTTCATACTTCCATCTTCTAATACCTTTCCCTAGTGCAGTGTTTCTCAACCTTGGCAACTTTAAGATGTGTGGACTTCAACTCCCAGAATTCCCCAGCCAGCCATTCTGCAATTCTGGGAGTTGAAGTCCACACATCTTAAAGTTGCCAAGGTTGAGAATCCTAGAGGATTCTTTTCCTATAGTTGCTCAATTTTACTTGTTTCTTTCACTTCCATGTCAGAAAGCAAAATGTGATGAAAGGAAACTTGGCTACTCCCAAAGTAATTTCATCACATTGGTCAGACAGAAAATAAATGACATAAAGTGCATAGACCAACCATGATGAAAGAGATGTCCATCCTCTAAACAAATCTCCTTTTAATGGTCACAATACAATATAGGATGGACTGTTGTCCTGAGTCTCATGTGCATAGCCTCTCTGAGTATATCTTCCTATAACTTTCCTAGGAAGTTGCCCAATGGAGTGAATTCAAACAAGCTAATGCCATCATCCTATGATATGTGGAGTCCTTGGTGCTCTCTGAGCCTTGTTGTTTTCTTGCAGACATTTCATTGCCAGCCTAGGCAACATCTTCAATGTGAAAAAGGAGTGGGACTTGCTCTATGTTTATATACCATGGCTTGTCCTGCTTGTGTTGGTGGGGGTATTATTCTCTCCTTGGTAGTTCCTTGATTGGGCTGTTGTTTGCTGCTTGGTTGATTAACTGAGTTAAGAGTTCCTTGATTAGGGTATATTGTGCTGTTTGATTGTAAATCTGGTGCTAATCCTGGTGTTAATCTTTGCATGTCTGGGTGATGATTGCTGGCAAGGAGGTGTTCTGGTCTTCTGGCTTTTCTATTGTCTCTTATGAATGGTACGTAAATGTTGTTTATCTCTATGTGTCTGTTGATGGCTGCTTTGTCTGAGTGCCAAGCTTCCAGGAATTCTCTAGAGTTTTTGGATTTGGCTTGGTTTAAGATGCTCACAGTTTCCCAGCTGAAAGTATGGTTGAGTCTGTTGATGTGTTGTGAGATTAGGGAGTTATATCCTATGATATTTCAGCAAGGGGAACAGATATAAATGCTCAGCTGACCTACTACTGTAAATCTATGTACCTGCGGTGTGGTAGTGGAAAGAATGGAAGTAATACACACAGACTAAATCCAACTGTTCTTTGACTAAGAAAACTCCACTCCATAGCTACAATGGTTTCAAACCAGAGGTTGCCATGGCCAAAAACATACTACTAATTCACACAACTCCCTTGGCATATACAATGGTATTTAAGCAGGTTGATCTCTTTATTGTGCTCTGATCAGTTTGATGACCTATGTTGATATTCCCTTCTCTAATCTCCAGTTTTGCATTGTCATTGTGCTGATAACATCTAAAGAAAAACCATGCTGGAGCCCGTCTTCCTCCAAAACACATTTCCAGAATGAGAACAATTTCAAAACTAATGGGGTTAAGCCATGAAGGCATAAATTTAACTTTAGCCAAAGATCAAACATCCTTACCCACTTATTAGATTCAGTAGTGTTTAGACCTGCCCCAGTGCAGAGAGCTGCCTTCAGAAAAAATGAAGGACCTGGAAGAGATACCTTAGCAAGTGTTGTTGAACTGATTCTAGTTGAGAGGCCTTTGATACAGTCCCAACTGAGCATAAAATTGGGCTAAAAAACTCCTTCATTGCTTGCAAGATTAAATTGGGCTATTGGAAGTCTAGCAGGATGGAATATTATTTCCACTTTCCATTTTAGTGACAAAAAGTTGAATGCGCATCCTGATAAACAGCCACACAAATTTATTCGTTTGGTTGGTTCAGTACTGCAGTCCAGTGAAAGCGAGCTGCAGGTCTATTACATAATAGATCAAGGGCTACAGGCATAAATCGGATGTAATTGAAAAGGAACTTAAAATTTGCACTTGAGTTTTTATATTGTCAAGTTGCATTCTGTTGGCTTGCAGTCGAATGTGTGTTTTAGGGCACATGTTAATGCACAGACACCCTCACCTGTAGTCAGTCTTTCTTTCTTTCTTTCTTTCTTTCTTTCTTTCTTTCTTTCTTTCTTTCTTTCTTTCTTTCTTTCTTTCTTTCTTTCTTTCTTTCCATGATCAGATACATATATCTGAGAGATAAAAAGGATGTATTTTGACTGTTGTATAAGAGATATCACCACTAATACATTTTTGTGGGAAATGGGTGTGCTCTTTTAGAATATGCCAGCTGGACAGTCTAAATGCTTTCCAATTTAAGTGCCAAGCAACGGAAGCCAAAGTCGCAACTGTTAAATATTGAAGTCAATACAGCCATCCTCCCCCCCCCCCCCCCGCACCACCAGCCACATAAGGTCAAATATTCCCTATTGTTCTGTTTGACATTGCAAAAAGAAATTTGGAAATGTCAAATATGTCTAATTCATGTAAGAAAAACAATAATAAACTGTTTGAAAGTCTAGCTTACTACTCTTAACTCACAAAACAAAGCCTTGTCTTTTAATATTTGGTGTATCTATATTCTCATTTTAGGCAGGGGAGCATTTATTTAAGGTGTGATGCATACAGATGGCTCACTGTTCAAATGTGTGAAGCCAAAAGCTCCTTTTAATGTATATATCTTAGTTGAAGCACTTGGAGCTCCTAAGAATATCATCCCACTTGCTCTGTTGCACATGCCTTGATTATTTTAACTGGATAATAGTGGCATGTCTTCACCATTCTTTGATATGGTGGCCATAGCAGCAGAATTAGGGACTTGGGGCAGGGTGGCTGAATGCTACATTTCTTCTAGACCTTGAAAAAAATGGAGAAATGAGTTATAACCAGAAAGGAGGGACAGGATATAATCAGATAGGATCAGCCAGCAAGAAGGAAGGATCCTTTGTAGTTTATTCAAAGGTGGTAGGGAACTCCTTTTAAGGCAAGGACCTTTGTATAGCATGCTGGGGGTTGCTCTCCCAAAAGCAGATAGGGGTAGGTGAAAAAGTGGGCCGAGCCAGAAAAAAATGATTTAATTTATATTAAATTTAAATGTAGTTAAAGTTAAGATAAATCTCCTTTGTGCTAAGCTTGGCTCTTGGTGACTCCATGAACACCAACATTCCATTTCACTGGCATGGAAGCGAGCTTGCCAGTTCCTTCATCTAGTACAGTGTTTCTCAAAGTTGGCAACTTTAAGACATATGGACTTCAGCTCCCAGAATTCCCCAGCCAGCATGGTTCGTGATCTCCCACCCAAGTACTAACTGGGTCTAACTCTATTTTTATGTATGTATGTATGTATGTATGTATGTATGTATGTATGTATGTATTTATTTATTTATTTATTTATTTATTTTCTATCCCAGCTTTATTATTTTTTATAAATAACTCAAGGTGGCAAACATACCAAATACTCCTTCCTCCTATTTTCCCCACAACAACAACCCTGTGAGGTGAGTTGGGCTGAAAGAGAGCGATTGGCCCAAAGTCACCCAGCCGGCTTTCATGCCTAAGGCAGGACTAGAACTCTCAGTCTCCTAGTTTCTAGCCCGTTGCCATAACCACTAGACTAATCTTTTCAAGATTAGCCAAGGTCAGTTACATGTGAAATATAATTAATATGGATTCTCTCCCCTTATGTGTAATCATTTGCTTCATCTGACACATCAAAAATTACAATGTGGTAGCAACAACTTTGAGAGACTTTCAGGATCCACCTGAAGCCCTGCTATGCAAGTTCTGGATGGGATGTAGGGAAAGGGTTCAAGTTAGGAAAGTCAAGATGCAATTTAGTAATGGATATGGATGCTTCAGCGATCTAAGAAGGGTTGCAAAGTGTTTTAGAAAAAAAAAAAAAGAAGTCTTTTTTTTAACTTTCTGGAAAGGAAAGATAGATACATTTCCCAAAAGAATATTTTCTTTTTTATAACTCAACTACCCTTTAGTTTCCACATCTGAAAGCATGGAAGGAAGAGGGTAGCCTGTTGCCAAGCTTAAAAATGAAGAGGTGCATGGAAAATTTCAGCCATCCCAAACCTATTAAATCACCATTAAGTAAAAGGGAGAGACCACAAACAAGAAGACTGACACAACATTCTTGCGTAAGTGTGTTTATATGTATGTTTGAATTACCCAAAATAAAATAGCCATTCCCCATGAGACTTTTAAAAAATATATATTTTAGGGCACATCAAAAAGGAAGTGAAGAATTTGGCACATGAGAATTGCTACATCCTTCTCTCCAGCTCACAAACAGCCCTACCACATGCACTGGGCAAAGAAACAGGAACAAGTTGGAACACACAGCTTGAACTCCTTGTCTTCAATGAGTCAGGAACGTTGTCTCTGATGGTGATGGAATTCCTCCTTTCTTCCTGCAGTGCAGGAAGTACCTGTAAACATCTTGGGGAAAATTAATCTCCGTGGACATTAAACAAGACGATGTCATCTCCCATAACTGATGCCTTGTAAGGCTAAAGCATCAAAGTAACCTTGAATTCAACTTGGGGGAAGAGATGGCAGAGGAACTGACTCATAACCAGAAAACAGGGACAGGAATTATCAAAAACCAACTAGGATCAGTCAGGAAGAAGGAAAGAAGGAAGGACGCAAGAACATAAGAACTGGAAATCAATCTGATTCATGATAGCAATAAACTACAGAGCCAATATCCGGTCAGGGATGGTAACCAACCCAGATATAAATAGGGAAGAATAGTTTTGCATATTTCCCCAGCTCTTGAAAAAAAGGCTGTTTGGTAGATTCAAGGAAGTCCTGCCTGGGCTTACTGACAAATGATACCAATGTCACTATCTGCTAAATATGGGGTAGAACAATGAGAGACAACCGTTGGGCTAAGCAAGAAGAACAGAAACATATAAGAGGAAAATTACTCTTATTGATGATCACTAGCTGCTTAGTAGATAACCTCATTTCCCTCAGCTCTCCTTTTGCTTCACAATTATTATTACATTTTACTAGGATGTACAAGACAGGACAATACACTTAAGCTACTGTAAAGTTCTACCACTTCTCTCTCTCAGCCCTAGGAAGGAGGCAATGGCAAACCACTTCCGCAATCTTGCCAGGAAAACTGCAGGGACTTGTCCAGGCAGTCACCAGGTGTCAACACTGACTCAAAGGAAATAATAAAATAAAATAAAATATAAAATAATAAATAATAAAATAAAATAAAATAAAATAAAATAAAATAAAATAATAAAATAATAATAAAATAAAATAATAAATAAAATAAAATAAAATAAAATAAAATAAAATAAAATAAAATAAAATAAAATAAAATAAAATAAAATAATAAAATAAAATAAAATAAAATAATAATAAAATAAAATAAAATAAAATAAAATAAAATAAAATAAAATAAAATAAGTTCCACCCCTACTGTAACATCAATATAAATTAAATTCTAAAGAACAAACACAAGAAAACAATTAAACTTCTCACATTTTATAATAACATAAAACTACCATCGGCATCTGCCATACACTATTGTCTAGAAATGTGTTGTATTTCTGTGGGTGCTAACAGAAGTACTTTGGTGTAGGAATTCCCAAGGGAGTGATATTAAGCATGGATTATTCTCTCCATCTTTAAGGTGCCACAAGGCTTCTTCTGGATCTGGGAGGAAAATGTATGTAATATTTAATCTTGTAAATAAAAGATGTAAACAGTGCAAAAGGCCACCACAAAGATGAAAGTGTCATTCCTTGACAGCACTGAGACCAAGGTATTTCCAACCCAGTCTCAAAGACCTGTTCTAGATGTATCTCACACTGAAAAGCAATCCATTAAGAGTCACTGGTCCTCTTGAACAAAGAGACTTTACTCCTCTCATCAGCTGGCCTGAAAGAAGATAATAAAATAATGAGGAAGTCAAAATAAGTTTCTTTAAATGAATGTAGAAGCAAAAAGAAGCTTAATATTTGGCCTAGAAGTTGGCCTAGAAGTTGGCTTGTGACCTGATTTTTTAAAAAACGACTAAATAAAAAGGCCCTGCAGCTATGGAACTCAGGAGAAATTTGTTTAATATTTATTTTTAAGTCCAGAGTTTTAGAAGCTAGCATAGAGAGATCAATAAAATAAACTGGTCTTTTGCAGTAAAATTAAAGTTGCATTTATTCAAAACAAAAGAACATATTTACAAACATCTTTTACCTACTAGAGGTAGAGCAGGCAGGCAAAAAACATCTTCATTTGAATAGATACAGATAAGGAGAGCCAGGCAGGCTTAACAAAGGATTTCTTTATACAACTTAACTTCTTGGTCATAAACCATAGAAACCAATTAGCATGTCACTACCCAAACTCAGCCTAGCTGAAGCAAGCATACCTTACATGGTAACAAACACTTAAGAACACAAAGAAAAGCCTTATATGGTAAATGGAATGTTAATGCTTGGAGACTTTTTGGCGCCAGGTGAGTGAGGAAAATTTTTTTAGCTCAGCTTGTCCTTTTAAAATGAGGCTTGTGACCCAGATTCTTTTAGACCACAAAATAAAAAATACAACAAACTTTTCTGAGAATTTGGTACTTTTCAGGGGTTGGTGGAATGCAGTCTACCTCCTGTTTATACCTGCCATCAGATAGAGATGCTCTGAAGCAGCTGGTTCAAGGAGAGGAGGCTTCAGTGCCTAGAAAAGATTATTCTCTTATTAGGCTGACCATACGTCCCGTTTTGAATGGGACAGTCCCGTTTTTTTAGCATTTTTCAACCGTTCCGTCGTTTTGATAAAAATCTCAATTTTGTCCTGTTTTTAAAACCCGGCGGGAATGGCGCAGAAGGAGGATCCAAACCAGAGCTGCCGATTGGAGGCAGCCTGGAAGAGGAAGCCCTCCCACCTATCAGTGCGCGGCAAAGGAGGATGGGGTTTGCAGGTGGGAGCCAATTGTGTGGACTGGGGGGTGGGGTTTGCAGGTGGGAGCCAATCGTGCGGACTGGGGGGCGGGGTTTGCAGGCAGGAGCCAATCGCTTGGACCAGGGGGCAGGGTTTGCAGGCAGGAGCCAATCGCGTGGACTGGGGTGAGGTTTGCAGGTGGGAGACAATCGTGTGGACAGGGGTGGGGTTTGCAGGCAGGAGCCAATCGTGCGGACCAGGGGGCAGGGTTTGCAGGCAGGAGCCAATCATGCGGACCGGGGGGCGGGGACCCCTGTCTTTTTCATGAATACGGAATATTACATAAGACCCTGTCCCGTTTTGCCATCCCAATGTCCCATTTTTGTCTCAAGGAAATATTTTATTTATTTATTATTTATTTATTATTTCAACTTATTCCCCGCCCATCTCCCCTGCAAGGGACTCTGGGTGGGTTACAACAATTCAAAGTTCAAAAATACAAAAAACAGTATCTAAAATACATCGAATAATAATAATAATAAATTACATAAAATCCAAGGGGGGACCGCAGGATGGACCATACCACTACGGGGCCAGCCAACCCCAGGAGGCACTGCCGCCTCTGTCGTCCCAGGACCGGCGGCAGAGCCAGGTCTTAAGGGTCTTCCGAAAGGCCAGGAGTGAAGGGGCCAGTCTCACCTCTGGGGGCAAGATATTCCACAAGGCGGGCGCTATCGCAGAGAAGGCACGCCTCCTGGACCCCGCTAGATGGAATTCTCTTGTTGAGGGGGTCCGAAGCATGCCCTCTCTGCATGCACGGGTGGGGCGGGTCGACGTTATTGGGACGAGACGGTCCCTCAGGTACCCTGGTCCTATGCCATGTAGGGCTTTAAAGGTAATCACCAACACCTTGAATTGGACCCGGAAGCAAACTGGTAGCCAATGCAGCTCGCGTAGCAGAGGTGTAACATGTGCCAATCTCATGGCACCCATAACTGCTCGCGCCGCGGCATTTTGCACCAGCTGAAGCTTCCGGATACTCTTCAGGGGTAGCCCCATGTAGAGCGCATTACAGTAATCTATACGGGATATGACAAGGGAGTGAGTGACTGTTCGGAGGGCCTCCTGATCCAGGAAAGGGCGTAACTGGCGCACAACACGAAGCTGTGCAAAGGCCCTCCTGGCCGTGACTGCCACCTGCTCTTCGAGCAGGAGTCGCGAGTCCAGGAGGACCCCCAGATTCCGCACTGGATCCGAGCGAGGTAGTGCCACCCCACCCAGAACCAAATATGACAACTTCCCGGATCTAGCGGGGCCATCAATCCACAGCCACTCCGTCTTACCAGGGTTCAGTTGAAGCCTGTTGTTCCCCATCCAGACCCCCACAGCCTCCAGACACTGAGATAAGGCATCGACCGCATCACCTACTTCACCCGGGATGGAGATGTATAACTGGGTATCATCAGCATATTGGTGATACCTCATCCCGTGGTGACGGATGATCTCGCCCAGTGGCTTCATGTAGATGTTGAACAGGAGAGGAGAGAGAACCGACCCCTGCGGCACCCCACAAATCAGGGGCCGCGGGTCAGCTCTCTCCTCCCCTATCAACACCGACTGGGAACGGCCCTGGAGGAAGGAGGCGAACCAGCGCAAAACTACGCCGCCCACCCCCAACTCCCTGAGCCGTCCCAAAAGTATACCGTGGTCGACAGTATCAAAAGCCGCTGAGAGATCTAAGAGAGCTAGGATGGACGCACTCCCTCCATCCCGCTCTCGCCAGAGATCATCGATAAGCGCGACCAATGCGGTCTCTGTCCCATATCCCGGCCTGAAACCTGACTGGAAGGGGTCTAGATAATCCGTTTCCTCCAGAATCCTCTGGAGTTGCCACGCCACCACCTTCTCAACCACCTTTCCCAAAAAGGGAAGGTGGGAGACTGGGCGAAAGTTGCCCAGGATGGTAGGGTCCAGGGACGGCTTCTTGAGGAGGGGGTGCACCAGCGCCTCCTTAAAGGCCTCCGGAAACACCCCCTGACTCAAGGACAAATTAATCATCGCCTGGACCCATCCACATGTCACCTGACTGGCCGATTTCACCAGCCAGGAGGGACAAGGGTCAAGCTGGCATGTGGTGGCGTTCACAGTCCGAAGGATCCTGTCTACTTCCTCAGGTGCAACAGGATCAAACTGTTCCCAGATAACATGGTAAGTACGAGCCCCTGGCATCTCCACAGATCCTGTCTCACGCTTGGAGTCCAACTTTGAATGAATCTGAGCGATTTTATCCTGCAGATGCTCAGAAAACTCTTCCGATCGGCCCTGTAGGTGGGTCTCCCTCTGCTCCCGACCCAACAATGATCTTGTAATTTTAAAGAGGGCCGTCGGGCGGCATTCTGCGGACGCAATAAGGGCGGAGAAATATTCACGTTTCGCCGCTCTTACCGCCACAAGGTAGGCCTTAACTGCGGCTCTAGATTGTGTTCGGTCAGATTCAGTCTTCGTCTTTCTCAAGCGGCGCTCTAGACGTCTCTTAACCCTCTTCAAGGCCCTTAACTCTTCGGAAAACCATGGAGAGTGGCGGGCCAAGCAGGGCCGGAGAGGTCGCATAGGCGCGATCTTGTCCAGGGCTCCAGCCGCGGCCCTATTCCAGGCCACGGCCAGGAGCTCAACTGGACCGTGAAGCAAGTCCTCGGGAATAACCCCCAGCTCCTTCTGAAACCTCACTGGGTCCATCAGTCGCCGGGGGTGGACCATTTGAATAGGTCCTGCCTCCCTGCGGAGTGGGGCAGCACAAGAGAGTCTAAGGGTCACCAGGGCGTGGTCTGACCATGACAATGGGGAAAGATGTAACTCTCCCCTCAGATCACATTGCCACTGCTCAGACAAGAAAACTAAGTCCGGGGTGAGACCACTGTCCCGAGTCGGGTCACGAATAATCTGAGACAGGCCCATAGCTGCCATGGTAGCTATGAACTCCCGAGCCGCCTCCGAGTCCCGTCCCAGAGATGGCAGATTGAAGTCCCCCAGAACCATAAGTCTGGGGAACTCCACTGCCAACCCCGAGACAGCCTCGAGCAGCTCAGGCAGGGAGGTTGCTACGCAGCAGGGAGGTTGGTACAACAGCAGCACTCCCAACTGTTCTCGTGAACCCAACTTGAAAAACAGGGTCTCACACCCGGCCACTTGTGGAGCAGCGCCCCTGAAAGCCACAAGAGACTCTCGGATGACCACTGCCACCCCTCCTCTCCTGCCCCGGTGTCTCGGCTGATGCCAGACCTGAAACCCGGCTGGGCACATTTCCGAGAGGGCCACTCCCCCCTCTGGTGCCAGCCAGGTCTCGGTAATACACACCAGGTCGGCCCCCTCATCCGTGATCAAGTCACTTATAAGGGGGGCTTTGTTGTTCACTGACCTGGCATTCAACAGCAGCAGCCGGAGACCAGAGCCCACGAGGATCTGCTTACCAGGGCCTGGGTGTGAACACGGGGGGCCGGAACGCACCACCGGTAACAAACACCGGGGGCGCCTTCCCCAAAGATGGCTTGCCCTCCGGTTCCCGTCATACCGTCCCCTGCCCGTCACCACCCGAATCAAATGGCCCGCCATATAGCCCCCAGAGATTCCCGGTTCTGACCCAGTAGCCTCCACTCCCAGGCCTCCGGAATTCTTAGGCTTAATTAAGAGTCCCTTATCCCATCCATCCATCATGCACTCCCATACACTCTTGGGCAGTGGTAAGACCCCCCAGTGCACCAGCTCTCGCTCTCAGCACTGGTAGGGTCTAGCACCACCCCACTCATACTCTGCACCTCTCCCCCAACTTCTCTCACTGGTCGGGGAGAGGTACCAACACTCGCCACAATCACTCCTGCCCCACCTGACTCTCACCCAGGGGGTGCTCTTCCACACTCATACAATCTTAGCCCCCCTCCCTCGTCTCTCACCCGAGGGGGGGGTCCACATTCACATCAAGGGACTCCTCCAAGTTCTCTGCCGCCTTAGCTCAATGGTGTTAATCCGAGCAATTGTTATTATTCTTGTGCCCTGATCAACAGGGCTATCAGTCCGGCCTCCGTCCCATCCGCGTCTTCCACGGCTGCCGGGTTCGGCACCAGTTCCAAACAGCTCCCACATCAGGAGCCTCCGGGCCCTCTCAGAAAGTGGCCCGGAAAAAAGACCAGATAGTCTGTAGCGGGGGGGCACCTCGTCCGTCTCCCACTCCACTCCGTAGCCTCTGGCAGCCCTTGATAGTCCTTGATAGTCTCCGGAAGCTCTGAGGGCTTCGCTGCACCCGCTGGACTCCCTTCTGAGCCGCCCCGTGTCTGCTAGGCCCCCACCAACTCCACCGGCCTAGCTCACCTCCGACGGCCCCAGGCTCCAGCGGTCGATTTTGGAGGCTTCCAAAAGCCTCTAGCAGCTCTCAAAAAGACATCAGTCCCCACAAGCCCCGCTGGTCGAACTCGAAGGCTTGCGTTCAGAGTCTTCCGGCCTTAATGGACTCCAGTTCTCTTTAGCCCCGCCGGTCTAGGTCACACCCAACAGCCTCTTGCAGGCCTCGGCAGCCACCAGCTGTCTCCGGTAACTCACCGGGTCCCGTTTTCGTCGCGTCGAAAGGTTCCGGAGGCCCGACTCGGGCAGAAGCCTCGGCCAGCACTCCCCTCGGAGAAGCCACTCACGCACCGGCAACCACCACCTCTCCAGAATCCCAAAGGTGACATTTAGGGATTTCGGGATTTTCGGTGGGTTTTCAAGAGTTCTTTTTCGGGGGTTTTTCGGCTTTCTCCGGAGCTGTTATCGGCCGCGTTAACTTGCGGCCGCCATCTTGGATTTTTTTTTCATCAAATATGGTCAGCCTAGCTCTTATTTACATATGATAAGGGTTCTTCCACTAATCTACAAACAGTCTAAGGCACTTCACAATAATGGCACTATCACCATTTCATTTTCACTTTGTGCATTTGAGTTTCCATATATCAAAGAGAGAAAAAAACTTTAAAAAATGACTATACACAAAGTACTCCTCTCTTGGTACTTTGCAGGGCCACTGTGAGGAATATGCTCGGCATTCTCACTTGGATTCACTCCAAGTTGGACTCTAGCTTTCAGGTGGGTAATTGAAGTTCAGTCTAGCTTGGTTATCTGGGAAGACTTTGACCCTGTTACTTCCAACCAAGTGGGCAGGGTTCTCAGGACTGATAGTTCAGCTACTTGCATATTAGACCCATGTCCCTCCTGGCTGGCTAAGGCTTCCTGGGATGTGATGTGTATTTGGGTTCTGGCAGTGGTGAATTCTTCCTTGAGAGAATGGGTGGTCCCACCATCCCTGAAGGAGGCAGTGGTATGCCCC
This sequence comes from Charina bottae, assembly GCA_023362775.1. Lineage (NCBI taxonomy): Eukaryota > Metazoa > Chordata > Lepidosauria > Squamata > Charinaidae > Charina > Charina bottae. The sequence goes on along the minus strand of JALMGJ010000009.1, from coordinate 39,052,542 downwards.
CTCCTCAAGAAGCCATTGCTGGACTCAAACATGCTGGAAAATTGTCAGCCAGTCACCAACCTTCACTTTTTAGGTTGGTGACTGGCTGAGAAGGTGATTGGGCAGCAATTCCAAAGAACTCTGGATGAGGCAGACTATCTGGACCCAATCTGGTTTCTGACCTGGGCATGGGACAGAAACAACATTGATCACACTTGTAGTTGTCCTTTGGTGGGAGCAGGATCAAAGTGGTGCATCCATCCCAGCTCTCCTTGATCTCTCAGCAGCTTTTAATACTATCAATCATGGCAGAAAAGTGTAATTACATATGCAAGCATGGTCCACCCAGACCCCATGAATAATTTAAAGACAATATAGCAAAAAATTACATAGTGAAGGCACCATTCAGAGAATTTTAAAAATCAAATTTGAAATGGAACCACAATCCTTTTTATAATTCCAGAACATATCAATAAGAAAATAGCATAATTTATTAAGATACATGCTCATGACTGCACAGACAAACTTTGCACAATATTGGAAAAAAGACATAGTATCAACGATATCTGATTGGGAACTTAAATTTGGAGGATATACAGCAATGGCAAAACTAACAGTATATATACATAATAGAAGTTTAACTAAATTAAGCAAGAATGGCTTCCATACTGTATACTCTATACTCTATATCATGCAGCAAGACAAATACAGTAAGTTTATATTTCTAAAGTTTATGTTTAGAAAAATATTGTAAATCAGTTGGGACACAAAGAAGGGGGAAGCCAGCACTTTATTGATATATTGTAATGTTCTTAACTTCACTGTCCCAATAAACACTTCTCCATGGAAAGCATTGCACGATAGTAAAGTTTATTAAGGTTACATGTAAGTCAAGACATACAGTAGGTTAAGACCTGAATGAGAGTTCCTGCCAAAGAATTGAAATTTTACTTCTTCCCCTTCTGATGCCAGCCCCCTCCAACCATGAGTCATTGTCCATCTCCTTTCCCACTCCGCATCACGTCCCTCCTGGGTCTTGCAGGTGTGCGACCTTGATAAACCACAAACAAGCTGTAACGGCCTGGCCCGAACATTCTGGCGCGGCGATCGGAATGCACTCCCCTTGCTCGTTAGCGTGCTGTCTGTGGATGACACGTATCTCTCATAGACTCGCTCCCAATAATGGCAGGACTCGAACAGAGATCCTGACATATATTTAGAAAACCTGAGAATGGTTATCTTGGTGAGTTTTGGAAGATATTGCATACCGGTAAAATTTTGTCTAATATCACTTACTTCTTACAGACTGGAGAATATTATGAACAGTAATCTGGAACGGCTGTGGATTCACCACTGTCACTAGTTCTTTATAGAAGACCTTGAGAAGGAAGCTTTAGAAGTCACTGTTGACTTAGAAACATTGATTTCATTATCTGGTAGCTTGAAAAAGAGGAGTTGAAGAGTTTTCTAGAGCATCTAGAGACCACAACATTCACCATGTCAGAACTATGGGGGTTGGCTCTTCTCAAATGTTCTCTGGAAGTGAGATAATGGTAGATATCTAAACCATGAAGTGTATAGAAAGGTAACACATATAGACCTCAATGCTGCATCTCCATCCTCAACAAAAATGTTCAATTATTAATGAATAAGGCTGAAAAAATAAGTGATGCAACTAGCTAACCAAATGAAATTTGACACCTATATATGATCTTCTAAGCAATAGATAGCACTATAAAGAATAAAATAAAGCACTATAAATATAAATCTCCCTTTGGGGGAGATGGGTGGTGGCAAAATTTGATAAATAAATAAATAAAGGATATAATTATACTGAAAAAAATAGCAGAATGACCAAAGATGAACAGCATACAAACCTTCCTTACATCTCAAATGTGACTGACAAGATGACAAAAATACTGGAAAAGTAGAATATGGAAGTAACCTTTGAAGTAGTGGACAAGATACAACTGATAGTAGGGATTAATCAGTAAAACTAAGTCAAATCAAATCTTTGTCAAAGACCAGCAAGTCAAAGACCAGCATAGTAAAACTAAGAACTGAAGGGATATGTGAAATTAATTGTCAGTGTAGGATCAATTTAGATGTTCCATAGAATGCAAATTAAAGAATATGAAAGGAACATGAGGCTTAAAAACATAGGACAGTCAACATTGGCTGAACACCAATCATAAGAGCCAAGTCACAAAATAGACCTGGAGAAAGTCAGTATCCTGCCATACATAACAGAATTATAAAATAGGGAATAGAAATGTATAAACATTCAAATCATTTAAACAGAGAGGAAGGTTATCAACTATTGTCTACATGGCAGTTACTATTTCACTACAGGCATTTTGCTCCACTGAACCAAGGTAGATATAAGGTATATGGAAGATCTGTTGCTGAGTTCAATTTCAGATCTGGTCTGATGAAGCTAGCAGCATGGCTAGCAAAATGTCAGCCATATTCATTGTCTCACAGAGAATTACCTGGAAGCCCTTTCACCAACTCAAGAGTTACTTACGATTATGTTTTTGTGTCTCTAAAAATGTACACTAAAGTAGATGATGCACTGATTTTGTGGAGTAGAATATGTTAACTCTATCTGCTGTAAAGTAGCCAAGATGTCTTCTCCTAGCCCTACAAATTAGGACTGGCTGGATTCTGTTGCCTGTGATCCTCTTTAAGGGGACAATTTACTGTCCATAGAGGTTAGTCGGAAGGAAAATGGCCACTATGATAATACACTATTTAGGTATTGGCATCTTCCACTTATAGTGGAAGCACATCTCATCAATTTTCACACTTCTGCTGTCTTTGCTTCTTCCACCCCAATCTGCTAAAGAGGAAAAAATTGAATGTCTTACAATTGATAAAGTATCCAAGGTTTGGAATTATTATTATTATTATTATTATTATTATTATTATTATTATATTTCTATAACCGCCCATCTCCCCCTCAAGGAGGGACTCTGGAATCAACCAGACTCGATGACTGAGCTTCTTCCGGGCACTTTCTACTCTCCTATCTTATGGTCCTTGAACAAGATAGGACTTGAAAGAGAAGATTGACATGCTCTGTAAAGTAGAGCAAATGACACCTTCCAAAATGGCAAGAGTAGTTTGGGGACATTTATTGAAACTGAAATTGTATTTATTTACTTTCAGTGACCAGCAAAGACATTTATTGTCTCTTGGTGCTTTAAAAAAAAATCTGTAAAATTGCACAGAATACATCCTCTACTTCTCAGTGGCTCAGCGAGAAAAATTCAGCAGAAAAGTTATTATCTAACCTGTCAAATGTTGCTAAGAAATGTATGAAAGATGTGTTGCTATGAAAATCATCTTACACCATGCTATAGCTAAAACACGATTGCATGTTTTCTACTTTTGAAGATTCCAGGACCTTGCAGGGTGATCTAAAATGTGGATTTTCTAGGTAAACAACTTGTGTATGAGATCCTGAAAAGAAAATGAACATTAATTCCTATTATTTGTCTCCATTGGGATACTATGACTTGATCTATCAAAATTCCTCCTCTTTCTTTTTGGTCAAAACCACAGGCCCATTTTAGCAGCCAATTATGGATGCTTGTGGTTGCTTTGGGAAGATGATTAAGCCTGTAACAGTTTTCAAGCAGGTGAATGAATAATCAGACTAATGAATGAATATGTGGTTATAATCAGAAGCTTGTTGTAGTTCAAGGCTTTATCAGGACCCAAATTCCTTTCATACTTGTGCTTACAGTTAGAATGCAGATAATGACTTAATTGCCCCCTTCTTCCTTTTCTCTCCCCTATCCCAATGTTCCTCAGGCATAATAGAAGCAGCCCACGCAATTCTCAACAGTGTGAGTCTGTATAATAACTCTACCCATTCTCAATTCATCTGCCTTCTGTGAGGAACCCATATATAGATTTCTGTCACTTTCAAATTAATCCGACCCCTTGCTCAAGCGTAAAACTCCAGCCTCTAACAGGACAATAGGACAGGAACTTGTGGTCAGAAGGAAAACTTCACATCTGACAAAATCAGTCTATATAATGCAAATCCGCCATGCACTAATTATTTGTCTCCTGAGATTGCTTCTATCCAGTGGGTGGTTTCCACTGGTGAAAGAGGGGGAACAGGGCATTTCATTTTTTCTGTAACTTCTTATATTCTATCCCAAGAATGGGCTACATGAAGAAGGAAACAAGAATATCCTAATATATGAATGGATGTCTGCTTATCTACTGTTGGATTTCAGAATCAGAGATTTAATTACTAATTAACAATGTCATCTTTCTGGTATCATTGTGATTTGCTGTGGATGCTGCTAGGAACGTTATGGAAGTCCAGGAAAACTACAGGGACGCACTCCTCTCAATCACACTACAGTGCATGTCATACACCAAGACATCATTCTCATCTGAGGACCCTCCACATGTGTGGACTTCACTTCTCAGGATTCTCTACCAGGCCATGCTTGCTGGGGAGTTCTGGCAGTTAGTTCACATACCTGGAAGGCATCAAGATTGAAGAAGGCTGTTCCAAGGCAACCAAGGTCATTTTTCTCCCAGTCCGAAGACAGAAGTCAGATTTGAAGAGATGTTACTATACAAATCTTCCTGAAGCTGAAAGGCAGGATCCAATCAGGTGTCTTGCCTACAAAATTTGCCTGAAGACTTAGTGGTCATTTTGCAAAGATGCAGATCTTAGCTCTCAGTTGCTTTAATGGTGACTTTATTATTGCTTTCTTCCAAAGTTGAGGGACAGTCTCATTTTATGAACATTCAACACAGAGGATACTCCTAAAGACAGCCCAGTCCTGAATAATTTTAAAACTAGGATGGACAATAATCCAATGAGCCATGATTAATCTCATATCCATGTTTCTATATTTTAAAAACTGAAATATATCAGAAGATGCTTCCCCCACATCCATCCCTGATTTTGTTAAAACCAAATTATATAATAATAAAACCACATTATAATAATAATAATTGTCAGATCCAGCAGTTTTATCTGCAAAGCAGAATATGTGTCAGTTATGCACAGTTCCCTCTGGATCACATTGCTCCGTTCTGTTGTAAAAACCTGAAGTCCAATTAGGTTTTTGCCTTGAAATAGGTATAATTTAAAGCATTAAATTATATGTTACCATAGTGGCCAAGAAATCCTAAACAACATCAGACTGGGAAGATTTTGATGGTCCAGGACAAAAGGCCCAATGAACCTTACCATTTCTCCAAGACCCATCTCTACTAGACAAGCAGGGAAATTACGTTAGGTTAATACTCAAGGATAATTCAACCTGTGTCTCCAGTCATGAAGGCTGGGGCCAGACTTTCAGATTTGTCTGCCTGTCAAGTTAAGTAGCTGACCAGAAAAACGGAATCCTTATTAATCACAGCTACTCCTCCTTCCCAGCTTTCAAGGAGTGATTGGTGACAATTTATACCCTAGGGATATAACTGAGAGGGGTTCCTGCCATCATCCTGCCAAGTCTCTGTTATATATAACAACTTAGCCAGCTCTAGATCATTAATAGTTTCTTTTCACTAAGTGAACTTTAATTCTCATCCCCCCCGCTCCTCCTCCTCCTCCTCCTCCTCCTCCTCCTCCTCCTCCTCCTCCTCAATGCAGAGGATATTTGTTCAAAGATATATTTGACTTTCTAAAATAATTATTATTGTATAGATAGATATAGATATGGATATGGATATGGATATGGATATGGATATGGATATGGATATGGATATGGATATATAATCAACCATACATGAAATTCTATTTGGTATTTGGTAAAAGGGGGCTGTTGTTTGGAGAAGAAAGTAACCAGTCTTTATTGTGTTCTGACTTGACATACATGGTGAATACAGGAAGTGGTACAGACTGAAATATTCCCTTATGTTATTTGTAAAAACTTGGCAATGATCCAAACCTGCAGTATTTAATCATACAACACTCTCATTGACTAAGGGCTTGGCCCCTAATGTTTCACCTAAATTCAGTGGATGTTTCATACACATTTTGGCAGAGAAATAAGGTGTGATTACAATGTGTATGTTTCTACGATCAATGGATGGATGGATGGATGGATGGATGGATGGATGGATGGATGGATGGATAGATAGATGGATGATAGATAGAGAATAAATGGTTGCTTGAATAGATTAAGATAAGATAAGATAAGATAAGATAAGATAAGATAAGATAATAAGATAAGATACGTTGTTGATTGATTAGATAAAGATAGATGGATGCATGGATAGGATAGGATAGGATAGGATAGGATAGGATAGGATAGGATAGGATAGGATAGGATAGGAGACAGATTTGGTTGTGTGTGTTCGTGTGATGAGAGATCTATCTCTCTGTTGGTGGAGATAGTTTTCTTAGCCAAGGTTCTGGACCACAGCACTTCATAAAAGTTATACTATATACCAGCAGATAGAAGCACCTAACTGGCCTTGTCTGGACTTGGAAACTAAACAGGGTGAGGCCCAGATAGTACTTGGATGGGAGAACACCAGGGAATACCAAGGCTGTAGGCTAAACTGGGAAGTAAAGGGGCGCGGTGGCGACTGCCGACCATAAGGTTGGCAGTTCGAAACCGCGTGGCGAGGTGAGCTCTCGTCACTAGCCCCGGCTTCTGTCCACCCAACAGTTCGAAAGCTAAGGCAAGTAGATAAATGGGTACCACTCACGTGGGACAATTTGCTGGCGTCCTTTCGGAGGGTCGCCCTCGGACCAAAGAAGACCTGGTGAATCCCGACAATGGCGGCGGAGGACGGCGGATCCCGAATGACAACTTCCTGGACATCAGCAGCCGGCTCAGAAGTGAGGCATTCTGGGGCATGTAGTCCGATGCCTGCGGCTGAAGAGTCGGTTCCTTCACCTCCTCCCTATCGCGCGGTAACATTGTTTAATATATATGGCTGTATAATATACATGAATTTACATGTATGTAAGCTGCCTAGAGTCCTCCATTAGGGAGGGGATAGGCGGGGTAAAAATAAGTTAAATAAAATTTAAAAAAAAATCAAATCCTGGAAGACGCCATTGGCAAACCATTTCCATATTGCTGCTAAGAAAACAACATTAAGGTCAACCTTGACTCAAAAGAAGATTGATCGCTGTCATATAAAACAGCAAAATGCTAATAAAGGCAACATAAAAATATATGGATGAGGATTACAACAATTCTGTACAGAATTATCTGGGTGCTGTTTCATAAAAACGAATGACTGAAATGCTTGGGAAAACAGAGAAATGTTGGCAGGGAGCCTAGAATAATAATAACAAAGATGCCAGGCAAGTATCCCTGAGAAGGGAATTTTACAAACTCTAAGTCTTTCCATTTGTTTAAACTTTGGGAATGAGAACACACAACACAACCGGCTTGTACAGGAGAAGGCAATTTCTCAGAAAGAAAGGCTTAATATGCATTGTGCTTATGAGAATACTGTACAAAAGACTCCAAAGAAGGGAAGAGCTGTAGAGCCATAAATATTCAGTTGTGCATTATGGATTTAAACAATGGAACAAACATAACGCAGGCATTAAAGGTGGTATACAGGCAAATTCCTACATGTGTGCCATGAATATATTTAGGCCTCTTATCGTAATTCTGCAGGCTTACTAAACAAAAGTTCCATTGCATGCTTAAGATCTGTGACTTTAGAACGATATATTTAACTAAGAAGTAAGTATTATTAAATGTGATTGTACCCTTAAGCATACATGCTTATGTATGCTTAAAGAGGTACATATTTTGGAGGTAGGGAACCCTGGTTGTAGATGCATAAAGCCTCATGTAAAATGATCTCAGGTAAAGGGATCACTGGTGTGAGCTATTTTATCCAGCGATACAGGAGAACACTGTTCTTGTACTGGAGCAGCTGCAGCGTTGTTCTATAGTTAGCAAGTCTGTTGTACTCTGCTGAAGTATCATTAAAACAGATCAGCACTATCTAATACGAAACATGTCTTGGTCTGCACATGCATAGCTAGAGTACTGTACAGGTGGTCCTTGCTTAACAACCACAATTGGGACCAGAATTTTGGTTGCTATGTGAAGCGGTCATTAAGCAAATCCAACCTGATTTTACGACCTTTTTTGCAGCAGTCATTGTGAATCACTGTGGGCGTTAAGTGGACCACATGGTTGTTAAGTGAATCACGTGGTTCCCCATTGATTTTGCTTGGCAGAAGCCAGCCAGGAAGGTAAAAAATGGTGATCACATAACCACAGGATGCTGCGATAATCGTAAATGTGAACCAGTTGCCAAGCGCCCAGATTATGATAATGTGACCGTGGGGACACTGCAATGGTCATGTGAGGACCGACCATAAGTCGTCTTTTTTCAGCACCATCGTAAGTCCGAACTATCACTAAACGAATGGTTTTAACGAGGACTGCCTGTATGGTTGAAAATAGAAGCTTCCCTCACCTTGCTTTGGAATCAACCATGTATTCATGAGCTTTCTTGGAGAACATTTGCAGGAAAAACAAAGTTATCCTCTCCCAGTTAGTAAATAATAATAATAATAATAATAATAATAATAATAATAATAATTTAGTAAACTTGTATGTTACCTGACTCTCAACAACTCTGGGTGGCTCATAACAATCAACAAAGAAATTACAATAAAATCAATAAATAATAAAAAAAAATAATAAAAATGGCAAGCATGGTGAAATGAGGGGTCTCCCTCTCCCTCACCAAAGGCCCGGCTCTTCTGAATAACAGCAGAGTGGGGGCCATCGGGATCTCAGGGGGAACCTCATTCCAGAGGGTAGGTACTGCTACAGAGAAGGCACGCTTCCGGGGTCCTGAGAGATGACATTGTTTAATCGAAGGAACCCGGAGTGTGCTAACCCTGCTGGGCAGATTTATGGAGACCAGCGGTCCCTCAAGTAATGAGGCCCTATTCCATGTAGGGCTTTATGGGTAACAACCAACACCCTGAATTGCAACTGGAAGCAAACCAGCAACCAGTGTAGCTCATGAAGCAGAGGTGTTACATGGGCATACCAAAGCATGCCTATTACTGCTCACGCTGCTGCATTCTGGACCAATTGAAGCTTCTGGGTGGTCTTCAAGGGCATCCCCATGTTGAGCATATTGCAGTAGTCAAGCTCTGAGGTGACTAAACCATGAGTGACAGTCTGAAGGGCCCCCAGATCTAGGAAAAGGCACAACTGGTACATCAAATGGAGTAATAGAAAAGCCTTACTAGCCACAGCTGACACCTGCTCTTCAAGCAGAAGACCCCCAGATTACATACCAACCTTGAAGAAGGAAGTGCTACCCCATCCAAGGTCAAAAATGGAATATCCCCAGATCTTGGTGGCCCAAACAGTCTTTTTAGGATTTAGTTGGTATTCATTGGCGATCACTCGTAGCCAAGTAAGATTGTCTTCCAAAGGTAAAATTTTAACAGTGGATCCGTAAGTGGCTATAAAGGCCAATTCTGGATCCGCACAACCTCCCACAGTGAGGGCATAGGTTTCCGGGTGGGAGACGGTCATGATGAGGGTTTGCTTGACGTGCCTTCCTTTTAGCTCTTTTCTCCCTTTCGCCCTGTACTCATGCTTCTTCAAAGTCCATAGCGCCATTAATAAAGGCTGACCTCCAATTGAAATGCTCATGAGTTAGGGCTTCCCAGTTCTCAATGCTGATATTACATTTTTTTAAATTAGCTTTGAGAGTGTCTTTGAATCTCTTTTGCTGTCCACCAATATTCCGTTTTCCATTCTTAAGTTGGGAGTAAAGTAGCTGCTTTGGAAGACGATGGTCAGGCATTCGAACAACATGACCGGTCCAGCGAAGTTGATGTTGGATGATCATTGTTTCAATGCTGGTGGTTTTCGCTTCTTCTAATACGCTAACATTAGTCCGCCTATCTTCCCAAGGAATTTGCAGAATTTTTCGGAGGCAGCGTTGATGGAATCTTTCAAGAAGTTGGAGGTGGCGTTTGTAGAGGGTCCATGTTTCACAGGCATACAGAAGGGTTGGTAGTACAATGGCTTTGTAAACAAGCATTTTGGTCTCCCTGCGAATGTCCCGATCCTCAAACACTCTACGCTTCATTCGGGAGAAAGCTACACTCGCAGAGCTCAGGCGATGCTGAATTTCAGCGTCGATGTCGGCTTTTGTAGATAGATGGCTGCCGAGATAAGAAAAGTGGTCAACTTTTTCTAGTGACACACCTTTAAGCTGGATTGATGGCACTGCGGAGGGATTGGTTCGAACTTGCTGGTAAAGCACTTTGGTTTTTTTAATGTTAATCGAGAGGCCAAGCTTTTCATATGCTTCTGCAAAGATGTTTAGGATAGTTTGAAGATCTTCCTCGGAGTGTGCACAGACTAAGTTATCATCAGCATATTGAAGTTCTATAACAGAAGTTGTAATTACCTTATTTTTTGCTTTCAGCCTACTAAGATTAAAAAGCTTTCCATCTGTTCGATATATAATTTCTACACCAGTAGGAAGTTTCTGTTCAACAAGGTGTATAATCATAGCGATGAAGATAGCGAATAAGGTTGGAGCAATAACACATCCCTGTTTAATGCCGGATTCCACTTTAAATGGATCGCTTTGAGAACCATTGTTATTCAGGATTGTTGCCATCATGTTGTCATGGAATTAAAGTTGGTATAGTAACCCTGTAGAAATGGTACTCTGCTGAATGGCAGAGCTGCAGAGCTGTGCAGCACAGAGGTATGGTTTAACATGGAAGTTAGGGGAATGCAGATGCTCTAATGCCACAGGTTGGCTATTTTTCCTGGTTTATTTGTTCATGTAGCCTTTGATTCTGTAATCTGCCTATTTTTGTTTTTTGTTTTTAAAGATTGCATCATTTGCCAGCCATCAATGGGAGTTTCATCAGATAAGGGGCTAACATTAAAGAGTTTGTGCATACAGTATATGCCTGCAAATTGGCTGGCCTTGGGCATCTGGCCTGCTTCAGGATGATAGAGGATATGCAGGGTCTTGTTTAACATTCCAAGCTGAAAAAGAACAACTGTGGGAAATGGCATTCTCTGCAATGTGCCTTAGCATTTGGCTGCCAGGTATATTCCAAACCTAAGAAATTACAAACTTTCAGTGCCATAGCTAGACAAAACATCTTGTGAGATGGCGTGTAAAAGTAAGCTCATCCAAGTACTTTCAGTTGCTAGCCAGAGCTATTAATGCTGCACCAAAGTCTGCCTTGCAATTTCTTTCTCTTTCACATTTTCTTCCTTTGTAAAAGAGGATTCTCTTTTTCTTCCCCCCCCTTTTTTTTTGGTGCCTTCGAGTCACTGTTGTCTCCTGGTAACTGCCTGGACAAGTCCCTGCAGTTTTCTTGGCAAGGTTTTTGCAGAAGTGGTTTGCCATTGCCTCCTTCCTAGGGCTGAGAGAGAGTGACTGGCCCAAGGTCATCCAGCTGGCTTTGTACCTAAGGCAGGACTAGAACTCATGGTCTCCCAGTTTCTAGCCTGATGCCTTCACCACCACACCACACTGGCTCTCTTTTTTTTCCTTATTATAAGGAAACTTGAGGATTTCTTTTGACTTTCTCTTGCTGTTTTTGACTTTCATTGACTATTAAAATGGTTTATTTCTGATACACATTTTTCCATCACACTGAAGTCTCCCTAGCCACCCACACTTCACAAGCTTAAAAACTCCATAGGAGGTACACCGTTCTCCTGAAATTCAACTGAAGCATGGGAAGCATAACAAATGACATACACTCCTTGGCCAACTTGTAGCTAAGTAAGTTCAAGAATACAGCATTCCACCATATGAGACCTCCTTTGCAACTCTCTTCTTCTTCTTTGAAAGAATTTCTAAAACCACTTCTCTTTCATCCAACGGAATGAGAACTAATAGGGAAAAAATGCAGGATCCCTTTTCTGCAAGGCACTAATTCTATCACACTGAAAATGATGATTATCCATAAAATAAATCCATCTTCTGAACTACTTACAATGATAATGTATTAATTTATGCTTTTTATTGTGGAATGACTGAACAAACAGAAATAATTTTTTCTCTTCTGAAATTTGCAACACATAACTAATAGGGAAAAAATGCAGGATCCCTTTTCTGCAAGGCACTAATTCTATCACACTGAAAATGATGATTATCCATAAAATAAATCCATCTTCTGAACGACTTACAATGATAATGTATTAATTTATGCTTTTTATTGTGGAATGACTGAACAAACAGAAATAATTTTTTCTCTTCTGAAATTTGCAACACATAACTAATAGGGAAAAAATGCAGGATCCCTTTTCTGCAAGGCACTAATTCTATCACACTGAAAATTTTATATGAGTTTTATACAAACAGTGGTTGAGAGTCCAGCCCTAGCAGGCTAAACCTACTGGGCTGTGATTCAAGTTCCACCCTTTAGGAAGATTTACCTGGTTTGTTCTTCAATGAGATTCCTAAACAGCAAGTGGCTTGTGGCTTCATACCTGGATGACATCTTTAGCATAGTAACTTGCTAAGGTTGCTAGAGTCAGTATGGTTAGATAATATTAATGTTTGACATATTCATCATTCATCATTGTTTGACTGAAAACACAAAGTTTGGCTCAAATGATAGACATTGCTCACGGCCAGACTTTCAAATAAATCCACTTGCTTTTTAAGGTGCTGGGCTGTAATTCAGGTAGGGGATTTCCACTGCTGTCAAACCCTCTTCTCCTTGGCAACCTCCAGCGTTACTCATGCTAGGCATTATTTTCTTTGTCCTCTCTCCGGTGTGCGCCCAACGTTCTGCAGTACTGTGAGTCACATCACCTTCCTTTGTCAGGAAAAAATGGACCTTCCTTTTCGGGTGTCACCAGGAAGTACAAAATAAAAATAAAACCAGGCAAACCACAGGCTACAAGGTTTTTCTCCACTTCTATGAGATTTCTGAACAACCTTCTGGAATTTTGTAAAATATATATATATATATATACACACACACACACACACACACACACACACACACAAACACACAGTATATAGATGGTGTTTTCATAGGTTGGGTGCTTAATAATTCTTAGCGCTCTCTGCACTGCCTGCAGGATTTTAGAAAGCCCTGGGCAAGATAGCTCATTTGGCTTCCCTACAGTGCAATCTATTTAGAAATAAGCCTTATTAAGTTCAGTGGGGACTTTTTCTCAGGTAAAGGATTGCAGCTTTCATCTGCTGTCAGATACCAGCCCTCTCCAAACCTTCTAAAAATATATGTATCAAGTGAAATATTGACACCCTCCATCTCAGACATCTGATTTATACTCAGTAAGAAATGCACAGAGAGACAGAGAGAGAGAGAGAGAGAGAGAGAGCGCTGCTTGAATTACACAAAGCTAGGATCTTACATGGCAAACATTTGCTTTATTTTATATTCAAATGGGTAAATTCTTGTCAATTAGTTTGGTGAGTTATACCCTAAAGAGATGTAAAACTATAAATCACACACAATGTCCTTCTCCAATGTGGACCATATGCTGATACATTTATGGTTGTAGGGGAGTATGAAGATAGTCTTGAAGAAGGTATGTGGTAGCTATTATGAAGACATCAGCTTAGTCCATCAAGACAGGAGGGAGTGAGGAATAAACTCAAGATTGCCCACCTTGACGCTCTTTGGTACAAGAGGAAGGGAGAGAGAAACTCTGTCAGGCTTTCAAGGTTCTGTTATTATGCCCTATAACAATAAAGTAAGAATTCTAGTAGTTCTTAAGGCATCTGTTTCCTACCTTTGAAGAGCTGATAATGGTGAGCGGTCAGCAAGCTGAGAAGGCTGCTTTGCAAACTCAGGCAGACCATTGCTACTCTCCTTTGCTACCATCTGGTCTACTTTTTCCTAATCTGACCCCACCCACCACCTGGGCACATGCTAAAGCTGAAGCTCACTGGAGTTTGGGAGGTTCTATCATTGTCTATTAGGCTTGCCTCTCACACAGTGCCCATTTCTGGCAGTTTCTACAACATGTCACTTTGTTACCCTGGGTGTGCCTGCCCCGTTTCCTGTATTTCTGCAATATTACTACACTGCTGCTGTTCGTCTCAGTAAGAGCAAGTCTGTATCCGTGTTCTCTTGCACCTGTCTACTTCAGGGCAAGAGAGATGGTACCCCAAGTTTCTTCTTTGTGCCAATCACTGATGCTCCATGCTTCAGTAACACAGACTAGCCAATATGCAGCAGGCTGAACAATAGGGAACGGCTATTATGAGTTCATCCTGAAGCTGCCCAGTTGAAGAAAGGCTGGCCATTGTGAATTCATACCTATTCCTTGCCTGAAAGAGAGAAACAGGCCATTGTGATGTCATGCAATGCAGAGAAACGAGCCATTTTAATCTCAGGTCAGTGATATATCTAAGGAAAGAAGAACTAGCTATTGTACCATCCATCAGCTGAGGTCCAACTGAAGAAAAACACCAACCTCTCCAGGGTTGGCAACCATTTTCATACTAAAGGTCTGTTCTGAACTCTGGAACTGATTCATCAAATTTTGTCATTTTTTTTCTTATCCTCCCATCCTCTTAAATGCTAATTGTTGTGAGAGATAGATAGATAGATAGATAGATAGATAGATAGATAGATAGATATAGATAGATCTCACTGTCTATCCTTTTTTTAACCTAATTTATTCTTGATAACTACCAGAGAAGGTGCTACCAGACTCCTTTTAATTTGATAGCAAATATTTCAGAACATCTTACATAAATGATCAGAATAATTTCATACAGCAATAGCATAGAAATTCAAGATTTTTTAGTGGTGCTGAAACAACATTAAAGATAGTTGTCAGTAAATATCTAATGGCACAGGTGACCCCAGGGACAAGACTTCCTCCATCAGCTACTTGGAAAAAACATCTTGCTTTGTAAATTTGTTCCAGAAGCCTATGGAAAGATCTGCAATGGGTGCCCATAAGATGCAGAGAGGGCCAAAAGGCACTGTTAAATGGAAAACTGGCTGGAAACTGTAGGACCTAAAGCCCTCCTATTTCCCAGATAGACCTTGGAGATAGGGAAAAGACCTATGCTAGCCCAGAAACTGGTGTTATGTACAGTATTCTTTCCTGCTGAGATCAATTGAAAAAAATCTGTAAACAATAAAAAAATATTAATATTTAATCCCTTCCATTTCCTATATCACCAGCATAAGTTAAAACATAGGACAAGGTTGTTCCTCTATCTTGCTTTTTCTTTCTTCTTTCACAGGTTTGTCCCATAACTACAAAACTAACAAAGTTCAAAGAAGGGAATTGGACAGTCCTAGTACAACTATTCAAATAGATTTATCATGGAATACTTGTTCTCATTTAAAAGATTCCTTAGTAATTCTTCAATCAGAGAGATTCCAAGGCAGTTACAGTTTCTGGAAAAAAAATTAATCATGTCACTGTAAATACAAGCACATTAAAACATCAATAAGAGAACAAAGAAGATGCTGATGAAATTACCGAAACCTCAGCAGGTCAAAGTAACCCTTTAAAATGACTTGGGAAGAAGGAGGAGGAGGAGGAGGAGGATATGCTGCCATGAAATGATTGTAATGTCATTTGTGCTTTTGTGGAGAATGTCCTAAGGTTGTAAGATCACCACAAAAAAAACACCCTTTTCTTTGTAAAAAATCAGAAGGGATTTAGTAGCACCTTTTCCAATCAACAAGTAAGCTTTCGTGAGTCACATTTGCAGCAAATTAAATTTGTTAGTCAGAAAAGGTACTACAGGGTTCCTTCTGATCTTTTGCCACCATAGACTAACGCAGCTTTTCTTTCCTTTGTAGAAATTTAATGTAGTATAAGGCAAGTTGACTCTGATTCCTGAAGACTTCACAGATACATCCAGGTAGTTTTTGGCAACAGAACATCATCTTTGTCAAGCATATTTTCTGGACTTCCCAGTCTAGCCTCCACCCTGGTCCTTCCTAAGGGACTGACATCCAAGTACTAACCAAGTCTGACCTTGCTTAGCTTTTCAAGATCAGCCATAGTTGGCTGGGTGCTGCCATCTAGCAGATTCTCCTCTAAAAAAAAACAGTTAAAATTACCTTGCCATCTCCTTGAATTGGATCTTGAAGCATATCATCACCCTGTACTGCAAGTTGGCATGATATGAATACATTTAACAGTATCCAAATTCTGGTGGCTGAGTTTACACTAATTCTAGTTGCATCCAAGGACAGCTCCATGTTATACATCACAGTATTTCAGATGAAAATTTAACAGAGCATGGCTAATGTAAAAGAGCAGTTTAGGAGAGAATAATTAATTTCATCTGTTCAGGACAATTTCCCTAAATTCCTCTCCTTTCAATGATGATGGCTTCAGATGCCCAACCAACCAAATCAATAAAAGAATTTTAAGCTATCAAGGCTAACTGAACTTAACTAACTAAACTTAATAAAATTCTTATTTTTAAAAAAAGACTAACTGGACTTCCAGTGATACAGTTGGGTGAAAGCACTCATTCTTATATCAAGCCCACCCTTTAAGTGCCATCTAATCCAGAAATAGTTGAATATCTATTCCATAGATATGGGAACCAGCTATCCAAGATTCCACTTGTGTGTTCTGACAGAATCATGGGACCATTAGTAGACCCTGAAGTTAAGTGCTAATCAGTTTATAATTCAGAGCTGAAAATAGAGATGAACAATGTATTTCTCAGTTCTCTGTCTTAATCCATCATATATACTTAATCATATATAATTAATCACATCAACAACATTACGTTATTTGTGAATCATAGTAGCATTAAAGTATCTTTTTTAAAAAAAATGCCCAAATGAAGAGACAGGAAAAATTCATTTCCAAAGAGTAACTCATCTCAAACAGAATATCATCAAATACTGTATAATGAAAAGACAAAACAAATGGAAATACAAAAATTGTAGAGGTGATTTAGGCAAAAAAGCCCAAGCTTGCATTACGCAAGAAGAGGTAAAATGGCAACTCTCACTTAACCACTTGAACATTTGAAGCAGCTGGTACAGATGGGTAATCAAAGTATCACCTCTTTTATCAGCTTCAACAATAACCTAACAGTGGCAGGCAAGGTGCAACAAGGTCATTAAGGGCTTGCTGTCATTTACACTGATTGTGTGAACTCAGTCTCACCCCAGGACAAGATATCAGTGACATCTTCTTGAATGATCCAGTCTGTTTCAGAATCAGTATGGGAGAAATCAAGTTTCTTTAGGGATCTATATGAACATGTGCATCATCAATTCTACTTCTTACATTTTACAATATAGTTCAAATGTACAGTAGATCTTCTTAGTTTTCCAATCCCCACACCCATCACTGTCATTTTGCCTGATCTTCTTTGTGTTCATTGTTCATTACAGTTGGGACTGACTCTTCTTGGGATTTGTGGAATTAGGCTTCTTTGTTCATAGCTTCTCACTTAGATTATTGTGTGTGTTGAATATGAGATCAGAATCAGGACGAACTGAAGTACTGTCTTCAGTGCAGGAATCAGAGTGTGCTACATTAATACTCATGCATAGAACTTAGAATACTCATGCCAAACTTCTGAATATTTGCAGATGCTCACAAGAATATTTCAACAGTACAGGTCAAGAAAAAAAAATTGCATTAAAGATAGAGACATCCTTTACCTAATGAATAGTGGGGGAGAGAAATAGTCTTATTTCATAGACATAGCAAATAGTTAGGTGAAATCACACTTGCTATGACTATGAGATGCTTTGATTCAAGGATTCAGTTCAAAGGTCATTTGAATTTAATAGTTACATTGATTTGACATATCAAAATCAGGAGCCTTTAAATTGGTCCAGCAATTTTCTTGACTTTATTTAAGTTGAATATTTGAATTGGAATTGACAGTTGGAATTGATGATTTAGGCTGAATTGATTCTGAAAACAAATCACACTTTCAAATGGAATCATCAGTTCACACTGCATCTTGCCTGATTTGCACATTCCTATTTAATCAGGCACAAATAGTTTAAAAATGCGAAATAACAGTTTATGGAGTCTGTGCATTGCTCCAACCAGGGCAGTGTTGTCTAATCCAGCCTTTCTGAGGAAGTTATAGCAACAAATCTGAGCATTCATCTAACCAGGAAGTCACCAATTATTGATTCTGCAGAAAAATTAGAGAGAAAACAGCCTATTTAGCAAGCTTAGGCAGGACTACTTTAATGATTTTAAAAGACATTTCAGTTTGATACATTGGCAGAGTTTACTGCAGGACCAGATTCAAATAAAAGCAGCCTTTTTTTTATAAGGGTGAAGAAGAGAAATTAATCTAGGATATTTTTTTAAAAGAGCATCGTTCTCCTGCATATTGAAAGTGGGAAGTAAGGCCAAAAGGAGGATGATGGAAGGAGCCAAGGCCCTTGTTTGTTTTCATACATATAAATTTATTCCAATTCTGCCTCCCTGCACTCTGTGTGTGTGTGTGTGTGTGTGTGTGTGTGTGTGTTTTCATTCATGACTTGCTTCTTTTTCCCATGTCTCCATATTGCCTATAGGAACCTCCAAAACTGAAAGACCTCTGGATTTTCGGAAGTGGTTTGCCATGGCCGCCTTCTTCCTAGGGCTGAGATAGAGTGACTGGCCCAAAGCCACCCAGCTGGCATTTTGCCCAAGGCAGGACTAGAATACACAGTCTCTTTCAAGCCTGTAACACTACACTAAATTAATTCTCACTATCACCGATAGAGTTGCTAAATTCGTATCTGCAGTGATTTCTGTAAGAAGGCATAAAATGTCCTAATCGTGGAATGGTGACACAATAAAGTGTCCTGTCCTGTCCTGTCCTGTGTTTTAGTTTACCTTATTTAATCCTTTTCTTTTTAAGTTTTAACTTTTAAAGTTGTATATGACTGCTACACTGCATTTGTTGTATTTGGTCAATACTTTTTATCTTGTTGGCCATTAATTATAATTAAACAAATAATAACAACAGTTTGGTTAATAAGAGCCAGTTTGGTCTAGTGGTTAAGGTGCTGGGCTAGAAACCAGGAGTCTGTAAGTTCTAGTCCCGCCTGAGGCATGAAAGCTGGCTGGGTGACCTTGGGCCAGTCATTCTCTCTCAGCCCAATTCACCTTACAGGGTTGTTGTGGGGAAAATAGGAGGAGGAAGGAGCATTAGGTGTGTTCACCACTTTGAGTTATTTATAAAAATAATAAAGGTGGGATAGAAATTAAATAAATAAATAAACAACTGTAGAGATAAATCCATTTCTATTGTATATTTTATTGTTCTGTGGCCTGCTTCCCTCCCCCCAAATTTTTTTCTATTGGCAAACAGTTAAATATCACCAACAATATGTTATGCATCTAACTCTAGATGAATTTTTCAGCAGGCTCCATTGCAATGTATGTGACTCATACAAGAGGTTTATTATCCCCGAGTGTATCTCCCATTCATTTATGTAGTTTGGACTGCAGAACTTCCTGTAAGACTTTTATCAAATGTCATATATATCCTAGATAGATAATGCCATGCCAGGGAGGACAGCAGCCTTGGATACTCATCAGATGTTTAGAGCTATATCTCCATTGTCCTGCCACCTAGCTATTTTTACCAGAGTTTATGGGAGTTGAGCTTAAAAACTTATCAAGGGCCTCACTTTTCCTATTCTGTCATGTGGCAATCTGACAGAAGCCCCAGATGCCTGCCTTCTCTGCTCTACATCACTCTAAGCCATCAACTAATGGAGGAGGGGAGGGGGGCTTAGGATGTTGTCTAAACACAGTTGTCATGCTTTGTAAATTATAATCTATGTATACCCAGTCAATTATGGTTTATTCCAGCAACCATGGCTGGGCAAAGTTAGACTGTGAACAGTTTCTGCTTCTCTCTCTCTCTCTCTCTCTCTGTCTCCTGCCTCCATCTCTCTCTCTTGCACACAGAAAAAAAATAACTCTTACCCCAAAGCCAACCTGCTTCTCTTTTTCTGCAACCAAAGATTGCCCGAGGTCAGAACTGTTAAAACTTTGGGAATTAGAGTGAGATTCACTTCTGGATTCTATTGCCCTCACTTAAAAAAAAAGGTGAGCTGGTAAGGGTCTCTTTACTGGCCTAACTGGAACAATTGCCTCTAGGTGCGTTATCTCACAGTGCATTGCCCACTATGGAATGAACAGCACAAGTTTATGTCTCTTACTCAAGCATAATTCTCATGGGAGAAAATCAATGAGATTTACTTCCAGAATCCATAGGTTACAGCCTGGATATACATTCCTCTTTGCTTGTTATCCGTTTTTCTTATCATGTCAGTTTGGCTTGTAAGGTATTATTGGCACTGATAAACAACTTTCAGTGTATCCAGGCTGTGACCAAGTATGTTTCAGGGTTCAAGGGATCCAACTGAAAGAGGAGGGGCCACATAGCTTTTCAGTGGGGTTTTTTTCACTTAAAAGCCAGTAAGAAGCCATTTCAGCCAAGCTTTATCAGAACAGTTAAGTAGTTTGACTTTCCCAGCTTTACTAATTGTTTTGTATTCTGTTGTAAGCAGTTCTCCTCTCCACTGATAGCTTGACGCAGCAAAAGTACCAAATGAGCATTATTTTCTCTGAACTCTTAAGTTCTGGTTCAAGGCATTTTAAACATGAATTACTTAGCAAGTTATAATATGAACTTAAGACATCTATGACCCGAGCGCCGCATGACAGAGTGAGCTCCTGCACTCGCCCCAGCTCTTGCCAACCTAGCAATTCGAAAGCATGCAAATGCAAGTAGATCAATAGGTACCACTTCCGTGGGATGGTAACAGCATTCTGTGCACGTCATGCCAGCCACATGACCGTGGAAGCGTCTTCGGACAGCGCTGGCTCTTCGGCTAAGAAACGGAGATGAGCACCGGCCCCTAGAGTCAGACACGACTGTGCAGGGGAAAACCTTTACCTTTATGTTGCTGAACACTAGGACGATTTCTATCCAGAGTTAAGAAAAAGGTCCATAGAACTTATTAACAATTTTCCATGTCTCATAGTCAGATGAACAGACCATGGACCTGGTTCCAACTAATGATACTCTGAGAAGTCAACCTTTGATCTTCTTTTCTTCTATCTTCCATTACCCAACCATGCCATCTGGGTGTTCCATTGTCTTCTTGTCTTCTTCATTGAGTCTTCTCCAGGTCCTACCCTCAAGCTCTTCATGGACTTCCCTCTACAAAGATAAGCCTTCAGCAATTAAAAAAATGCCCAGTTTGTGATTACTAGGCACACTTTTTCTGGATTAAAACCACCAAACCCTCTTCAACAGCCACTAGAACTGTCTAAGCCCATTTTAGCCATTGTAGCACCTTTAGCTATCTGCTAGCAGCTCCATTTCAAAATTTTCTTCTTCCTCAAACTTCTCCTTCCCAGACTACTTTCTGATAGTGTTTGTTTAACTCCATCTCTAATGCCAGCGTTGCATCTGATACTGATACTAGCCCACTTACAGTATGGGCCTTCTTTCTTCTTTGAGGGCCTTTCTATGAAAATCTAAATTAACCCCTACTCTCAGATCCTTATCAGCAAAAGTGTCTGCATGGATTTGTGGATACATGAAGAGTCAATGGGATTCTATGGCTAGCAGCAGGCTCATCACACAGGACTTTTTGAAGATTGGTTCTAAGGGAACATACATACTGTATGTAGTATCTGTGCAGCTCCCAGGTTGGTTTCAAATTCACATGTTGATGTTATTTTTTTTACAAGTCTTTGCCTTTTGAAGTCAATGGCCCCAGCAGTGGAAATACATGGGGAAATCCAAAACTTGGAAATAAGTTTTGGAGTTATATTTTATGCCTTAATTTATATTTTAGGTCATGCATTAAAAGCATCTCTCCATCTGATCATTTCAAATATTCAATTTTCAAATATGTTCAATACACTAAATGATCCCTCTCCATGTGGGGAACCTAGGTAATTTACACCCCGCCCCCCGTGAGTAAAAACAGTTCTGGGAGCATCAGCCAGAGGTGTTATGTAAATCTTCTAAATGGATACGGGAATATCACTTCCCTTCTAACCAATCCTAGCCTTCTTTCCTTTGAAGAAGAGCGAGTGCCAAACCAGACTTGTTCCTCTTAATCACAAGTGACTTATGAAATGGCAGCATTTAGTTAATTTGGCTTCACCACTAAAGCCTTCCCACAGGAGAAGAATTACTGACTGCCCTTCTACCTTCCAGAACTGCCTTTAATATCCATTCTGAATTCATTAAAGTCTTGTGATCTGAGGAGGACCATTCGTTGTCCTTAATTTCACTGAGGTTGACTCCACATCCTGGCCTGATAGAATAACAACTGAATCTCAATACATCTGCTGGAACTGGAGTGCCCTTAGGTACACAAGCTCTCCTGCTGCCAAGGGAAATCCTAGTATGTGACCCTGAGCTCTCTGCTTTGAGTTTACCAAAAATTCTTCCTTTGGTTCAAACATGAGACTAAGAAAGTACTTCCCTGGGGAATGTATTTTACATGTGTTCCTTCAGCTTGGAGCAAGTTCCCATAAAATATTTTTCAATGAACAGACCATCTCACTTCCTACATTAAAATTCCTCTACCTATGGGTAAATGAGGCTCACTTTACTCTCTTCTTTTTAAGCAAAAAGGCTAAGCCGTGTGACAATTAGGAAAGGTCATGGAGGGCCCTCATAAAGTATTATAGCAAATACACACTAGAGAGAGGATTTTGCAAATCACTTTATTGCTTTTCCTCAACCTGAAGCAGTTTAGTGCAAAAATATGTAACGAAAATGACAAAATATTTTAAAATGAAAATTGTAAAACCATAAATTAAAACCAGGCGAGAACAAGTGAACATATGTGGTTGCATATGCACACACCCAAAACACAATCTAGCAAAGCAGTTCTCCCCCCTTCCCAAAGAAATGATTCCTGCATTGCATTGGGTGGGGACAAAACCAGATGTGATATTCATTGTGCTAAGCAAATAACACCTTTTTAAAATTCTGTGCTATATTTATCTGGATTTAAAACTATCCCCTGAGAAAACAGATGAGATAGAGAAAAATGTTTATAATAATCAGCCGTATCTACCATATATTCAGCTAATCTAAGTCTACTTTCCCCAAAAAATGCTTTTCAAAAGAAGCCTCCATTGGTCCAAACGGAGATTCCTCTCCCAAAGCTTCATGGAGTTGATTTTCTTCAGAAACAAAACCTGATAAGGAGGCAAAACACCCACTTAAGAGGATGTTATAAAAACTTAGATTGGAGGATATCAAGCAAGGAAGGGCAATCCCAGAACCCCATTGTATTGCACCATTCAAATTCAGTGGTAAATTACCATACAGACTTGATTTCCAGATAGTTTTATTACTGGGGATGGGAAACAAACAAAACTCTGGGATGTGACTACTGGATAAATTCAGTATCAATGAACAGCAAAATGAAATAAATCATCAAATCAAAGCCTTCATCATCACCTGAAAATCTGGTGCCATCTTTTCACATGATGCACTAATGTGGCCATTAACTACAGAAAAAAAAAACTGAATAAATAACCTCCCCAAATTGCTGGCTTCCAGCTGCCATCCAAGAGTAAGATTCGATCTAGAAGAGCCTCTAACTAGGGCATATGCACCTTCCTTTCTTTTTGGTTAGGCCATCTAGAATGGGTTGTTCACTCATTCCTCAATCTAGAACAACCTTCCCCAATCTGGTGCTCTCCAGATGCATTAGATGGCAACCCCCCAGGTATCCAGCTAGTCTGGTCAATGGCCAGGGACTGAAGTCAATATAACTGAAGAGCATCAGGTTGGGGAAACATTATCTGGAGACAAAAGAGTAAATGTCCTCCACCTACTGGTAAGGCCAGCACTCCAAATATTCTGACAACTTTCCCCAGCAACTTCATATCTGTGTTTAGGAAAGTCTTGGGAGTTAACCTGGTTCAAATACTAATGCCATAGGGTTGGGTCTGGAGCTTTGGGCTGCTAGTATCATAGCTAGCAAGACTGGATATTGTTGCAGAATGAGACCCTGGAAAGAAGAGATTGAGTACTGGGATAAAGGATGAATGCATATGTGAGTATTGCTGCTCTATAAGTGGTTAGAAAAATTAAACAGGAGAAAAGAATTCAAAGATTCATCCCAAGAGAAAAGAAACACTAATTTGATTACAGCTTTCAACTTGCAACTCTTTGTGGGGAAGAGGGGCAACAAAACTAAACTACTGTACTTTCAAAAATAGCATTGCCTTTTCAAAATACTGTTCACATCCAAAGAGGTACATGCAATATATCTCTTCTTGGAGAAGACCAAACCTTCCTTTCCTACCGCTGGCCTTTATGCCTAAGGCTTGTTTGACACATTCCCAGCTCAAGTCCAACTTTCACATGATTTTCCTTCACTTTCCCTCCCAACTCCAGTGGGAATCACCCTTCAATCTCCAGAATCCACCTTTTCCTTTTCTGAACCCTTGTCTATTCTCTGATACCTGACTAAGCTCTGCTACAGAAGGTAAAAGGGTGGCGATGGCAGTTCTTTCATGGTACCTTATCACGGGACTGATACCACCTCAAAAGAAACTTCCTCATATTACAAGTAATCTGCTTTTGTGGTGAAACAAATGTGGCTTACCTGCCTACCAAACCCTTTTTGTATTTCTTTTTCTTCAAGCCACATCAGAGTCTGCAGAGAAGGCAATATGACTGCCAGCCTCTAAACTGCTGGATCCATATGCCTGTTCCCCTCTGCGCTGGGCTGTAGGGAAATCATTCTTCTGCTGTGGGATGGTTGAGTCCCATCCCCACCTCCCCGACCCCACTTTCCTAGCTGAGACATTGAAGCCTGTCAAACTCTAAACCCAAAAGGTCTGCTTGATCTCAAGCCAAGACTTTTTCCTGATAAGGAAGATTGGTGAAACTTGTATATGAGTGTAAGTGTCTTAGAGGAATTTAGCAACAGTTCTTTGCGATAATGGAGTTTGATCTGAAGTCCAGAGACCTATTAAGGTCTGGAATCTGCAAAACTGACAGTTTATGAGAACCAAGCTTAGACACACACACACACACACACACACACACACACACACACACGTGTTAAAATCTTAGTCCACACTTAAATTCTTCTAAACATCCTATGAATGACAATGTTCCGATCTTGGCAATAAAGATTCAATTAGGTTCAAAATATGTGTGAATGAAATCATTAATACATTCAAATGCAGTAAGATATGTTTCGGTTCTTCATTATTAATTGCTTTGAGGCAATAAGTACTGACCTTTGCTGATCTCGCAAAATCTAAGGAAGGCCAGACTGGGTTAAACCTGATGGGAGAGCACCAGGAAGTCCCAGGGCTGTCAGCCATGCTAGGAACCCAAAGCAATATCTTGAAAGAAGACAATGGCAAAGAACTTCCTCATGATAGCCAAGGCATCTTCATGGACATGTCTATGGAGTCCCCAGGAAATTCAACTCAATGGAGGCTTTAACAATTATGCATTTCATCCCTAGCTTTTAGTGACATTGTGTATCATCGGGGCACCTGCAGTTGGGTCAAAAAAACAAGACCCCTTCAACAAGAGAATTCCATCTAGCGGGGTCCAGGAGGCGTGCCTTCTCTGCGATAGCGCCCGCCTTGTGGAACATCTTGCCCCCGGAGGTGAGACTGGCCCCCTCCCTCCTGGCCTTTTGGAAGGCCCTTAAGACCTGGCTCTGCCACCTGGCCTGGGACGACGGAGGTGGTAGTGCCTCCTGGGGTTGGCTGGCCCCGTAGCTCCACGATCTATTCTGCGGGTCCAAATCCATCTTGGATTTTATTTTATTATGTTATGCTTGTGTTTTTAGATATTTTGTATAGTTTTTAAATTTTTTATTTATTGTAACCCGCCCAGAGTCCCTTGCATGGGAGATGGGCGGGGAATAAATTTGAAAAATAAATAAATAAATAAATAAATAAATAAATAAATAAATAAGAAAGATTGTGGACATTCACACAAAAAAACAAGATTGTGGACACCGCACAATCAAATCCCTGCCATCTGTTAACATACATCACTCGCAGCACTTGCATGTAGAAAGGGGTGGAGCTTTGATGTCATGGCCCTTTCCATCCTCTTGACATTTGGACACACACATACACCCTGCAGACATCCCCCATGGATTACTTTATATCAGGTATAATAAAACAGAATATTTATTATTTAGAGATAGTAAAGGTAATATTGCCAGGGTTTATCATTATACATAATTTATTTGAGTTTGAAAAGTGTTTGAAATTGGCCAAATCTTCATAAAGTTTGGATTTATTATGCATTTCACAGAAGCCCTTCACTTGCTCTTCAGGCATCTGGAACTATAAGAATATTTTGGATTAATCTAGATTATACAGTTTACTAGCGTGCAAGTGCAGTGCCCCCCAAACTTTGAAAGCAGCCTTGTGAGACCCTCCACAAGTTGTTACTAAATTATAACTTTTAAAGTGACAGAAGGGGGAAATTAACACATGGGCATAGGGAGTAATCATGATTTTAATTAAGCTAAATCCAAGAGAAGCCCCTGACATATTACTCAAACTCATGTGGCCTTTCCCCTTCCCAATGTTCATTACCCCAATTTAGATTAGGAGGGTCACATTATTATATTTTTTGCTCCAAGTCTTTTACAGGTATTATATTTGGACTTATTTTTTTCAAAGAACTTTATTAATTTCCAAAGTATAGTTAAAATAGAAAATAGAAAAGATAGAAAAGATAGAGAATAGAACTAAAGAAAAAAGAAGAAACTGTAAAAGTGCAAATAGACAGAAAATAGAAACGGAAAGTGACTTCCGACTTTCTCCAATACAGATATAAATTTACAAATATAATCTCTTACCATTTGTTAAACCATAATAACATTATTTCTATTAAAACAAACCATTTAATTGCTAAAACCCAAAATTAAAACTTCATTTTTTCCCAGCACAAGCAAGTACTCTAAAAGTGGTTGCCAAGTAGATATACAGTAAATACAAAAACAGAATGCTCTCTTATTAACGCTGTTAACTTAGCCATGGACTTATTTTTATTTTAATTATTTATATATCCCAAGGTACAGTTCATTGCCCCATTATGAATGTTCTTTCTACCAGATTCACATACTGAGATGTTAGATAAACTGAGTGATGGGAAAACACCTTTTAAATATCTTTCATATTCCCAACCGGTCCCTTAATCAGAAATCAACATCTGTTCCAATGATTTTAACAATATTGATAAGACTGCATTTTTCTTCCTGTTACTGAACAGTTTCTTCAATGTTTTAAACATAAGCTGAATTCTCATCAAGCATAAGACAAGAATGTCTGTCCTTCTTCCTCCTCTTTCTAAAATGTATTCGCTAATAGTCATACCAAGAAGGGATACAACAAATTCTACCTATCTCTTCTTTATTCTGCTCACACATTATCGATCAGAGACAAGATAAACTTGATTTACTGTATTTGTGACTATTTTTCAGGGAGAATCGTCAACTGTTTTTCAATAGCTGAATGAAATAGAGCAAGGTTGTATTCCTAACAGTGGGTGGTTCCTTTTACACAATAAAGAAGAAATTGGAAATGAATAATGTTCTTATTGACAAATGGAACCTGGGGAATGTCAACTGATTAAAACTTTCAGTGGATTAACTGCACAGTCTTAACAAGGGACCACATGATTAACCAGTACAAAAAAGTAACAACATCCAAAGAAAACTAAGTAAACATGCATGATGCTTAAAGGTAAAGGTAAAGGTTCCCCCCGCACATTTGTGCAGTCGTGTCCGACTCTAGGGGCCGGTGCTCATCTCCGTTTGTTAGCCGAAGAGCCAGCGTTGTCCGAAGACACTTCCACGGTCATGTGGCCGGCATGACGCGCGCAGAACGCTGTTACCTACCCACCGAAGTGGTACCTATTCATCTACTTGCATTTGCATGCTTTCGAATTGC
The DNA here is from genome assembly GCA_023362775.1 of Charina bottae. Lineage (NCBI taxonomy): Eukaryota > Metazoa > Chordata > Lepidosauria > Squamata > Charinaidae > Charina > Charina bottae. The sequence goes on along the minus strand of JALMGJ010000009.1, from coordinate 39,024,658 downwards.
TAGGTTGGCAAGAGCTGGGGCTAGTGCGGGAGCTTACTCCATCACGCGGGCGCGGGGCTAGGGATTCGAACCTCCGAACTTGCGATCGACAAGCCTGGCGTCTTACCTGCTGAGCCACCATGCCCCCTGCTTAAGTGATGGTGCTTAAGTGAGCCCTAATCTTCCTTTTTAACAAACAGTACCTTGCTGGCTCTAGCAGTCTTTAGGACTAGGATGAATAATACAAGAAGTGGGCACATACTTCTCCTCCCTACTTAACAGCAACTTAGGAACAGTGATTTTCCTTGGCAAAATGACACAGGATAAAACTTAAAGATCATCCCTGTTGCATAGACAGTGGCACTGTAAGGTCCAGTTACTAGGCAGAACTGGACCAAGATTCAGGCAATCCCTGCTTCTGGTCTATTGTGGTTCAAGAGAGGCAGTTAAATTATTATCTAACTCCCTGATTTGTGTGTCCATAGTTACTGTTTGTAAAAGTTCAGATGAAGGCCTCCAGAGGCTTCCCACTACCATTCTTAAAAATACCCCCTTCCCAAAAGGACCCTAAAGATCTCAACTTTCTCCCTTTCAGTGTTGTCACCATATCACTGGAAAGCCTTCTATGACTTTCTGGCTGCTTGAGGAGTTAGTTGGGGCCTCTGACCCAGAGGAAGTTGCCCATCTCAGTCCTAGAGCAAAACTTGGCAAGCCACAGCTTGTAAATCACATCAGTCCTAAGTGCTTTTTCTGCAGCTACCAGATTCCCACTGGTAGAACACACCACTGCAAACCACTTAACAGCCTATTTAATTCTTTTAAGTAAATTAAAAACACTAATCTGCAAAAAGTACACCTGCAAACACACAGAAAAAAAATGTTCCTGTCTTAGAATAACAGTGAGATATAAATGTAAAAATAAATAAGATCAAAGCCTGTGACATCACTGCAAAAAATGAAAAGTCTCGGGAAAAGTGTCGGTCAAAATGGCACGAAGGACATTCTTTGGTGTGGCCACCAGAATTTTAGCCAGCTGAAAATGTTCTCATCTGAAAGGGGCTGGAAGTTCTTTCATTCGCCCAGCTGGAAAACTAGATAAAAACAACGGGAACCCCCTGAAAACCAGATGCGGCTTCTGAGCCCAGATTTTTGTAGGTAAATAAACTGCCCAGAATGCACCACAGCCTATTTTCTAAAGGGCAAAGAATACCACAAGGTCATGCATTTAATTTGAAGATTAATCTCTCCAAGTCACACTTCTTCCCACCCTTTACTCCCCACTGTTGCTGGTATCGGCAGATTTAATCAATAAGCGGACCAACTCCGCTTTCTTCCAGATATTTATAAAGGCCTCTCCTGCTGCGATTACTGAATATGCTTCCTTCAACACAGCAGGCTCCTGAGGTGAACCCGGTCATGAGTCATTACATTTTCCCAGGCTCTTCCAAGAGAAAGAGAGGGGGGGGGGATGGGAATATGAAGAAAAATGATTTTTTTTCCTAATGGTAGCTGGTATGTCAAAACTATGCAGAAGCCAAACTGGTGGAGGGACAGTCTGCTTAATGTTCTCAGTCATGCTTAAAATTTTATCTAACAGAATCTAGAAGCCCCCTTCCCCCTCCACACACAAACTTGGATGTAATTAGGCTGACATATTACTGAAATAATGCTTGTGAGGGAGAGATTTGGATGCAGGAGCAGTCCAGGTCAGTGTTGCAAATTTTCCTCTACAGTATCTTTGTTTCTTAAAAAAATCCTTGGACAATCTGTGGATGTTTTCATCCACAACTTTTTCTAACCTGCATAGTCTTGTAGGTAATTTTCTCTGACATACAGAGTTTGTTATGCAGCTTTTCCACATTTCCACTTTTTCTTAATGCAATTACCTGTTTTTTGACATGCAGTGACCAGCCTGTATATGGTATTCCAAGTGCAGTTGTTCCAGTGATATACTGTATATACAGTGTGTGTGTGTGTGTGTGTATACATATACATACTGTATATACATATACATACATATATATATATATATATATACATACATACATACATATACACACACATACATACATACATATACATACACACACATACTTACATACACACACACACACACACACACTCACAAATGAATTTGATTGATTGATATTGGTACTTATTTTTCTTCCCTTCTCAATAGTTCCAAATAGGCATTTTGCCTTTTTTTCACAACAGTTGCATATTGGGTTGAGGGCAATCGGTGCCCCCATTTAAACCTATCAGATAGTTTCAGTAATGTTATGTCAGTTTAGAGTTTCCTGCCATTTTATATTAACATAGGCCCATGAAAATTCCTCTGACAGCTTGTCCTCTGTCACTGAGTCAGGGTCCCTTTAAATATTAAGAAAACAGTATGCTAGCTGTGTATTTGAGATAATAAAGAAAGCTAATGTTTCATATTAGAATGCTTGGAAGCATCTGCTATTTAGCTCTGAGCAATAAACATCTTTGTTTAAGAAAAACAGTTTTAATGGGACAATATAGGGCATTATATTGGGTATTACACTGGTGTCCAGAGAAACACCAAAACACTTCCATTTAATGTGCTCCACACAATCTTTCTTCTCACTGAACTGCTATGTGTATTTTTCAAAATTATTTGTTCTCATCATCCATTGTTCATCTAGTATATATATATATATATATTCATATAGTAGAAAAACCTTCAAGTCAGGCTTAACTCCTGCTGACCACATGTACACATCCATGTTGTTTTCTTGGCAACAGTGCAGATGTGGCTTGCCACCGCTTTCTTCCAGTCTATGGTTCTGGGACTTTCCAATGCTTTCCCATCCAAGTATTAGTCAGGCCTGATCTTGCTTAGCTGGTTTTGAGAGCAGCGATGAACAGCAAAGTACCGCCCCTTACTGAGAGTACATTAAAATTCCAGAAATATTCTTGGCCTAAGTAGGTGAGTTTATAAGGTGCATTGCTCAAATGATTAATAAACCCCAGTTTACAAGGAAGGAAGGAAGGAAGGAAGGAAGGAAGGAAGGAAGGAAGGGAGGGAGGGAGGGAGGGAGGGAGGGAGGGAGGGAGGGAGGGAGGGAGGGAGGGAGGGAGGAAGGAAGGAAGGAAGGAAGGAAGGAAGGAAGGAAGGAAGGAAGGAAGGAAGGAAGGAAGGGAGCACACAGTTGTTTAGTAAAGCATTCATAGATGGCCACTGTTGGTTTACCAGTTCACCAAGGACTAAGCATCATGAGAGGTGAATTGATTGATTGGCTGTAATTGTAGGCAGCTCAATAACTACAGGCCTCTGAAGATATACAAATCTCTGAAGATATTATAAAAAATATAAAACATTTTTTAAAAAACATTTTATAAACAGTGCAATTTAGAAGATATTCTTCCCAGATGGGGTGATCTTTATTTGTGTTCTTTTCTTAACATAATCTTTCTTTTAAATTTAGTTCAGAATATATTGGTTGCTCCTTCTTTTGTCTTACAGAGTAAAAAGTAAAGATTGTTCACTTCAGATCCAACCCTTGATGACTATGCAGACACATCAATGCAGTGTTTGCAGCAACAATTTTACAAACTTCATTGCCTTTTTCCAAGGTTTGTTTGTTTGTTTGTTTTTACTCCCCTGTCTCCCCCTGGCATTTCCTGGGTGTCTTCTGTCTGAGTAGTAACCCAGTTGGACCCTGCTTAGCCTTTTTCAATATCAGCCAAGTTGGTTGGTGTTGTCACCTGTTTGATTCTCGTATAAGGGAAGTAACACCTATGCACACACCCGAGTAGAATCTTTCCATGTACGCTGATGCTTATCCTCATTAAACTCCATGCTCAGCCTGCAAGTGATGTCTGCCCCTTCCCACAATAATAAAATAAATTGGATAAATTTGACCGAAGGTTGAGTTTCATATAATGGTCTCCCCCAATAGTATTAAAACTTTGATTATATCAAAGTTTGTACAATCTGTTTGTACAATAGCTCACCTTGCATCGACTTTCTTGGGCTCTTAGTATATTAGAGATGCCTTGTGATAACAGCAAGAACCATGTCCCTGTTGTCTTCTTTTCATCTTTGGTGAAAGACAATGGTAGAAAGTTGTAGGCACAGTATTACTGGATTTATTGAGTAGTGAGTAATAGGAAGGTCTCCCACTGCTGATTGCTGCATTAGTATTTGTAGATATTAGGATGGGAAAGTGACTGGCTCAAAGTCACCCAGCTGGCTTTGTGCCTAAGGCGGGACTAGAACTCACGATCTCCCAGTTTCTAGTCTTATGCCTTAACCACTACAACAAACTGGCTCTCTAGGATGGGAAGAAAGGGTGGGAATTTGATGGAAGATCTGGGTAAAAGATTGAACTATGTATAGAAATTACAGAGAAGGCTTGCAGCCCTTTTCCATTCTGGCCTCCAGTGACCGAACGGGAGATTAGAGGTCTCATACAGACTCTGAAGCCTAACAAGGCTCCTGGCGAAGATCTTCTTCCCCCTGAATTATTTAAAGGACACATTAACTGGTGGGCTCCCTTACTTGCAGGCTTATTTACCCACATAAACAACTCGTGCCAAATTCCAGCTGGTTGGGAGCTCTCTATTGTGATTCCCATTTGTAAAAAGGGGGATAAGGGTGACCCCTCTAATTATTGACCAATCAGTCTAATTGATATTGTAGCTAAACTGTATGCTAAATATCTTTTATATAAGATTGAGGATTGGGTGTACGAAAAGGACCTGCTACCTGAAGAGCAAACTGGTTTCAGACCTGGACGCTCTACCATTGATAATTGTTTTATCTTATGCCACTTAATAGACAAATACACAGCCAATGGGGACCAACTGTATACAACTTTCATTGATTCAATAAATAGGGAACTCCTTTGGAAGAAACTAACAGATATGAATATGGAACCCAGACTCCTCTCTTTAATCAAGGCATTGTATTCAAATTCCTGCTTAAGGGTACGTACTGGAGCAAATGGTTCCTTAACAGGGACTATTAATACCCACAAAGGGGTCAGACAAGGATGCATACTGGCCCCTATTTTGTTTAATTTATATATGTGACATCCCAAAGTTTTTATATTCAGTTGACACACACATGCCTAAAATTAAAAACAAACACGTAAACATACTGCTTTACGCTGATGACATGGTATTGATGTCACATACCCAGGATTAGTATGTATTGTACATTTAACTACCTGTCCATCAACAAATCCAAGACTAAGGTAGTTGTTTTTGGGAAGAGGAGGATCAGGTATAACTGGACCCTGGACAGGGAACATATAGACCAGGTTAAGTCCTATTTATATCTAGGATTGTTTTTACCGAAACAGGATCATGGCTCCCTCATTTCAAGAGGAGTTCCCTAAAGGCTACAGCCTGTGCCAACGCCATAAAGCAGCTTATCAACCATAGCTACCCAGGATTGTTAACCCCAATAATAAAGGTATATAACTGTAAAATAGTCCCAATGATCACATATGGTGCAGAATTGTGGGGTCACCTAAATGTCCCTTTGTTTGAACATATACAGTCCTCTTTTCTGAAATGCATCTTGGGAGTGGACAAGTCAACTCCAACTCGAGCAGTAAGAGCAGAGTTAGGTATACCCCCCCATACAAAGCCACTTGGTAACTAAAGTATTTAATTACTGGCTGAAGATCCTATCCATGGACTCAGACAGATTACCCAAGCTTTGTCTTGAAGAGCAGATGCAGAATATGCCTCCTCGTGCTTGGGCGGCCCAACTTACCAATACCATCTCACAATATGGATTTTCAGCTCATTTTCCAGCCCAATTAGATTTGAAGACTAAGAAAAATTTCAAACAAAGGGTTTTAGATGTGGCTGCACAAGAGGATATAGCATCCCTTAAACCTGCTAAGTCCTTGAAGTGGCTGGCCCAACACAAATCAGTCTTTCAACTAGAAAAGTATTTAACAACTTTCTTGCCCCAACATCTCAGAAGAGCTTTTACTAGAGCTCGTTTCGATCAATTAGACTCTATGGTAAGATATGGGAGGTTCCAAGGAGTTCCTTATGAAGACAGATTATGTATTTGTGGTGCCCCAGCTGTTGAAGATACTGTACATATCTTATTTGATTGCAAATTATATTCTGTAGAAAGGACTGTCCACTTAGATTTATATTTAAAAAACAAAAAATACTGGAGCAGCCAGCAGAAACTTTCTTATTTTTTACAGGGTAAGAACCAGCTCATTACTAGCAAGACTGCACTCTTTATATCAAAGGCAATCCTAAAGAGGACAGATTACATAGACCAGATTGGAGTTGACTGTAGGGGTGATGGTTTGATATGAATTTGTATTATACTTTTATTTGTATTTACTCATATTTACTTGTATGTTTATAATGGCTTTTTATTTTAACTTCTTTTATGCTTGATATGGTCAAAAGACTAAATCAATAAAATATCTATCTATCTATGTATAGAAATTATAGATCGGCATATCAGATATGCTTCTTCCTGGTTGAGAGACAGAACTAGAAAATTTCCTGGAGAGGCAGTCCAGTAGTTTTGTGATATAAATTGTGTTGCTCTCCAATTTAACAGGATCATTTAATGCGATTATAGCAAATAGGAGATTGATTCCAAGGTACATATATGCAGCTACCAAATTTTGTTTCATGTATTATATTGCTACTTGGGATTTTTCCCTGGCGCTGATATTTCAGTTGAATTACTAAGGCATTGGATATTTTGTTGTAAAAATGTTGTGGATTTGTGGACTAAATCAATCAAAAGATGAGTGGGCCTATTATTCCCATGAACATTCATCAGAAAGTCTTCAATTAAATATAATTTCTTGTCTCATCCAAATGTTTATTGCTTGAATGTTTGCATTTTTATAGCACCTAATCACAGGAATTCTCTGGATGGTGTACAACAGGATATTAAAACCTGATTTGATGATGGCTTTATTTCCTGGCTTGATCAACATCTTTTAACTCCAGTTTCCTCATTCAGATGATAAATTCCCAAAAAAGACTTATTGATTGCCAGCTGACACAAAAGGTAGATAAAGGGGATATGTAAATGAATGAAAGGTTTGTTCATAGTCAGATTGCAGTCAGTATATAGAGTATACAGTATTCAGGGATGAACATTAATATATTTAAATTCATATTACATAATGAACAGGATTGGGAGTTAAAACAAAGTATATAATACTGCTTAAGTAGCAATCAGCTACAAAAACAGGGAGTTTTGCTTATGGCCTTTATAGTTGGAAGTATACCACTCAATGTAACCTTGGGCAGACTGAGAAAGATGGATTTCTTTCATAATCTGTTATGACTTGTTTCTCACATTTATTGGTTAAGCTCCAATGATACTTTCATACAGGTCAAAGTGATCACACAAAGAGAATTGACAACAGCAATTCAACAGTTGTTAGGTTGCAAAACTGTAAGTATGCACAAGTTTGGAGTGAAAACATTCACATCTGATTCTTATTCTAAGAGCATAGCGTGACTTTGGAGAAATTGGATCTACCTTCCTTCTCAATATTTTGAAGCAATATGACACAATATGCTAAACATGACCAGTAGTTCAGCATGGTATTAACATCATTCTGTATTACAATAACAAAATAACATTATTATGTCCATTCCTGGAACAAAAAGCAAGATGTAGGGTTAACTAAGGCCACATATTAAACCTGTAACATCTGAATAAATGTTAACAGTTGTGTGGGAACTGTTTATGTCAGAAGCTACTTTGCAGTCTTTTTGACTTGCACAGAAAATAGGGGAGGCAATAGTAATATACTTGCCTTCCACCATCCCATAAAGCCACATATTTTAATATTGAATTTGTCCTTTCTAAGTTATTACTCTCCCAAGTCCCAAAACCATAGGTATGTAAATCAAGCAAGCTCCAAATAGGTTCTTATAATGAACCATGATTGGGAATATCATAGCACTGATATCATACCTTCAGTTTCCTGATACCTCCAGGTTCCTCACCAAGGCTTATGTGTGGAATCTCTTTCCACTTTATCCCAGCATAAGAAAAGAGATAATCTCTTAAACTGATACAGGGGAAGCAGAGACAAATGTATCTTTTTTTCCTCCACAGTGGAACTGGAAGATGCTACATCATGATATAGCATCCTTGTTCTGAAGGCTATGGGGACAACATGGTCTCAGAGATCCATAACAGAGCTAACACCATTTTCCCATAGCAACAAAAAGTTTGAACATACCGGTAGAAAATATGATTTTTAAAAGCTGCTACTAACTTCAGCAAATAAGAATTTCTCTGGCTCATATGCAGATAGTGCCTAAAGTACCTTATACATCTTGAGGATGGCCTGCAAGGATGGTCTTCCTTTCAGTTCAGAAGGAATGTGAAACATTATTTATCACAGTAGCAATAGTCAGACATACTGGCAAGCCATGGTCAATATGGGTATGGGAAGGGGAATCAGCCTGATTGTAGACAACATCTGGGCCCTTCAAGCTTTGAAACAATGGTTGACAATTTCAGCTGCATCACTGGAAACTGGAGTTTCCTTTGCATCATTGGTAAGGAACAATTCTACTGCCTTGTTTCAGAATAACACCTCGTTCAACCCACCTGCCCAGTGCAGGAATCCACTAAAATATACTTGACAGATGTAAATATACTGACAGGTACCTGACAGGTATATTTACCCAAAGTGCCAATATGTAAAACCCAAGGAGAAATAGGGTGAGGCACTGTTCCATTTTCCAGAATTGCTGTGGACATAGTTGGTCCCTTGCCATTTTCAGAAAAAGGAAATCAGTATATCCTCGTGATTTCTGATTAAGTTACAAACTACCTTGAGGCAATTACCTTATGTACAGTGACTGCAAAAGTCATTGTCAAAGGATTGCTTAAACCAGGGCTTTCCAAACTTTTCTCGTTGGCGATGCACCAAGGGCGGCGTGCAAAAACCCGGAAGCGCTGCCATAGCAGCAGCGCTTTTGGGTTTTTGCACGCCGCAGTGGCGGCGGTGCTTCTGAGTTTTCACGTGCCACCGCCACGGTGGCACTTTCGGGTTTTTGCGCACTGTGGCGGCAGCACATTGTCATCGTCCTAGTGTGTCGCACAAAAACCTGGAAGCGCTGATGGGCCGCCGCTGCACGCGGTGCCACGCACATCGGCAGCGGCGTGCCATGAGCGCTTCCGGGGTTTCTTGCGACACACCTGGACCCCGCAGGTGACACAGTACTGTGTCGCGACACACAGTTTGGAAAGCTATGGCTTAAACCATTCAGAAGAGTGTACATACCTAATGGGTTCATATACCTCAAGCCTCAAATTTCCAGTCTGCACTACTAAAACATTTGTAGGCAGATTTTGGGGGAATATCTGGGTAAGAATTTCCCTAAATTACTTGTAGATTAACTGAAAAACTAAATCAGGTTCTGAAAAACGTTAAAGAAGTACACACAAAATAATCCTAAACACTAAAATATATGGCTTCCCTATATAAATTTTTGCATATGGAGAAATGCCACAGGCTTCCCCTGGATTCAGCCCTTTTGAGCTGTTGTATGGGAGAATACCAAGAGGGGCTGTAGATGTGGTAAAAGAAAGCTGATCTAATGAAGTTCCAGGACCAAGAATTTTGTGTTCTCATACAAAGGGAAATGCTGCAACAATTCAAGTGACGTGCAAGAACACTTAAAACTGGTACAAGAATGCAAAAGTGCTAGTATAATACAGTATTAAGGCTTAGAGATGTGGGAGAAAAGATGTTGCTTCTCTTCCCTAGTCAGGAATTCAGACTGCAAGCTCAGTGGCCAGGCCCTTTTTTGATGTTACAGAAAATGGACCCTGTCAGCTACAAAATAGGCTTGGGGATTAGAAAAATCGAAGTCTGTCATGTAAATCTTTTGAGGAACTAGGTTGAAAGAAAAGATTCACTAGATGCTCTTTCGCTAGATGCTCACCAATCAGAACATTTAGCAGAGCAAACATATAGCAGAGCAAGTATCTAAAGTACATTGAGACATATCACTCCCACTAGAATAGGAAGATGTTCCTCAGACATTGGCTGAGCCATGTCTGCTTGAAAAGCCATCAGCATGTCAGTTACACAGGCTTCCTTGTATAGGCATGAGCACAACATCTCTCTTTCTGCTTTCTGCTTCATGGCTGATAAAGGCCACTGAAAGCCAACAGAGCTGTTGCACTGAGATATCAATCAAATCCCACAGCTTGCCACCACTTTGGGACCAGAGCAGCCTGTAGGTTCTGAGGATTTGATATAAAATCAATGCAAGGCACCACTTCAGGTTTTAAAAATCATTGTATTAAGAAGCATATCAGAGGGAGAAGCATGAGCAGTTTTGTTTCCTTAGCCTCAGATGAAAACAAATTAATTGCATTGCATTCCATTGTGAGTTCCTTCCTCCCTTTCAAACCTTAGGGTTTTTTCTAAGTTGTCACAGACCAATTACCTGTCAAGCTGTTCCAATACTTTGCCCAATAAGTTTTAGCCCTTTGAGGTAGTCCAGATAAGAAGCACGACAACGAATACTAGCTCTGTGTTTATTGTAAGGTTACATTAACAGAATCGTGCAAGTCTGAAAGTACTTACTTTTACTCTCCCCAAAGCTAGGGAGGGTCCCTTCTGAGACACTTTCTCCACCCCTCCTCCTTCAGACTCAAATTTCATTTATCAGACCATTGTCTAGACTGTGGGTCTTCCTCCTGTCTCCCAAGGTCATTCCCACAAACCATTACAATAAAACATTAAACTAATTGGTCAGTAGTTTCCTGGATCACTCCTCTTCCAATTTTTTTTAAAAATTGGGACTATGTTTGCTCTTTTCCAGCCTTCTAGAACCTCACTAGTTCTCTGACAGTTTTCAAAGATTGCAGTCTATGGTTCTGTGTTCACTGTGCCAGCAGCTTCAACACCCTTGGATATAATACATCTTGCTGTGGGGACCTGAATTCATTTTAGATAGCAAGGTGAATTCTTACCACATCTTTTCACTTCTCAGCTGCATCCCCACCCCCTGTTTCCTTACTGTAGTTATGTTAGGGACGTCTCTCTCCCTCTTCCAAGAAAAGATACAAAGAAGATTAAGTAGTTTTACCTTCTCCTTATTTCCCATTATTATTTCCATATCTTCCCTGGGCAGCAAATCAACAGCCTCCTTGATTTTTGTTTCATATATCAGTACCCCCAAAAATCTTAATAGATTTTGCATTCATTTCCAGACCAATATCATTCTGACCTTTTGCTTTGCTGACTTCATCCCTACAGACTTGAGCTATTAGTTTCTATTCTTCCTTAGTAATTAGCCTCTACTTGCATTTCCTATATGCATTTTTACTTCTCAGTTTGTCAGTGATCTTGCTATTCATTCATAAAGGTCTCCTATTTTCCATTTTTTCTTCTTATAGGATGTCAGCCCCCTATGTAGGCCAGACCAGGAAATCAACTCCTCGGGAAGTCTTGAACTACCTTTATTGAAATTGGCTATAATAACAGAATCTTACAAGCCTGATTATGCTGCACCTTCCTCTGCCCCCCCCTCTCCTTCTTATACCCCAGTGAATTAGGAAGGCATGTGCCTGAGCTGCTTCTGAATATTATCTTGTTTCTCAGCTTAAAAAATATTTCAGCTCCCCCTTTGTCTAGGTAAGAATTTTTGTATATTTCCATCAAGGTCATCTTCCTTATTCTCTACACTAGGATTGTTCATATCTGTGATTTCAGTATTTCGTTTTTCAGAATTTCACATCACTCTTCATCTTCTTGGTATGTTGCTCAACATTTGCCTGAATTCATTAATATTTGCCTTACTATAGCCCAAGATATACTGTATGACTGGCTTCTCTCAACATTTTATTCTCCACTTAATTTGAATTTCAACATGATGTGGTCACTTTCCCCCAAGATTCCTGATAGACCTTCAGTCCATTGACCAATTCCTCTCTGTTGGTCAGGATTAAATCCAAGATAGCTGACCCCCTTGTTTCTTCATTCACATTCTGAAAAATGAAATTGTAAGGAAGAGAAATTAGAAATGTGCTGAACTTCCCACTCCTACCTGAGTTAGTTTTCCAGCAGATCAGGGTAGCTGAACTCTCTAATATTATCACTATAGTATGTCCTCTTGAGAATTTGGTGTGTTGATGTCGAAAGGCATTGTTAATCCTTCTCCTGAGTAGGTGGCCTGTAGTAAACTCCCAAACTGTCTCTCTTTGGGTCCTTATTTCTTTTAATCTTACCAAGACAGTTTCAACAAGATTTCCACATTCAAGGCAATGAATTTCTTCAGTGCTATACAACTAATTTGTATATAAAGCACACACCACCACTTTTTTTTTTTCTTTGACCAAAATATCCTCCAGTTCTATGTTTCAACCATGACTCTCAGGTTTCTGTGATATCTGTCAGGTCGTATTTGCTCTCCTGTGTTAGGAATGTTAGTTCCTTTTGGTTGTTACCTATGCACCAGTGTTGAGGATATTCAAGTATCTTTTCTGCCTTTGGTTTCCTCTGTCTTCATGTGCAACCAGGTTCCTAATGCCCAGCAATTCTCTCCCTAAGCCTATGTCTATGAAGGTTCTCAGTCATCCAGGTGGAACAGTCTGTGGCTTGAATCATGTCAACTGGATTTCTATTTTCTTAGTGGAAACGTTTCACTCCTTATCCAAGGAGCTTCTTCAGTCTGAGTAAAGTTAGTAAGGGAATCCTTAAATATGTTTCTAGGCTGGCTGTGTGACCTTGCACCTGGGGCTAGGTCATGGTTATTTTTGAGATGTTTGTTTCTAAGTCCCTTTATCATCTAAAGGAGGATCGTTAAGATTACCCTGCTGCTGTTGAGCTTGTGAAATGGTCTTAATCTTCCTAGGCACAGAAGACAAAGCAGGAAGGAAGATAGGGGAAAGGTTATGCCTGAGGCCCCCACCTCTATTCAAGGAAGGATTTTCCAAGTTGGCATGAATGGATTCCTTGACCCCTCTCTCAAACCACCTATCTTCTCTGTCTAAAATGTGAACATTAATGTCCTCAAATGAGTGTCCTTTTTCCTTTAGATGAAGATAAACTGCTGACTCTGGTCCTGTGGTGTTACTTCTCCTGTGTTGGGCCATCCTCCTGTACAAAGGTTGTTTGGTTTCTCCAATGTAGAGTTCAGAGCACTCCTCACTGCACTGGATTGCATACACTACATTGCTTTCCTTGTGTTTTGGAGTTTGATCTTTGGGGTGTACAAGCCTCTGTCTCAGTGTGTTGGTGGGTTTGAAATATACAGGTATGTGGTGTTTGCCAAATATCCGTTTGATCTTTTCAGACACGCCAGCCATGTAAGGAATGACCAGGTTCTTCCGTTTACTCTGAGTCTCAGCCCTATCTGTCGCTGTTTTAGGTCTGGTAGACTTAGATTTGGTGAAGGCCCAATTTGGATATCCACAGGCCTGCAGAGCTGTTCTCAGATGCTGCTTTTCATTCTTTTTGGAATCCATGGAGGTGGGGATGGTTTCTGCTCTGTGTGACAATGTCCTGATGACACCTAGTTTGTGCTGCAGTGGATGGTGGGAGTCAAACATCAGGTATTGATCTGTGTGTGTGGGTTTCCTGTAGATCCCTATTTCTAGCTTGCCACCGGTCCCAATGAGGACTTCACAGTCTAGGAATGCCAGTCTGTTGTCCTTGGTGTCTTCTCTGGTGAAGCTAATGTTGGCATCTATAGTGTTTATATGGTCCGTGAAGGCCTGTACTTCCTGGGCCTTGATTTTGACCCAGGTGTCATCCACATACCTAAACCAGTGGGTGGGCACCGTTCCCTGGAATGTGTTGAGTGCTTTCTTCTCCACTTCTTCCATGTATAAATTGGCCACAATGGGTGACACAGGAGAACCCATGGCACAGCCGTGCTTTTGTCTGTAAAAGTCACCTCTGTATGTGAAATAAGTGGTGTTAAGACACAGGTCCAGAAGATGGCAGATCTGGTTTGGGTTGAGATGGCTTCTCCTTTCCAGGGTGCTGTCCTCTTCTAGTCTCTTCCTGACAGCAGATAGAGCATGAGTGGTGGGGATGCTGGTGAAAAGGGAGGACACATCAAAGGAGACCATAGTTTCATCTGTATCCAGTTTCAGGATCTTTGCTTTGGAAACAAATTCTTCCGAATTATGGATGTGGTGTTCAGAGTGTCCAACTAGAGGTGCTAGTATGGTAGAGAGGTGTTTGGCAATGTTGTATGTTACCGAATTGATGCTGCTGACTATGGGTCGGAGGGGTGTTCCTTCCTTGTGGATCTTAGGAAGTCCGTAGATGCAGGGGATGGCTTCTCCAGGATACAGACGGTGGTAGGTAATCCTATCGATGGAGCCATCATGTTCCAATTGTTTCAAACTGTCTATTGCCTTTTTCTTGTAATTGTTGGTGGGGTCTCTTTTCAGTTTTTCATATGTATGGTGATCCTCCAAAAGTGAGGTAATTTTATTGTGGTAGTCTGCAGTGTTTAGAACCACTGTACATCTTCCTTTGTCAGCAGGTAAAATGGTGATGGTTTCATCTTTGCTGAGGGCTGTCAGGGCTCTCCTCTCTTGGACGGTAAGGTTGGGGGGAGGAGGTTGAGCACTGGACAGAGCTGCAGATATTTTAAGCCGGAGTTGTTCTGCTTCTTCAAAAGGTAGGTGGTTGTTGTGGATGGCAGATTCTGTGGCTGTAATGAGCTCCACAACCGGAACTTGCTTGGGAGTGATGGCAAAATTAAGACCTTTGGCTAGGACATCTCTCTCTGGTTGGGTAAGTTCTCTGTCTGAGAGATTTTTCACCCACATGTTCTTTTTGTCCTCTGTGGTCCTGTTGTTGTTGTTCCTCCCAGCAGTTTCTCCAGTTCCTTGTTTCTGCTTGCTGCGAGAAAGAAGAATGTCAAATTTCTTAGTTTGCCTCTCTTTTGTCTTGTGATGCTGGGCCAGCTGTACTTTATTGCCAAGCTGAATAACTCTATCCAGGATTGGGTCAGGAAGGGTGGCTGTGAGTTCCTGGTGAAGGTTTTCAAAATTGTATTGCAGGGCATCAATGGTGAAGTGGACTTGCCTTATTCTTTCATTTAGAAGATGTCTTTGTGCCTGCTGCAGGATCTGATCTGCTCTGTGACCCTTAACTGTAGATTGCAGGCGTAGGCTTGTCGGGATGAGTCTCTGTTGTCTGCATCTGAGGTTAAAACGTAGGTGGTTTCTATAGTCTGCCACCTTTCTTGCTGTCTTCTCGAATTTCCTTACCAACTTCAGGGTTTCATCCCCAAAATGTATGGCAATATGTCTATGAAGGTTCTCAGTCATCCAGGTGGAACAGTCTGTGGCTTGAATCATGTCAACTGGATTTCTATTTTCTTAGTGGAAACGTTTCACTCCTTATCCAAGGAGCTTCTTCAGTCTGAGTAAAGTTAGTAAGGGAATCCTTAAATATGTTTCTAGGCTGGCTGTGTGACCTTGCACCTGGGGCTAGGTCATGGTTATTTTTGAGATGTTTGTTTCTAAGTCCCTTTATCATCTAAAGGAGGATCGTTAAGATTACCCTGCTGCTGTTGAGCTTGTGAAATGGTCTTAATCTTCCTAGGCACAGAAGACAAAGCAGGAAGGAAGATAGGGGAAAGGTTATGCCTGAGGCCCCCACCTCTATTCAAGGAAGGATTTTCCAAGTTGGCATGAATGGATTCCTTGACCCCTCTCTCAAACCACCTATCTTCTCTGTCTAAAATGTGAACATTAATGTCCTCAAATGAGTGTCCTTTTTCCTTTAGATGAAGATAAACTGCTGACTCTGGTCCTGTGGTGTTACTTCTCCTGTGTTGGGCCATCCTCCTGTACAAAGGTTGTTTGGTTTCTCCAATGTAGAGTTCAGAGCACTCCTCACTGCACTGGATTGCATACACTACATTGCTTTCCTTGTGTTTTGGAGTTTGATCTTTGGGGTGTACAAGCCTCTGTCTCAGTGTGTTGGTGGGTTTGAAATATACAGGTATGTGGTGTTTGCCAAATATCCGTTTGATCTTTTCAGACACGCCAGCCATGTAAGGAATGACCAGGTTCTTCCGTTTACTCTGAGTCTCAGCCCTATCTGTCGCTGTTTTAGGTCTGGTAGACTTAGATTTGGTGAAGGCCCAATTTGGATATCCACAGGCCTGCAGAGCTGTTCTCAGATGCTGCTTTTCATTCTTTTTGGAATCCATGGAGGTGGGGATGGTTTCTGCTCTGTGTGACAATGTCCTGATGACTCCTAGTTTGTGCTGCAGTGGATGGTGGGAGTCAAACATCAGGTATTGATCTGTGTGTGTGGGTTTCCTGTAGATCCCTATTTCTAGCTTGCCACCGGTCCCAATGAGGACTTCACAGTCTAGGAATGCCAGTCTGTTGTCCTTGGTGTCTTCTCTGGTGAAGCTAATGTTGGCATCTATAGTGTTTATATGGTCCGTGAAGGCCTGTACTTCCTGGGCCTTGATTTTGACCCAGGTGTCATCCACATACCAATTTATACATGGAAGAAGTGGAGAAGAAAGCACTCAACACATTCCAGGGAACGGTGCCCACCCACTGGTTTAGGTATGTGGATGACACCTGGGTCAAAATCAAGGCCCAGGAAGTACAGGCCTTCACGGACCATATAAACACTATAGATGCCAACATTAGCTTCACCAGAGAAGACACCAAGGACAACAGACTGGCATTCCTAGACTGTGAAGTCCTCATTGGGACCGGTGGCAAGCTAGAAATAGGGATCTACAGGAAACCCACACACACAGATCAATACCTGATGTTTGACTCCCACCATCCACTGCAGCACAAACTAGGAGTCATCAGGACATTGTCACACAGAGCAGAAACCATCCCCACCTCCATGGATTCCAAAAAGAATGAAAAGCAGCATCTGAGAACAGCTCTGCAGGCCTGTGGATATCCAAATTGGGCCTTCACCAAATCTAAGTCTACCAGACCTAAAACAGCGACAGATAGGGCTGAGACTCAGAGTAAACGGAAGAACCTGGTCATTCCTTACATGGCTGGCGTGTCTGAAAAGATCAAACGGATATTTGGCAAACACCACATACCTGTATATTTCAAACCCACCAACACACTGAGACAGAGGCTTGTACACCCCAAAGATCAAACTCCAAAACACAAGGAAAGCAATGTAGTGTATGCAATCCAGTGCAGTGAGGAGTGCTCTGAACTCTACATTGGAGAAACCAAACAACCTTTGTACAGGAGGATGGCCCAACACAGGAGAAGTAACACCACAGGACCAGAGTCAGCAGTTTATCTTCATCTAAAGGAAAAAGGACACTCATTTGAGGACATTAATGTTCACATTTTAGACAGAGAAGATAGGTGGTTTGAGAGAGGGGTCAAGGAATCCATTCATGCCAACTTGGAAAATCCTTCCTTGAATAGAGGTGGGGGCCTCAGGCATAACCTTTCCCCTATCTTCCTTCCTGCTTTGTCTTCTGTGCCTAGGAAGATTAAGACCATTTCACAAGCTCAACAGCAGCAGGGTAATCTTAACGATCCTCCTTTAGATGATAAAGGGACTTAGAAACAAACATCTCAAAAATAACCATGACCTAGCCCCAGGTGCAAGGTCACACAGCCAGCCTAGAAACATATTTAAGGATTCCCTTACTAACTTTACTCAGACTGAAGAAGCTCCTTGGATAAGGAGTGAAACGTTTCCACTAAGAAAATAGAAATCCAGTTGACATGATTCAAGCCACAGTCTCCCTAAGCCTGTGCCTCTGTTTCTTCCCTATTTCAGATTAATTTAAAGCCCACCTAACACTGTTAGGTTTAAGTTGTGATGGAGTCCTTCCTTTACATGTGTGTCAGTAAAAATATATTGATATGAATGTTACCTATTTCCCTTGGTAATCACTTTGGAAAATCATTACCTTTGTTAGTTCTTGTTCATCTAAAAAATTCCATCAGGCAATTTTTCAAATATTCAGAAAAAGGAAGCATTCATGAGTCAGAATTTCCTGGAGCAACAACACAATGAAAATTGTCTGGAGGGGGAAAAAAAAACATGTAATAAAAGCATGCCAGTGCCAATTTTTTAAAAAATCAGTTTAAGTAAAGGGAGTCTCCTGAAGATGCCTCCAAAAAACAGCAAGTGCTTGTTAACAAGCCATTCCCTACCATCACACATCTGTTCTTATAGGACATTATCCTTCCACACATAAGGAAATGGGCCAGATTCCCTAACATGTTGATAAAACTGCCTATGCAAAAACACATGGGAAATAATACTGTTCTCAGAAAGCTAAAGACATAACAAGTTGATCATAGTGAACATTAAGTCCTTCTACTTGCCTTGGCACATAGAACACTCTGTCTTCTTTTAATTAAAAAATGCCACCTTTGAATCTATATAATTAAAAAAAGAGAGACATTATTAATAATCATGGAATAATTGCAATCATGTGCTTTTCCTCTTCTTCTTCTGAACATATTTTTGAGTGTTTGTAGCAATTATGTATCTAAACCTGCCAGGTTTTTTTGGTCTATGCATCTTCAAAGGAGATAAATAATGAAACCGATGGCATCATATCATGATAACACATGGAATAAAACTAGGCCTGAGCCAAATGTTCTACAATGAACAGCTTGAAAGTTGGGGCTGTTGAAGGGGCTGATACCGTAAGCTTGATGAAACTTCCTTTCCTTGCTAATTTTATTAATCCTTCACCATCTGTACTTAGTCCTAGTTAGGATAGTAGTTAAGGCACATGGTCAGCAAAAGCGATTAAAAGCATATCCTTTACTCAGTTTGGGCTTTGAGATATCATCATGTAGCCACGTTTGGTTGGCTATCAAAGCTAAAACGGAAAATGTGTTTTCCTTCGAGTTCAGAAGTAAATAAAACAGCCCCACTGAAAACATTGAGTTAGAACTTTTCAAGTTGGTAGTGTTCCCACAGAACAAAACTCAAAATGGCTCATGTTCTATGTTCCAATAGAGCAAATTGCAAAATGTTCCAAATATTGCAAGACTAATGAAGACATTGGACAGAATAGTTGTATAAGAATCAGCTGAACTGACACAGATAGAAAATAGATTTTTGTCCAGGCTTTTCTGAAAGTCAAATTATTCCCCTTTCTACCCACCTCAAGATGTTGATGAATTTCTATATGCACCTTCACTGAAAAGAAAAGCATGATAAATTCCAAATCTAGACTCTGTAAAATGTGAGAATGGTGCAGAAAGGGAATTTTAATCATTAGTAATCCAAAATAATAAGGGCTAGTTCATGAAGATTGTCCAAACAGAAAAAAGACACCCATATTTGGTAATTTTTCAGAGATCATTATAAAAGAATTCTGAAGGGTTACACGTTGTGATCTCTGTTGGGCTAAAATCACCTAAATGATCTTTACAAAAGGAAAAATCACAATCTAAATAAATTTATTTGCTCTGAGTTATATTAACTGACATTTAAATTTGATTAGCTATATGGCACTGTAACAACTTAATATCTAGTAAGTTAGGGGCTATAGCTCAATGACCGCACACATATTTTGCATAGAAACTGGCCAACTTCCATCTAAAGAATCTTTAGGTGAGATCTGAAGCCCTGAGAATATCTGCCAGTCAGTATAAAAAGAGGCACACATCCTTTCTGCAGCTGAAGATCACACTCAACCAAGAGCATCCTCAGAAGGGTCTAAAAAATCAAGGTGGCAGCCATGACCATGTGATTGAAACCGTGACCCTTTTTTATAGGTGTCGCAATGCTCATAAAAAATGGGCAGGTCTTTGATTGTGTGGTGGCAGCCACCATCCGAATTTTTTTGACTCCCACTCCATGGATGACCTGCACTCAATCTTTAAGTGGCCTGAAAAGGGCCACCCAAAACATGGGTGGGCCAAGAAAAATCCTAAATTAACTAAAATAGTTAATACAGTTGCTCCCCATGTACTTATGAATTTTCTCCTTCCATTGTTAAAAAATAAAATTCCATAAAGGGGCCATGCACATTTTTAGAGGGGATCTAGGACCATGTGAAGCTTTTGGAGGCCATACGCAGACTCAGCACTGCAGGTTATGCATCCGTCATGTAAACAGTCTGCAGTAGCTGGACCAGCCACAGAACAATCTCAGATTGAATAGGTTCCTTGTGGGGAGAGGGCAGGAGATCACTTAAGCAGTAACAAAGGAGAGCAGGAGAACTGACACGTATTACCAGATGATACAGAGGCAAAAAGAGACTGAAAGGTCTTTCAGGAACATTTCACTATTCTGAAACTTATTTATTTATTTATTTATTTATTTATTTATTTATTTTATTTATCGTATTTATACCCTGCCTATCCCCTCCCTATCGGAGGACTCTAGGCGGCTTACAACATTGCAATTCATATATTTATACATACATTCATATATTAACAACGTTTTTTTTACCACGCGCTCAGGGAAGGGGTAAGGGACCAACTATTTTTCCATGGGTATTGGACTACATGTCCCAGAATACCTTGCTTCAGAGTCGGCTGCTGACGTCCTGGATATTGCTTCTTCGGGATCCGTCATCTCCATCTCCACTGCCATTCACGAGGACTTCTTCGCTCCGGAGGCAACCCCCGACAGGACGCCAGCAAATTCTCCCACTTTAAGGTGGTACCCATTTATCTACTTGCAATTAGCTTTCGAACTGCTGGGTTGACAGGAGCTGGGGCGAGTGACGAGAGCTCACCTCGCCACACGGAGGTTTGAACTGCCGACCTACTGATCGGCAGTCTTACAGCTTCAGCGGTTTAACCTGCTGAGATACCGTGCCCCTTATAAACTTATAAACTTTCAGCCCCCAAATGTACTGAAATATCCATCCAGATGGCCACTATGACACTTATTTTATTTTATTTTATTTTATTTTATTTTATTTTATTTATTTTATTTTATTTTATTTTATTTTATTTTATTTTATTTTATTTTATTTATTATTTTATTTTATTTTATTTTATTATTTTATATTTTATTTTATTTTATTTTATTATTTTATTTTATTTTATTATTTTATTTTATTATTTTAATTTAATTTAATTTAATTTAATTTAATTTAATTTAATTTAATTTAATTTAATTTAATTTAATTTAATTTAATTTAATTTAATTTAATTTAATTTAATTTAATTTTATTATTTTTATCCCTCCTTTATTATTTTTATAAATAACTCAAGGTGGCAAACATACCTAATACTCCTTCCTCCTCCTATTTTCCCCACAACAGCAACCCTGTGAGGTGAGTTGAGCTGAGAGAGAGTGACTGGCCCAAGGTCACCCAGCCGGCTTTCATGCCTAAGGCGGGACTAGAACTCTCAGTCTCCTGGTTTGCTATTGGCTCCTTCCTAGGGCTGAGAGAGAGAGTGACTGGCCCAAGGTCACCCAGCCGGCTTTCATGCCTAAGGCGGGACTAGAACTCTCAGTCTCCTGGTTTCCCATTGGCTCCTTCCTAGGGCTGAGAGAGAGAGTGACTGGCCCAAGGTCACCCAGCCGGATTTCATGCCTCAGGTGGGACTAGAACTCAGTCTCCTGGTTTCTAGCCCAGCACCTTAACCACTAGACCAAACTGGCATATGTCAATATAAACCTGTGTGTATTGTGATGGAGACCTACAGTATATTGTGTGGTCTCGACTGTATACTGTGTGGTCATACAGTATATTTTGACCTATATTTTGAAAAATGTGCTTTCTCCATTGACAACTGTGGAAATTAATATTTCAAACAATTTCCATAGGATAGGCATTTTGCCAGACCCTCCCTAGAAAAAGCCAACTTGCTTCTCTGCCTTTCTACTACCCTTTGAGCTAGTTACTCCCTTAACACAACACATGTGTTCCGATTTTCATCTGTCAACTGTTAGAGGGCACACTTGTTGGCTTTGCTCTGCCTTGGCTACCACAAGTGGGTTCTCAAGGGACACTGGGAATCTTTTGACTTGAACGGTGGCCAGGCTTCTCTTCTTTAATCCTGCCCTGCACAGAGATAGGAAAGGAACTCTGGACAAGACATGGCTTTTATTTTTCCCCCCCAGGCTGTAAATACCTGACACATTATCACTATCCCTGTCAAAGTTCATCCCTGATAACTGTTCCAAGAAGAAGTGAGGGAAAGGGACACCATCATTAAGAGGGGGGGGGGAGATTAGCACTGCCTTGATAGCTCATGTCTTAGCAGAAGCCTCACACATCACCTGCTTTTCACCCTGGAATGTGGCATGGCTTAATACAGAAGAGAAGAGCCTCTGCAGCTTCTTTCAATCTACTGCCCAGCTTTCAACTGCCATAAAAAAGATGTAATAAGTATTCATTTCTATATACTAGTCCAAGAAATGCTGGAATGATTCCAACCATTTCTTCCAAACATTCTGCAGCAGCGGTAGATGACTTGCTGACAAATGAAGAGATATCCAGCAAGGAAAGGCTTTTCTGAAGAAACATTAGCTGGATGAGTTTAACGAAATGTGCTGCATGATGAACACCCAAGTTTGAAGTCTGCATCCTGCTTGAACCACAGCTATCCATGTCTTCAGTCTGAATATTACACCAAGATTTTCAGGAATTGTAATGATTTATTGTAATATTTGGGTTGACACTTTATAATAGGAGATCAGTTGACAATCCAGAAACTGAGATGGGGAAACCCTGGTCCATGCTAACTATGGTTTAGTATGATGTCTGAATTGACAAGGTATAGACTGTTTCACCACACTGGCTGGCTTCAAAAAACACACTAATCCACAAACAGGGTAATCATATTTTGGACTTAGCATGTTGTGTGAGACCAGCCATAGTTCCACCATGGTTGCATGGTGGAACTCACTGAACATGAAATTAGAATGAGGTATGGTGAACAAGCAGAGATGAAGCCATCTAGCAGGAGAGATCAGAACAGCCCTTCATTGATAAGTCAGGTTTCTTTCTGAATCCCACGCAAATGTGTCCATAAAAAAAAAGTTGCAATTCTGAAATCTGAACTCCACAAATGGTTATCATTGTTTCTACTGATGGACTTATAATCACATCACCTGCCCATGGAACACTGATTTGTGACATATCCTGATAAATATACATGTCTACTCAGAAGTAAGCTTTCTTGGGTTCAGTGAAATGTACCCATAATAAATGATAGAACCAGAGCAAAAGTGTCATTCTTTCCATAAATATGTTTTGGCAGGAAGGGCTAAATGTTTTCTGCACATCTTTCCATTATTTCTAATCACCACTTAAAGCTGGAGGCACTCAACAGACTTTATTTTTCAGAGTCTTGACATCTGGAGATACAAAA
Organism: Charina bottae; assembly: GCA_023362775.1. Lineage (NCBI taxonomy): Eukaryota > Metazoa > Chordata > Lepidosauria > Squamata > Charinaidae > Charina > Charina bottae. The sequence goes on along the minus strand of JALMGJ010000009.1, from coordinate 39,001,383 downwards.
TTTGCATTTAAGTTGAATATACTTTCTTAGTGATATCACAATAACATAATGTTCTTTTTAGATTCCCTCAGAGAGGTCCATTACAAAGTGCATGTGCATACACACACACTTTCTAAAGGATAATTCTGAGGAAACCAACTTTTATATGCCATTTTCTGACATTCCTGCTACAAGGTTTAGAATGCCTACATCTCACTGAAACCAGTGGCCTTGTTTCTTAAAGGGACAGAAATGCTAATAAATTTCAAAGTCTTTCCTGGATGGTCAGAAAAAAAAATCAAAGTCATCTAGCCACAAACTTTATATAATGCTTCTCTTCTTCCTTCCCAGCTTCCTTCAGCTTCATGTTTTTTAAATAAGGTGTTAAGACATCTCTCTCACATACATGAAAAGAAAACTTCGATAAATAGAAGGGTTAACACATGAATTGACATTTAACTATTGCTAGTTAAATGGGTCCCGTGTTTCGGAGAGAAAGGGAGCCTCCTCTCTTTCTGTTCCAGATGTAGTTTAGATACAAGTAAGATTTTTCTATCTTCATTGAACTTTATTCTACAAGGCGATGGGATGCCAGAGTCATGGAAATAAGTTAATATTGCATTAATACCTAAGGAGGGACAAATTTAAATTAACTAAAATTTATACACCAATATCACTATTGAATAGTGATTATAAGTTATTTATAATGATTTTGACAAATAGACTGAAAATGGTTTTACAAGGATGTATACATGAAGATGAATGTGGATTTCTACCCAAAAGACAATTAAAAGATAATGTTAGAATAGTATTGGATATTATACAGTATCTGAGACGGCATAATGAAAAACAAGTGGGATTAATCTTTTTGGATGTGGAGAAAGCATTTGACAATCTTAACTGGCCCTTTTTGTTTAAAGTTTTAGAGAATGTGGACTTTGAAGAGAATTTTATAAAATGGGTAAAATCTATATATACACTACAGAAAGCACAAATCATTGTTAATGGAGATTTAACAAAACCATGTGAGATTCAAAAGGGAACAAGACAAGGTTGTCCATTATCCCCACTTTTGTTTATATTGGTTTTTGGAAGTTTTGAACAGAGATATAAGGCAAGATGAGGGGATAATGGGTGTAAAAATTAAAAAAGAGACATAGTATTTTTCTTTTTAACAGGACTTCCTGTCATTTACTCAATATTCTTTCAGTGGTCTGCTTAAGTTCAGCAGCATATTGTCTAAAAAGGGCAGTGGCTATTAAGAGTATAAATCAAGCGTATTGAGTATCAAAAACAATACAAATGTTTATGCCTCAAAAAGGTAAGTAAATTTCATTAAAGAAGTGACCTGATCTTATAGAAAGTGTGCCCCTCTGGCTATCTGTCCTTATTGATGGGGGAGGGGAGGGAGAAAAAGAAAGGAAATGGTCAATTTTTCCTGTAGGAAGCAGGCTGAAGGGGTGAGCTTAAGGAGAGAGCATCAGACCTTCGGGGTGGTGGGGAAGTAGAGCATACACAAAGAGAACAAGAAGGAAGTCCATTGCTTGTTATCTCTACTCCTCATCCATAGCAATCAGTAGAATAAAAAATGTAAAAAGTTGATGCTTCTAGAGATGCTTCTAACAGGTGCAATGTAGGACAATGGGTTCATTTGTTCACATAATTATATTTTTTTTTATTTATTTATTTATTATTATTGTATTTATACCCCGCCTATCCCCTCCCTAACGGAGGACTCTAGGCGGCTTACATACATAGTAAATTACATTTCATTATACAGTATACATTTTTAAAGCGTGCGCTTAAGGGAAGGGGTAAGGGAACCAACTCTTCCGTGGCTACTGGACTACATATCCCACAATGCCTTGCGTTGGAGCCGGCTGCTGACGTCCTGGATGTTGCTGCTTCGGGTTCCGCCACCACCGCCATTCATGAGATCTTTTTCCGTTTGGTGGCCGACCCCCGACAGGACGCCAGCAAATTTACCCACTTAAGGTGGTATCCATTTATCTACTTGCTAAGCTTTCGAACTGTTGGGTTGACAGGAGCTGGGACTAGCAACGAGAGCTCACCTCGTTGCGCGGGGGTTCGAACTGCCGACCTTCCAATCAGCAGTCTATAGCTCAGCGGTTTAACCCGCTCAGCCACCGTGTCCCATATCCCAACTTTCTTACTTTATTCAGAGGCAGGCAGGCTAGGCAAGCATTAACAGGTGGTAAAGCATCTTAAAGCCAAGAGAATCAGGCAAATAATATATCACTCAGGTCAAATTTGCTAGGTGTAGATGATTTTAAAATGAGATCAAGACCCCAGGTTGAGCTGCCAGCTCAGGGTTGTATATGAAGGATCCCACAGTAATTTGATAAGGAGTACAACACCGATCCATCTGGTTCAATACAAAGCTGTTTATCCAAAATCAAATAATATATTCATCTAGTTCACATCTGTTTGCTTCAGTCTTATCTCTTCTAGTGCCTAATAAATGTGAAGACCACCAGGTTGGAGAACCTTAGTCTGTTCTCACTTCAAGGACTCTTCAGGACTTGAGGAAGACAGGAGGTTTTTCAACATCTGGTATACACTCTTTTATTGGAAATGACACAGAATGAATGAAGAACTACCTGGGTGCAAGCTTTTGACGCACTATTGAGACAGTGATTATCATAAGCCCTGTGATCTATCTATCTTGAACTGAAGATAACAAGTTTTGAATGAGAATCCTATATATTTATAAATATGTGCTCTACCACAACCTAAATAAAGCAGCATCCCAGCATGAATGAGGCTAGATGGTCTACAGATTGCATTTGGCCCTGTACTCTTCTATCTTTAAAAAGAAAAGTCTTAAGGCTCTTTTAGACTAGGTATAGGGAAGCTGGTCACGTTTGCTTTTGCTGATTCTCATTGTACCAATCTCAGTTTGGTTTGGCTCCATTCACTTAGCTAGAAAAAAAATCTGCATGATCTTTTTTTTGGTGGATGTGCATTTTTCTCTTAACATATGCTTATGCACACTTCAGCTGTGCACACACTATTTTTTCTTAACCCAAATTATTTTGTTTCCTATTTACTTTTTAGCACATGTTCCCTTAATCTGTGCATCTCTGATCATCTGTTTGAACTTGGGACCACATCACAACCTCTTGAGAGGTGACATTTTCCATGTTCATATACCTTCCAATTCACCATCAGATCTGGGGGGGGGGGGGGGCTGATAATTTTTTGTCAAAATTCAAATTTTCAGCCATCCCACCCTTTGGCCAACTTAATATTGCAGGAACTTATGGCCAAGAGCTTTTAGACATTAAGTATCTGAGAAAGGAAGACGTGCATGTTGATGGAGGTAGAGGTGGAAATAGCTCATTGAAAATCTCTCTCAAAGCCATGCGGTCTCAGCAAAGCATAGATGCTTTTGAAACTGTGAGCTGTAAGGACAGCATTTGATGTGCCAAACTGGAATGGCTGAGTAGGTAAGCAGCTTCTTCATCTAGAAGAGTATTTGCTGGCACCCAGGAACATTGGTTTCAAAGCATCTGCTTCATTTCTTTCCATTCCTTGCCAAATCTAATTCTTTTTCAGTGGCCTTCCTTTTCTTTTCCCTTCCTAGTCTCTCTTCATCAGGCCGTGTTTTCTTGCTGTTTGTATTTTTGCTGCTAGAGGCATGCAGTGGGAGGGGGAGGGTTTAGAATTGAAGCATGTTGGCATATTAAAGTTGCCATTTGTTATTAATATAATTTGCAGAACAGTTACTAGAAGTCCAAAGCCATTCATGAGAGGTTTTTTTTTTAATTCCACTAGAAACCACAAGATAATAAGAGGAGGCTCCAAGAGAGGTGTGGATTGCCCACAAGAGGTCTGAACAGCAACATGTATTTTTACTGGAAGTCTGCTTACTAGCCAAAACCTTTGGAAAGTCATGACACTAATTTGGCAAGGCACTATCTCCGTCTGCTTCACTGAAAACATCTTAGACAGCCTAATAAATAAAATGCACTTCGTTTTCGGGGTTTTCAACTTGTCTTTCTCTTGGCCTGCAGTCTGTCAGCGGGCAGAGATTAGAGAACTGACTGGAGCTTAGCAAATTTGGTTCGAGAGAAATCAGAGAGGTAGCAGAGGATAGAAGTGTATCTCCTTCCAGCCACCCCAGTGTTGAAATATTGCCAGCAAATGCATTAAATACAACCCAACAAAACCTCATCACCCGACCGTACTGAGTTTTTGAGTTTCTGCTCTGGGAAGCCTTCTGTAAAATATCAAGAATTATTTCAAAGGAAGGACCAAACTTGGAACTTAGAAAAAAATACCCCAGACCGATGCGGCAACTATATTTCTCACAAAACAGGCCTTTTCATGGCCAGACTTGCAGTGGAGGGGTGTCACAATTCTCTTGGCACCATTGAGACATAGGGTAGTGGAGGAGGATTGCTTGGTGTCTCAAGAGCTCACCTGGATCACAAACTTTCTTCCCTCGGTACCAGTTTTTCTCTTGCTGGAATAGTTTTAATTCCTGCAAATGTGGAGGTTTGTGAGCTCTGACACTGGTAAAATATTCTCTTGTTTGCTTTATGTTTCAGGCAATGTGGTTCTCCTTTTTCACCTTGCCTGCTATCCGGCATTCACCTTGTCATTTAATCATGAGACTGATGGAACAAAGTTGCATTTGCTGAAGCTCTAGCAGAAGCTACAATTTTGTGGTCTGTGGGAGAAGATTTCCAAAGTACATAAAAGGGGGCACATGATATAAAGAGGTGTGTGAGGAATGAGGGGAAAATGTGATGAGGTGAACTGATCAGAGGAAGAATCCTTGTTTCAAAGAATGGCTCTCTAGGACGCAAAACCTCAACTCTTATAGACCTACCCACCACTTCGTGTCTCAGTGTGTTAGGCTTCATGATAACTACCATGTGGGTCTCCAGCCTCTATGTTCTAGCCCTGATGTGTGTTGTTACTTAGCATGGAAAAAGGGGAAGTGGAGGAAGAAAGCTTTCTTGTCTCCTTTCCTGTCAGTGATTGAGAGGCTAGCAAATGGAAGAGGAAACTGTATTTTGGCAGATGAGATTGAGGGAATGGCTTTGGGCAATGGAAATTCTTCTCCAGCCTGGAGGTTGATCCAAAAGGGAGAACATTTCAGAGGTGTTAGAAATTAGCCTCTCATTTCAGCCAGGCATGTGCACCCCCTTACCCCCTTCCCAAATTCATATTGAAGTCTGGCTTGTAAAAACTTTGTCAGAAAAGTGACAGTTTCCATGAGAAGCTGTATCTTCAACAAGGCTCATTTCTTCTACAGTTACTAAACAATGACACACTCAACCCATCTCCACCAGACCAGTATCTGTAAAAAAAGAAGAAAAAGCCAGTAACCTGAAACATTTAGAAAATCTGTTTCTGTTTCTCACTTGCAACAGGTTTAGAATTATCCTTAACACTGCTTTGCTATCTGATCAAATTGGGATTGTCAGAAGATGGAAAACAGCTGGAGACAAAGCTGTAAGAATGAAAACAGAGAAAACTACTATTCCTAGCTGTGAGATTATTTGGCTCAGTTTGAAACACATTTATTGGTGTATTAGCTTAGCTCCTAGAAGAAACAAGAGTGCACATGTAAAATAATACTTTTGACAGTGCACAGAATATGGGCTGATCATACATTTCTGAAAATAGGATACTCCATGATAATATTCTTACATGCTCCCCACTTCCGAGCGGTGAGCAGTTCGTGGGAAAAAAACATTTCCGAGTTTAGTCATTTCCTATGGATTAAAGTACACTGCAGAGTGATAAATTAAATATTTTTAAATGGAGCAGTGCAAAGAACCAAAAGCAGAATCAGCAGCAGAACTGACCATGAATTTGCAAACAGAGAATAGTGGATTTTATTTATTTATTTATTATTTATATTTATATCACCGCTCATCTCCCCCAGAAGGGGGACTCTGGGCGGATATCCTAGTAGCCACCTGTAAAAACTCAACATGTAAAAAAAAGTCACATTTGTTCATCTCCCCAATCCTGTTTCTGTTTTAATGGAACTAAGAGGATAGGTTTACGATCAGGAACAGAAAGTTCTGTGTTAGGAAGTTAGAGGAAGGGAAGTTTCCACCATTGTAACTTGCTATACTTTGCAGATATGGGTTGTGCCAACTTAAACCTTCTTTCTGCTGATTCCCTGAAAATACTCAGGCTCATTCAGATACTTCCAAGCTGAAGAAAGTCTCACTTCTAATCAAAAACTTGCAAACACTTTAACATAACAGAGTGGCAACAGTTTTTTAAAACATATCTGGAGTGCTTTTTCACAACAAACGCCAAGGTCTATGGACCAGGACCTTTAGGAGGCCAAAATGTTGCTGATAGGAGGCTGGCTCAGCTACCAGAAGCAAGAATCTGATATTTATATATACATCTGACCATGCTTGAAGAAAAGAAAGCAGGAAGGTAAAACTTTTTTTTTCCTAACTGGGAAGCAAGGTAGAAAGATAATGCAAAGTTCAGTAGTATCTGAACATTTTCAGCTCTGCTGGCAACTTGGGAGTTCTTCTGCCTTCCAAAGTCCAGTGAGACAGCAGAGTAATATAAATACAGTACTTTACCAGAAATCAGTAGGAAGAAGAGTTATATTGCTATGTCCCATTGCTGAGGCATTAGCAAGCTGACCTATTTATGTGCAATGATGTCCTCGGGCCCCAACAGTTCCTTTGGGATGGTAGGGAACATCCTGAAATGGTTGTTGTTTTGGGGTTGTCGTTTTTTTACTGGTTACTGTCAAATAATTTTGTAATAGGTAAATCTTCAATGGCAATCATTTTGTGAAGACACCCATCCCATGCTCACTAAATTCCAGGTGTGCCCCAGTGCATTTGCTATTAAAATATACTTTGGTTGTGAATTCTTTTTTTTCAGAAATTTCAATACTGCCCCTGTTGATGAACCTCTTATTCAGGAAATGTCCATAATCACTGAGAATGTTTTTGTCAAAGTCTGATCAGTCATTCACAGACAGCAACCCAGCCAAACTCAGAACCATATTACATCTTCTGGATAGTTCTTCAAGTACCACAAAAACAGCTTCCGGAAGCAATAGACTGCTTGGCTGTGCCCACACCTGCTCATGTGACTTGATGATCCTCCAGCTGGTTCTGTCTGCACTAAATTATAGGTCACAATATATTTGGTTTCACATCACTGCAAGACTAAGTCAAGATTTCATGCAGTTGGACAGAACCCAAAAGCTTGGCAGTGCTTTTATGCAGCTATTCTGCAGCAAGGGAAGTCTTTCATTTGTTTTGCACAGATCAACACATGATGTCCAAGTGAGCTGCCACCAGATGCATCTAGTAACTTGCCTGCAAAGCATGTGAAAATGCCAAATCTGGCCTTCAAAAGAGGCATCAGGTTCTCTCCAGTATACTTGATGATCATGTCCGACTAAGAGTTACAGGTAGGCAGGCAGGCAGGCAGGCAGGCAGGCAGGCAGACAGACAGACAGACAGACAAGGCAACAACCCTAGTATCAGCAAATGAATAGTAAAGCTAAGGATGCTTGCCAGAGCTACTGAAAAGGACCACAGAATTAGTTAAGCTAACAGAAGTTTCAGATGATTACATGACACCACGCTACTTCTTTTCCTATTTAAGAGGGAAAGGATATTTTTCCGGATTACATTCAAATAGGTAAAGAAATCAGGCTTTGCTTTAGCTCTTAGTTTGTAAGGCACAGAAGGAGGCTGCAAGAGACATGGCTGATGCAGAGGGAGTTTTATTGAAGAACTCCCTGATTATGAAAAGCTACCAAACCCTCTCCTGTCTTCAACCCATGAAGCTACAATACTTGTGTTATTGTGGACTTAAAGTTTATATGCTTTCTCTGGATAGAAAATTAATCTTTGATGGTTTAATTCCACATTTTTATGGTCATTGTGACGGATTTTAAAGGAGATTATCTTCATTATCTCTCAGTATTTTTCATGTAAGGACTCAGCTGTGGGATAGAAATTGATGAAATAAATAAATTAGATTGAAAGAAAAATGACTTTAGTCTGGCAGAACAGAATGAAAGAAAATGGGCTGAATATAAACAGAAAATGTAGAACAGAATAAGGTAGGGAGAGAGACAAATGTCCAGTTCATCTGTGTGTGAGAGAGCAAGAGAGAGAGGGGGAACAAGACAGGGCAAGAAAAGCAGACTAAAGTCCTTTTTCTGCTTCAGCTGAAAAACAAAATGGCAGCTTACCCTGCCTCTGTTCCATGTACTGAAGCCAAATGGATCATTGCTGGATTTTAGTTCATCAGTGACAAGAGAGCTGCATTCTGTATATATTTATTTATTTATTTATTTATTTATTTATTTATTTATTTTTCCAATTTATATAGCTACCCATCTCATATATATGACTCGAGGTAGCTTACAAACAGCTTGCTATTATACATGAAAGCGTGAGACTACCACAAGACAGCCAGCATGGTTCACACACCTCCATCTTTCAACCCCATCCCACCCGTTCCTGCTCCATCACAGGCAATGCCTGAAGCAGCCACCTGACTCTGCTGAACAGTAGGGCTGGCCTAAGAGAGAGAAGAGCAAAAGAGACGTAACGTAGTTTGTCAATCTGCATTTTCTGGGTACTTTCCTGATCCAAGTGTATCAGGAAACCATGGTTTTTTTTTCTTTTTAAAAGTGAATCATCTGTGGGTAGAAAAAATTATGGGTTTAAATTATAAGGGTGGTGGGAAAGTCTGTGAATTCAAAGGAACTTTACATACTTAATTCGCAGTTTGGGACATATTGGAAAACCTTGAAACCCACCAAGTTCACTCATCCCAACTACTAAACCAGGCCCCAGTGAATATACAGTATTTAAGACCAGATGTGATGTTGATTGATGGGACTTTCATAGACAAGGCGATCACAATGTCTTCATTCCCATCTTTTCCCAGTCCAAACCCTTGTTTATTATCAGAAAGCAGCAGCAGCCATGGAGGGAATGCAATGGTGTGAGTCACAGTCAGCACTGCTTTTCCCACTACACAGCACTGAATGGAATACAACTTTGGAGAGGCTGTAGACAACAGGCCTTGGGCCTGGCCTGGGAATGCAGAAGAAATGATACCTTCTTCAAGGCAAGCTCTTTCATAGTTTATCTCTCCTCCGCGAGTTTCTCAACATAGAGTGTTTCTAATCAGCCTCCCTCTTCCCCCTCATGCACACACAACTCCCATATAAGCCTCCTGAGTTGGATCTGGAATTTGTCACTTCTTGTTTTTCCTCTCTGAAAGTCCTGTGAATATATGCGAAAGCCCCATCTTGCTTTGCATTTTGGAAAATTAAAACCGATTACCTCTGTGTTTCACACAAATGGATGTGAAAAACTAAGGGAGTTTTTTTTAAAAAAAAAAAAAAAAGAATCATAGAAGATAAGATTGATTTTCGCTCACAGGAGGTAATATCAAACACAACAAGGAGACCAAGCATCAGAAAATAATGAAAAATGTTGGGTAGTTAAAATTACGTTGAAGTGTACAGTTCACTTTCATATCTGGTTTTCCCATGTTTTGCAGCCTCAGCAAACTTTTCCCTGTTCCTTGCCCTCATTAACATGGGTCAGGGGCAGCTTGAGCAAGGAACATTTTACAAAATACATCTGTACACTTTCTAGAATTATTGATTTGCTATTAAAATGCACTTTAAAAAGGGCTGTAATCAAACCTGTCTTGGAGTGTTATAATGCCAGAAGCTCTGTTCTCTCAGTGCTGCAGAGCTGGCTGAAAGCCATAACTTTGTGTGTTGGACGTTGGGAAACATCTATGAATAGTCAAACTCTTGAGGCATAATAGCTGCAGGTTGGTTAACGCTGGGACTGAAATTAATTAATTGAATTTTATGTATTAAATGTTACATGCCCCCCTTCAAAACAAACTATTGCTTGTTTTGAGCAGCTTACAAACATGTTTAAAATAACCATCTAGAAATGTAAATCAGAAATAGATTTAATTAAATGAAAAGTCCTAATGCTGCATAACATTTGTTAATGTGGAGTTCTGAAGCACTCTTTCCACAGGTGGTGCTCTAGATAGTAATACAAAATAAATGCTTTCCTATTATGAGTCTTTCTCTGTGAATTTCCCATCTGTACCTCTTTTGTCTGGATCAATGTTCCCCAGGCTTTTTTAGTAATGCCCCTGCTGAACAACCCAAGAATCATACCCAAAGATACAGAAATTCATCACCATAAAAAGAAAATGCGAAGAAAGCTTGAGAAAGCCTTAAGGTATGCATTAAGTCTTGTTTGAGTCAGCTCTGACTCCTGGTGACTTCATGGATACATCTGTGTAGGTTTCTTGGCAACAATATGGAATTGGTTTGCCATTGCCTTCTTCTGCAATGTTTTGTAACTTTCCAGTCTAGTCCATAGCCCTGGGATTTCCTCATAGTTTCTGTCGTGGTTAGGGGAAGAACAACGCTGAGCCCAGAATGAAGCTCTAGACCTTTATTGTTCTACCTTACACAGAATCTTGCCAAGTAAGGTACACTAACCAGTTCTCTGGAGAAAAACCCCAGGCGCTGTAAGGCGGATCCGGCCTGACTTTCTTGGCCGGGCACCCAAGGTCCTCGACACTGTGAACGTGCTTCTCTCCCTGGAAGACACCCCCTCCCTCCTCACCTGTGATCTCCATAACATCACCTTCCCCCTCAGAGACACATTCCATCACACCTTCCCAGTATTGTTTATTGGTTCAGTCACTTCCGACTGTTCGTGACTTCATGGACCAGCCCACGCCAGAGCTTCCTGTCGGCCGTCACCATCCCCAGCTCATTCTCTTAGTTTAATTTTATTAAATTTTATTTTATTTATTTAATTTTATTAAATTTTATTTTGTCTTCCTCTTTCTTAGCCTTTATATTGCATAGCTTTCCCTGATAGATAAATATATTTTATTTATTTCACAGATTTAAATAATGCCTGACTCCTGCCAACTCTGGTATGTTCTGTATGAAAATTGTATATTTCATATATGAAAATTGTATTGAGGCATAGGAGGTGGGCATACACTTAACACCGAAACTCATATGATACACTCAATAATGACTTTAATCTTCCTTAAGAACAGGGACAGAAAACCTATCATAAAGCTGGAATTCTCCTGGAAATAAGTAGCCTGACTACAGCTTTAAGGGCTGTCAGTGTTGGGGTGGAAATGGAAAGATCCAAAATCATACCTGCCAAGGAAAGGTTGTGTCCAGTCATCCCATCCCATCCAACAGTTGTTTGGCTTTCCACCAGCAACCCCACCTTTACTGACTATCTTGACTGCAGTAAAGCATCACCTCTCAAGATGCTCGTTTCTCCATTGTTACTGGCAGCAGGAAACCATATTCAGTTCTTTTCCGCTTAGCTGATAGCCCAACAGTTGGGCAAGGGATAAAAAAGGGTAGGGCTTCTCAGAGTTCTGTGGTCTGCCTTGAAAGTAGCTGAGAGCTACATTCGGTTTATGAATCGGCGGGTGCCAATATGTGACATGAAAAAAGAGCACTCTCCGAAGTCTGTGAGCCAGAATGGAGCATTATCCCAATAATATGAGCCCCCTCCTTCATGAAAGCAATCCTTCCCCTCAATTTCCATTTTGTGGAGACTTTCACAGGAGATGGGAAAGAATCATTTCCAAAGCCCTCCATCATTCACCCATTAAAGTACTGTTTTTCTTCCCTTCCATGCATATGAAAGAATTTGATTATCTGTTTTTGAGTACCTATAAAATCAAATCTTTTTATGATTACTGAGGAAAGAAGAGTTGGATTTGCCATTTAATAAGTGGAAACTGGCTTGGTTGAATATTTAATAAAAAACTGAAGATGCTTTCAGTATATAATGGTGTAGAGCCTACGTATAACGAGATCTTTATTAAGCCAGTAATCATCTAGCCCTGCTGAAATCATATGGCCAAACAATGATGCGTCTAGGGCTAGACTTGTTGTTTAGACCTTTCTGAGGGGAAGTTAATCTGGATTTACAAACTACATTTTTGCTCATCTCTTGCTTTAAACTATCAGGAATATAGGAGTAGCTGTAAACATGGGATGACAATAAAGTGGGGAAAAGAGCAAGTAAATTCTGTGTTTTGTAACTGAAGTAATATACAAAACAATTTAGGAGGGCATATCCTTGGTGAAGGAAGGGTGTCAAGGCCTGAGAGACCCACTCACCCACTCACAGTTCTCCTGAACTTTTCTACCTCCCTTCTCCAACAGTCTTTTTGTACAAAAACACTTTTTTCTCCATTCCATGCCTCTCCCTCTTTTCATAGTTCATATTCCCAGGCCCTTAGAAAAAGCTATTATACAGTTCTCCCTCCCACTAATGATACATGTCTTCATGTATTCTGCATAGCTGAGGACCACACATTACTAAATCCCAGATGAAGCAGAGATCTCATTCTCATGAACAGCTTCTCCCCACCACACCCTAATACACTCCTGGTTCAGTTCTGTGGGGAAGAACACCTTTGCTGGACCTCTCAGAATATGGAAGACAACAAAACAATTTGTTTTGCCCCTAAGAGTTGTTAAGTGCAAAGCAGAATTACTGTTGTTAGACCACTAATCTTCAGTGGCATGGTTCCTTTTATCTGTTGTTGTTGGCTTCAGTGATATGAGGGATGTTCATTCAATGTCTGGGATTTGCTCTATTTGATTATTCATATGTTGCTTCTTCATCTGGATTTTGTCCTGTCCATGGATTTCTCCACAAGGCCTCATTAAAACTAGGGCTGTTCAGTGCTTTGGATTTGAAGGCAAAATGTACTTTAGAGCAGACAGGAGTGCCAATGTAGCATCTTTCTGCAATTCCTGAAAGCAGCCATGCTTTAATACACTTAATTGCACAAGGAGGATTTTCCATGTTGTCACTGATCATTTCTAATAATCACACGATTGCCATAAATTCATAACAGTTAACAAAATGCTATACATAAGATGATGAGCAAAGGCCAAAATAGCCTCTGAGTCTGCTTTCAGGCAAATTCAGAATATAGGAATGATTTGATGGATATCCAATGGACATATGAAAAATTAAACTGGAAATGGACTGGATCCAAGAGGAGGCTTTTTTGCCCTGGACATTTATCAGTGACATTATGTATCAGATCCTAGAACTCTAAGCCTTTACTGTGATATTTCTTGAAATCATCATTGCTGCCACACATACACACACACCCCTCTCATGCAACTAATCAGGCTAGAGAGCTGCCAGAGTCACCACATTATGATTCAATTCCTAACATTCTAGGAATCAAGGAAAACAGAGTTCCCTTTGTTCCTGCATCTTTACAGATTTTAGTGTTACAATAACTGAGTTGAGAGGTATTCAGCTAATCTCTTAGTCCAAAGATAAAGTTTCCTTCCAGTCAAGATCAGTGATGGTGACTTCATGGGCAAGACCATGCAGGTTTTCTTCACAAACATATACTGTAGAGGTGTGTCATCCTCTGGGAAATGTTTTGACATCTCCTTGGCATCTATTCTACAGCCCTGGTATTCCCTGGAGATCTCCCATCTAAGTACTAACCAAGCCCAACCTTGCTTAGCTTCTCAGACCAGGTGAAGTCAGCCAGATGATGCTGCCCACTGAGTATCCTTAGTATGGTTCAGTTTCTTTGTCATGGACACTGGCTTGTAAATTCTAACCACTACCAGAAATCCATGAAATACACTGGTTTTACTATCCACTTGCCAGTGACAGGCCCACTCTGAGCTAGTTCAGAATATCTGCTTCCCCCCCCCCCCCCAATAAATAAGGATAAATAAAGACTGATAAATAAGGCTCAGTGGAGAAAGTGTCCCTGGGCATCCATTCTACATTTTTCTGGAGTCTATAGTTCATGGAGAAGCACTCTTATCAAGGATAGATTACTTTAAAACATTCCTAAATTAGCCCAGAGCAATCTGAACAGGCAAAGAGTTTCATGGTTAAAGCTTTTTTTCTCATTCCTGAAAATAGCACTTCTCATTTTCTGGGAAATACAACATGATCACCTTTAATTAGAAGCAACAACAAAATAAGAAAAGGTACAATTCTAGTTGGGTGGAGGAAATTTTTATTCTGGTTTTAGCTAAGAACCTATTGAAATTTGTAGATTTCATAAACAAAGTAGAAATGGATATTTTTTTAAAAAAAAATCAAAGGTGGGTAAAAATAAACCTGGTTCACCCATCCTTATATAATCTCCTGTCTGGGCCACCCCATTCACTTTAGTAAAAAAGGCACTTCCAGCACTGAATAATGAAGGTTGTCCAGCATTAGGGGTTGGGATTCAGGCATTTCCTGAGGTCTGCACCCTTGTAGTGGACCCCCCCTTCAAGAGCCCCCTGGCTTCTATGGCCCCTTCTCCTTATCATTGCTACCTGGTTGTTTGGTACCATTTCTCTTGGTCAGACTGAAGCAATGACAAGGAAGGAAGGAAGGAAGGAAGGAAGGAAGGAAGGAAGGAAGGAAGGAAGGAAGGAAGGAAGGAAGGAAGGAAGCATTTTGTACTTACTCATCCACCAGCTCTCTTGATTGCCACCTGATCTGGGGTAGTAAGGAGGCAGAAGAGGCAAAGCAACTAGCATTAACAAAATGGTGGGCCCACATTAAGAAGAGAAACCTGAAAGAAATTTCCTTGCTTAATGGAGCTCCACATTTTGCAGCTGTTATGGCTTCTCTGAAAAATGAATCTGTTCATGCAGCAATAAGGCACAGCATCTCATAAATGTGTTCTCTACTCAGGCAAAGGCAGACCACATGATTAAACAGGCATGTGAGCTCATCACCATCACCATCACCATCATATCATCATCATCATCATATCGGGGGCACGATGGCTCAGTGGTTAAGACGCCAGGCTTGTCGATCGGAAGGTCGGCGGTTTGAGCCAAGCGCTGCGTGACGGAGTGAGCTCCCACACTTGCCCCAGCTCTTGCCAACCTAGCAATTCGAAAGCATGCAAATGCAAGTAGATAAATAGGTACCACTTTGGTGGGTAGGTAAAAGCGTTCTGCGCGTGTCATGCCGGCCACATGACCGCAGAAGCATCTTTGGACAGCGCTGGCTCTTCGGCTAACAAACAGAGATGAGCACCGCCCCCTAGAGTCGGACACGACTGTGCAGGGGAAACCTTTACCTTTGCTCATCACCACATTATTTTGCAAATGATGCAAGTTATGTGATTTGCATCAGTTATGTCATGACGTCCTGATGTGAATGGTATACATTATATCATTTGCATAATGACTTATGATGTGCATAATGTCATTTGATCCCCCGTTTCTCCTTTTCTGCAGATCTGTATGCATAAGATGTAGAAATAATGATAAATAATGGAATGAATAACTTCACTAAAATAATATACCCATTAGGATAAAATACTATTTTTGTTTTTAGAAATTGGAACCCAACTTCTGTTCTTCTCTGTATGTCCAATTAATTCTGATAAAAGACAGACCTAGCATTAATGGTTTTATACAACCTAATAATTTAGTCAAGGGGAACCCTTTTCAACCTATGATACCATTTATCTCCAGCGGTGCAAAGTGCAGTCTTCCACTTCAGCACTATAAGCAGAAAAATGGCATAAATACATAAGGATTTTCTCTATTGCCTTGTTGAGAGGAGTATATACAGTATATATCTCAGAAGATCTTGTACTGGTCAGTGACCGTAATAAATTGATTTGATTTGATTTGATCTCAGAAGATCTTATCTGTCTCTCTGTCTCTCTTAAATTATAACTTTTCATCCTTTTTAATGGTATGCTTTCCATAATCATAAAAAGAGGAAAAGGGCTATGCTAGATTGGGCCAAACGTTATCTGTCCAGTCCAACATTTGGCTCTCAGCATTCAGACTGATGTCAATGAGGGGCATTAGTAGAACACCAGTGCATTATCTCCTCCTGTCCATATTCCTTAACAATTAGTATTCGGAAGCATATTGCCTCTGTCCCCCAACAGGAGGCAATAAATGTCATTATGACTAAAAACCATTGATAACCTGACCTTCCAGGGAATATCTAACAGGGCTTTGCACATGTCAGAAATGATTGAGAAGGTTTGGTTCGGCCTTGCACAAGCACAGCACCTCTATGTCAAATTTTACAGCAAGTGGCCTTCCAGGCAAGCCCAAAACAAAACAAAACAAAACAAAACAAGACAACTGTCTTAAGCATTGCATTGCCTTTAACCAATTGACTCCTTAAAGCAGCTGCATCTTTTTTCAAGTTTGGGTAGAAGCTTAGAGGAAATAAATCTGCATTAATGATTAACAGGGAAGGGATGTGTTCACATGAAGTTCAAAGCACTTGTTCCAAATCATTTTAAGGCTATCCAAGTTGCTTGCAATCTTAACATCTTGGGATAGGTAATTGCAAACTTTGGCTACATTACTATGCCAAAAATTACTTCCTTTTGTACCTAGAACAGAGCTTTCCAAACTGTGTGTCGCGACACAAAAGTGTGTCGCCACACACAGTCTGGTGTATCGCCACACAACCCGGAAGCGCTGATCATCATCAGCGCTTCCAGGTTTTCCCGCGGTGACACACCAACTGCAGCGCGCAAAACCCGAAAGCAGGAGCAGCGCTTCCAGGTTTTTGCACGCTGCCGCACTTCCTGGTTTTCCCGCAGCGACACACCAACGCCGGTTGGTGTATCGCCGCGGGAAAAACTTTGGAAGGCCCTGACCTAGAAGATCTTCATACTGACTTAAGAGGGTAATCCTGAAGGAAAGAACTTACAGAGGTTGATTGCACTATAAAACATCTAATCTAAAAACCATTAGGAAATTAAACAAAGATTTCTTACTGTACTTACATGTGTTAACCAGTTTATATTGCAAGAATATTTGTGTCATATCCAGTCATTGTTCTGTTATTCAGTGCTGTCTCTAGGTAATTACCATTGTTTCTGATGTTTCTTTTTAATGTCCCCTCCCTTTCAACAATGGTTCTGTATATATAATACTTCTTTACTGGGACTATAATCAGGGCAGGTAGACTGATCCCCAAAAGATTATGCAATACTAATTGTATTATTCTTTACATGTCACAAGATTCTTTCTGATATCTGTTGAAGGAATAACAATGTAAGTTGTTCCACCCAAATGTGCTATTTAGAAGACCTTGCCAACTAACAATTGTGCTTACCAACCATTCCACCAATCAATCTATGTGAGAGTTTTGTCCCATTGCTACCCTGAACATAGAATCAAGGATCATTTTTGTGATCTTTGGAACTAAACACACATGCCTGGTGCTCAAATAATACAGGGACAGAGGAATCCATATAATTATCTCAACTTTCACAACAGCCCTCTTGCTCCTGTCTCAGAAGAAAATTGGGAAATACAACTGGCCAAAGGGAAGATAATCAGACTGGGGATCATGGGTTTCACTATAGATTTACCTTAGATTTCTCCCTGATAATTTGTAGTAGGAATTCCATGCTTTGGAGTCCTGCAGGTGACTATTATCATTGCAAGCTGCTATTGCGTTTTGTTACAGGTATTTCATTTTCTGGAAATCTGCAATACCCACAAAAAAGAAATTCCCTAAAAGTTGAAGGTGGAAAAGATCCTGTTCACCTCTGAGTCTCATAAATTTTTCTGAAGGATCTTTGGATTATCCCAGATCAGATATTCCTGCTAAGCCTAATAACTGAGACTTAAACCCAGAAAGAAAAAAAATCTTATCAAATAGATGGAGAAGGAATATAAGAATCTACAACTACAGAAACTGGTCTTCCAATTACATGCTGCACAGAATTTACATAAACTGCTATAAGACCTGGAAGCAAAATATATGTTTTATCTACTGGAATCAATTCCTTTGAAAATACAGTTTATTTTTATTTCTATTTGACATTATTCATGGAGACGTCTGTATAACAGTAGGGGTTGTAACGTGTGCCAGCACAAGACTGAAGCATGAATATAAAAATCTTAACCAATCCAAAAGATTGTCAAGGAGATACAGTTTACAAGGCCTTTCAGCTTTTGTTTTGCTTTATGCAAAAACACTCAGTCTTTAGCCTTTGCTCTCGAGGAGACCTGAAACTCTATGAAGCCTAATAGAATCTAATTTAATCTTCCTTAATTTGATGCTCTCCAAATTTACAAAATATGACATTTTCTAGCTAGCAGGTCAATTTCATGCTGGCTGGGGGAGTAATCATCACTGTAGTCCATCTAACTTAGAAGGATTAAGTATGGACATAATCCATTTAAGTCTGTGTGTCTTGCTCTGTTGCTCCTCAAGACTCTGATCATGCTGACTTTATTACTCCAAAGTTAAGTCTTCCTTCCTTACTCCCCTCTCCTCCCACACAATTTGCTTTTTGTAACGCCTTGCCCAATAAAGAGATATCAAGATTTTGAAAGCTTGCCCACAATTTTGTATACATTTGATTAGTTCTGAGAATATATTTTTTTAACATGGACCAGGATAGTTCATTTTATTTTAGGCAACTAAAATGATTGTAAACATCTCTCTTTCAGATATTTGTGTAAAACTGGATTGTCACGCCAGCCTTCTCCTATTTCCACTACCATGACCATTATCTTCATTTTGCTGTTGAATACCAATAGGCAGATATATTGTAACAGCACCTATTTAGCATAGCAGTGTTGGGGATGAGATTAAATACTAGGAGAAGATATATTGTTTGGATATTATCCTTCCTTTCTCACGTAAGTGAGATTAGCAGAGCATCATCCCCGGCAGCATAAAAAGTTGGAAACTGAGACAAGGTTGGTTTAACCTTCTAGAAAATAATCCAGGATGCTGTGAGGCAGACTGGATTATCCTGGCATTACCCCTTTTTGTCCCTCTTAAAACAACAATCACACAGTTTTGTGAAGAAATAAAAGTAATGTTTACTCACATTATTTAGGTCTCAAAAACAGCAGTTGCAGTAGTAGAGTCAAGGCAGGTTTAAAACATATTAAGTTACAAAAATAGAATATATAGACTTTAGCATTCTGTCTGGGCTTGGAGAGCTCAGACAACGTGTCCTTTCAACTCAAGAGCATGGTGGAAAGAGAGGGAAGAACAGGAAGAAGGAAGTGATCTCATAGAGTTCTCTCTGCAGGAAGTTACTGCGAGTCTCCGCCCTCTTCATGTCCTTATAGAGCAAGACATGAATTGTTGGTATGACTGCTATATTTTCCCACAAACCCCTTCTCAGGCATACAAAACAAGTTCATGCAAACTTTTAATTAAACCACCCAGAGTCCCATTTTGACTCGAAGGTTCTCGAAACTCTCTCTCGGTAGAGGCTTGGTGAGAATGTCCGCAGTCATCTCTTTGGTATGGCAATAAGCCAAGTCCACTAGTCCATCTTGAATGGCCTCACGCACGAAGTGGTACTTCACTCCGATGTGCTTTGTTCTTGCATGGAACTTCTCACTCTGTGACAACTTCAGGCAACTCTGGTTGTCCTCCATGAGACGAACAGGCTTCTTGCGCACTAACCCAAAGTCTTTGGTCAGTTGGTCGAGCCAGGCCGTTTCTCTGCATGCTTCTGTAGCTGCAATGTATTCAGACTCTGTAGAAGACAAAGCTATACAATTCTGTTTATAACTGCCCCAAGAAATGGGACCATTTGCAAACATAAAGACATAACCACCTGTGGATTTATAGTCTTTTGCATCCCCAGCCCAATCAGCGTCCGTGTAACCTACCAGTTCAGGATCGCTGTCAGCTGGCAACTTTAGTTTACAGTCCATGGTACCTTTCAGGTATCTGACAACTCTCTTAACAGCTGTCCAGTCACGTTCAGTGGGAGCATTCACTTTTCTGCTTAGAATCCCCACTGCATTAGCTATGTCTGGCCTACATGTTGTGGTCAGGTACAAAAGTTTTCCTATTGCTGACCTGTATTTGCTGTTGTCAGGAAGAGGTTCTGACTCCTCTTTATTCTTTAGGAAGTCAGTAGTCATAGGAGTGGCAACTGGGTGTGCTTCTTGCATCTGCAGGCTGTCAATTAGTTCAGTGACCTTCTGTTTTTGACTTAGAAGAAAAGAACCATCTTCTCCTCTCTGTATTTGAACTCCTAGATAATAATGCACTTTTCCTAGTTCTTTGGCTTCCACATCTTGGCTTAGATGTTTTACTACTTGGGAGTAGTCTCTGTCATTTATGGTTGCAATTATTAGGTCATCAACAAATGTCAGAATGTAGGAAAATTGTCCATTATTACATTTTGAGTACAAACACTTGTCTGCATGGCCTTGTTTGTACCCCAACTGTGTTAGCATGGCATGTAGCTTTTCATTCCATGCCCTAGCACCCTGTTTTAGTCCATAAAGCCCCTTCTGAAGTCTGCATACTAAATGTGCTTCATTTGGCTTGACAAAACCTTTGGGTTGCTTCATATAAATCTCCTGAGAGATTTCTCCATGTAAAAATGCAGTTTTTATGTCTATGTGCCTCACTTGCATTTGCTTTGAAGCTGCAATGCTTAAAAGCATTCTGATGGTGGTGTATCTGACTACTGGAGCAAAAGTGGCATCATAGTCTTCTCCATACTGTTGACTGAATCCCTGTGCTACAAGTCTCGCTTTGTAGCGCTGTACTTTCCCTTCTGCATCTTGTTTCACCTTAAAGACCCACTTACTTCCAATAGCCTTCTTCCCTGGAGGCAGCTGGGTAAGTGTCCAGGTCTTGTTGTGGTGCAGTGCATTCATTTCCTCCTGCGCAGCATCCTTCCAGAGACGGGCTTCAGTGGCTGGCATCTCCTCTATCGCTTCCCAGTTGGAAGGCTCTAGGGGTTGCGCCGACCCTGCGAGGTAGGACAGTCGTAGTGGTGGGACACCTCTGTTGGATCTCGATGAGCGTCTGACCTGTGGTTCTGGTTCCACATCAGCTTCCTCATCATCCTCCAATGCAGGCATCTCCGCATCAGACTGTTCCTCTTCATCTCTGGTGGTGCTGCTGAGAGTCTGGTCCTCTGCGTCTTCTTCCTGTTGATGCCCTGTAGATGGTGTTATAGCTGCAGAAGGCAGATCTGGACAGTTACACATTTATGGTGGAAAGTATATGAGATCTTGTGTTTCTTTCTCTGATTGCTCAGAAAAATCTACAAAACTTCCTCTTTTGTCAACTTTGCTGTGTTCATCAAAATAAACTACGTGTTTTGAGCTGACTTGTCCCGTTTCAAGATCCATGACTCTGTAGCCTTTTCCTCCAGTGGCATAGCCCACAAGGATGCCCTTTCGTGCTGTGGAGTCCAATTTGTGCCTATTTTCTTTGGGAATATAACTATAGGCAAGGCTTCCAAATACACGAATGTGTGACAGATTGGGAGTTCTCCCATGCCAAAGTTCAAAAGGTGTGCATGTAGCTCCTTTGGTTGGCAATCTGTTTTGGAGATACACCGCAGTGGCTGCTGCGTCTCCCCACATGCGCTGGGGTAGAGATGCGTCTTTTAACATGCATCTTGTCATCTCCATAATGGATCTGAACTTTCTCTCTGCAATTGAGTTTTGCTGTGGTGTGTAGGGGACATTTTTCACATGCTCAATTCCTTTCTCTTCCAGGAGGGTTTCCATTTCATGTGAACAGTACTCACCACCGTTGTCAGTCACGAGAGCCAATGGCTTTCTCTGGAACTTGTTGCTTACCATGGCAAGGTACTTCTTGAACATTTCTTGTGTTTGACTCTTTTCTTTGAGAAAATACACAACACAATACCTTGAAAAATCATCAAGAAATATTAAAATGTACTTATTTTTCCCAACTGAGGGAACATTCAGTGGACCACACACATCACTGTAAACTACATCAAGCACTTTGGTACTTCTCTGTTCAGTACACGGTGGAAAAGAAGGTTTGACACTTTTCTCTGTGATACAACTTACACACTTTGTTGTTGGTGACGTGTTTAGTGCTACCTTTATTCCTCTTGCATGCTCCTTGCGCTGCAAGTCCACTATGGCATTGATGTCTCTGTGTCCAAGTCTTCTGTGCCAAAGTTCTGGATCCGCCACATCCTTCTGGTTTGAGCGCGCCACTTTAGCAGACTGGGGTTCTGAAAGATTAATCTCATACACACCATGTATTAGGTTTGCTTCAGCATACAATTTCCCATCTTTAGACACCTGGCACACATCATTTTCAAATAATATACTGAAACCTTTTCTGGCCAGAGTAGAGACACTAAGCATATTGCAGGTCAGTTCTGGAGTATACAAGACCCGTTGTATGGGATTCTCTTTTGTCTCACAACCTATCTTGCACTTCAGGACTCCTGACCCTGCACCATGTGCTTTTATGATTTTGCCATCTGCAATTTGAATATTGCCACCTTGTGATGGGTCAATACTTTCAATGTCCTCAAAGAAATCTTTTTCATGAGTAAAATGACTCGAGGCTCCAGAATCTATTATCCATTTGTTTGACTTGGTGTCACAACTGTTAGCAGTTAAACTCTTTTCTAGTAAGAGAAAACTTCCCTCATTTTTCTCTTTCTTTTCATTTTGCTGCTTAAATGCAAGGAAATTTTGTGACTTTCGGGCTTTGCAAGCTTTAGCCATGTGCCCTTCCTTATTACAATTGAAGCACACAATTTTCTTAGGTGTGGCTTTAGCCCTCACTTGGAATTTAGACACATAGTTTGAATCATTGGCTTTTACAGTCCTGGTAGGAGATTCTTGTCTCCTTTCCACACACTCTTCTTTCAGATGGGCAATTACTTTTCTTAGAGTTAAGTCTGTCTTCCCATCCATAAGAGTTGCAAAAGTCTCAAACTTAGGTCCAAGTGATCCCAGGAAATAACAAACTTTCTGTTCTTCCTGCATTGGGTATTCTGAGAGTTCTAGTTTTTCAATAATTGTTAGGAATTCTGTCACATGACTGTTACAGTCTGCTTTGGACACAAGTTTCAACTTAAATAAGTCTCTCACCCAGGCACGGTGAGAGCGTTTACTTGCAAATCCATATGACAATTCCAAATTCTCAAGGATCTGGGCTGCAGTGTTCCCCTTCTTAACGTGAACCATCTGCACATCCGAAATACTACTCAGAATTATGGCTACTGCTAACTTATTCTGCTTTTCCCATATCTTGATTGAAGCTTGGGCTTCTTCTGTAGTGCCAGTAGGCTTCTCTTTTTCAATACAATCCAAGATATCTTTAAGATCAAATATCACCCCTAGGCGCTTTTTCCATTGGATAAAATTGTTCTCTCCTAGTTTGGGTAGCTTAAGGCTTCCCTCCACAATTTGATTCTGATTAGCCATCTCAAAAATCAAAAATTTGAAAAATGTCCAAAAATACAAAATCAAAAAACTTAAATCTCCAATGAAAATCTAAGATTTTCTCTGCCTAGCTACTGCACTGCGAGGGAAAGGGGGGGGTTAATCCTTTCACAATGGAGACAATGGAATTCACCACGTGCTCGCCCAAAAAAAAAATGTCCACTTTGGATCTTTCTTCTCTCTTAAGAAAATCCAGCGACATCCACAAAATACTTCAAACTTTGTCTCTTCTGGGCCCGTAACCCTTGTTGGGGATGAGATTAAATACTAGGAGAAGATATATTGTTTGGATATTATCCTTCCTTTCTCACGTAAGTGAGATTAGCAGAGCATCATCCCCGGCAGCATAAAAAGTTGGAAACTGAGACAAGGTTGGTTTAACCTTCTAGAAAATAATCCAGGATGCTGTGAGGCAGACTGGATTATCCTGGCATTACCCCTTTTTGTCCCTCTTAAAACAACAATCACACAGTTTTGTGAAGAAATAAAAGTAATGTTTACTCACATTATTTAGGTCTCAAAAACAGCAGTTGCAGTAGTAGAGTCAAGGCAGGTTTAAAACATATTAAGTTACAAAAATAGAATATATAGACTTTAGCATTCTGTCTGGGCTTGGAGAGCTCAGACAATGTGTCCTTTCAACTCAAGAGCATGGTGGAAAGAGAGGGAAGAACAGGAAGAAGGAAGTGATCTCATAGAGTTCTCTCTGCAGGAAGTTACTGCGAGTCTCCTCCCTCTTCATGTCCTTATAGAGCAAGACATGAATTGTTGGTATGACTGCTATATTTTCCCACAAGCAGAGGTCAATATCTTTATACCACTTAGAAGAAAAGGAAGATCAAAATACTGTAGTGCTAATCTATTCTAGGGCTCTGGCAGTTTTAAGAGATAATATTCTGCTCCACCAAATTTAGGATGGGAAGAAAAAAGGCCAAGAATCATCTCCTTCCCTGTTCTGATTCCACTAGATATTCTGATGATCCAAGATGTTTTGGTAACTGAAGAGTAAAATGCTGCTTTTCTTTACACTCCATGGACAAAACATGACTAGGATAGCAGAAGAATCTTTCTTTAATACTGCCAATGGGATAGCGCCCTTCAATGCAACTGAAGGCAGGGGACTTATTTAGAAGTACACAGTATGGTATGCAACCATTTTTCTTCCACCTCTTAGAAGCTGGGCCAGGGGGAATTGCCTCATTTTGCCAAATGGCCCTTGCTCCATCATTCCAAAGATTCTTTTATTCTTTTATTCTGTTTTTGTTTTGTGTTTAGAGGCCAATATATTGCTATCCTGAGCTGATGTCAGTTTGAGAGGTTTCTCTCAGGGTCTTGGCCCCAATTGATGGCCATTGATGGCTACAGTTGCTGGCCTTACTATAGAAGATGAAGCAAAATCTACTATGAAAGAACGTGTCTTCCAGTGCCCTCCTGAGCAATGGAAAAAGTGGGAAGGGAGATGAGAGCTAAGTCAGGTAGCTGTGGACAAGCTCACCTATAATTCACAGCCAATTTCATGGTGATGGGAATCTGCCCACATGGTGGAGTGATCTTCCATGTCATACATTGTATCATATGAATGTACGCCCAGGGGACCTTGTTAGGAAAAGCACGTTCAGGTTTTTGCTGTAAAAATCCAAAAGTTGTACCATAGTTGAGAGTATGTTTTACCCAAACCTCTAGAGCCCATCAAATGCATTTTACTTGGAAGTACTGTAGGTTCCACTGTGTTTACTAGAGTTTATTCCCAACTGGATAGGCATAGTATTACGAGGCTTGTGTTGATTCTACAATGCCTACATTACTCAGAACACTGTTTTCCTCCAATGCTTTGCTTTGGATAAATGGAGAGCATTTCAATTTTAAATATGTATTCAATAAATCAAATCCAAAATTAACTTAAATTTTTAACTGGCCCAAATCCTTTCAACTGTTTTCGAATTCATTTTCATTAAAATTTAAATATTTTAAGATGTCATCACCATTTATTTTACATGAAAAAAAGAACAAGTTTCAAGTATTCAGAAATATTCAGAAATATGCTGCTTCATTTTACACACATTTAGAAGCAATGCTGTGCCAATACTCTATAGAATTTTTAAAATGTCTATTAAAACCCATAAAATAAGCAAATTAAATCCAAGTGTTAACTTCTGAAACTGAGATCTGAGATAAAGACATGATATAAAGTACCATATCTATCTCAATGTTCAAAACCAGAATAAATATTAAGAAGCACCAACTATAGAAAACTACTCCTTATCTTTCATTTTTCTTCTCTAGCCAAATCAAACTGCTGCAAGGGAATAGTCTTTGAACTAAATAGCTGTATTTTATTGGAATAATGAAATGTAACTATGACAATAATAATGACGGTATTGACTGTACTGACTTTAACTCTGCTTATTTTCCAATATAACATCTATAGGGGCCACTTACAATTCTTTATTTTTGAATCTGAATGTGATGATTCACAATGTTGTATAAACCTCTATAATCTAATGCAGAATCTCAACAGAAAGCTGGTGGCACTTAAAGATTAACAAGTTTGTTAAGTCATATTATTTTGCTTTTAAAAATATATACTGTTACTAAAACAATCTAACCCATTTGCAGGGGGAAAATCTTTGATATGCAAGTTCCAAATGCAAAGCTATGTATAACCATCATTTCAGTCTATTATTGCTGGTTTGTAGAAATGGTTGTCTAGAAACTATTCCAGGTATATCTAGATCAAGAAACTGAATAGAGAATGGAACAAAGTTTATACTTGTGGTCCTTTGGCCTGAAAAAGTGCTGATTTCATGCTATTATATCTGATCTGTTGTGGGAAGTTGTTTTTATTCCTCATCTGGTAACTCTTGGATGCTTTATGTGAAACAACCTGGTGGCCAGGCCCCTTCAGGGAAGCAATTCATGTCAGAAACTGCACTCTTGCAGATTCTGCAACCTGTTTCCTTCCTTTCCCTAGTTTTCTACAGAAGGAAACAAAGTCACACAACATCAGTCATCCTCAAGTTTGACCAGTTCTTTCTAAAGAGAACACTTATCCTTCTGCACCAGCTGTGCATTCAAGAAATCAGCACCATTTTTTTCCTCTTGACACATATAATTACTATCTTCATGGAGCCCTGAGCATAACTAAACTCTTTGTGGAGTTCTGCTGATCAACCTGCTGTTTTGGCCATCCTAGCATGTTCTTTATATGTGCAATGGGGTACTTTCCTTCTGCCTCAGATGTCTTTAAGGTATACAGATCTAACCAGAATCTTCAGATTTTTCTTCCTTGCATTGTATCTGTATTCGAAGATTATTTCATTCTCTTCTTGGGGGCCTCCCTCTAATTTTCCTGACCATCTGAATTATGGGGTGGATGGCAACAGATGCTGCAATATGTCAGCAATATTGATGAACTATATTTTAATTTATATTTTGCCCATTAAATAAGAAAAATGTAAATATTTTAATAAATTATGTAAAATAAGCAAAATAATAATAATCTGTAAGAGGCGGGGAAGAGATGGAGATGAATTATACCTTACCTAGATCAAAAATCCAGTGTGTATTTGCATGTGTGTGCGTGTGCGCACGTGTGTGTGAAGATAAATCTGTTGGATCAGGGGCTGTCTAATTATTTATGACCTGTAGGAAGTATAAAAAAATGTCTCCTTTCTCTCACTTCTGCAAACCTCAGGGTTTCCCAAGCCTATTACTATCTCTCCCCTGTATGAGAATGCTTTTGTTTCAAAGACCAGCATGCAGAGAACTGAGTTCACAGCCCAAGTAGAGGAAAAAGAGGGAATAATGATTTCACTCAAAAGCTCTTTCAATGAAGGAAGCAGTTGTCAGGAAGTTTGATTTTCCTGCCCTGACAGAGGAGAACATTGTCTTTTGTTATATAACACCATCTTATCTGACTGCTCTGTAAGTTAGTCAAGGCCATTAAATCTATGATCCACAACTACCAATGGAGTAAGATTTGGGTTATAGAAGTAGCAATTGATTATTTATTTTCCCCACTGCTGCACCTGTCTCCGTTTACTTGATGGACAGCGTGAGGCGGGAAGGTGCGGCCACGGCTTCTTCTGCAGCGTCTCATCCAGGAAGACAGAAAAGCCGATTCTTCCAATACCAGCATTCCACCCCACCCCTCAGTGTATGGTCCCTTAGAAATATTTCACTTGGACATCAGCTGAAGCTGTCTGACTTGTGCTCCAGAAGCCATATGGTGTGGATTATCGAGCATAATTAAGTGAGACAGCGGTCTAAATCTCAACAGCTCTTACTCTGAAATGAATAAATCTGGATATTTCAGTTCTGTTTTCCTTGGGCATGACACTGAATATGAAATCAGACTGATACTTTTTGGAGCTGTCTTTCTATATCTTTATTTGCTTCATTACTTCATAGTTTTTTTTTTCTTCTAGTCTTCTACATCAGGGAAATGATGTAAGTATTGTTGCAGCAGGCAGGCCTTGAGAACAGTGAAGTTTTCACAATTGCTCTAATTATCTCAAAGGCTATTTTATTCTACTTTGCATTTAATATCCATGCATGTATTTAAAATATAGTGTAATGATTTTTATTGTACACATTATCCTGAAGTTTCAAGCTTGAGGGGAGGGTGTGAGAAATAGATTTGTGTATTTATTAAGTTTTCTCAGGAAAGAAAATCACTTCCAGGAATCTCCTTATTCTCAGAATCTCTTTAGCAAACATCTCTTTTCCTACCTATTCCAAAATTTGCCAGCTTTGCCTAATTCAGTGCTCAGCCAGCACGGCCACATGATTGTGGACTTTTTAGTACAAAACATCTGGAAGACCCCAGGTTGGGAAAGGCTTAACTGAAGATACTATTCTTTTCAAATTTTAGTATGAACAAATACAATTTATGCTTCCAGATTGGTGTGATGGTTGGAACAAAGCTATCCTTTAGATTTTTCATTTCTTATGCTGGGTAATTCATGGTTCAAAAAGCTGTAACCACATATGTACCAAAATATGCATGCTTGGATATAGGAACTGAAAAATACGTATTTTGTGAGACACGTCTAAATAGATCTCGATATGGATTTTGTACACAGTTTAAGATGTGTAAATTAATGCAATAAATAAATAAATAGGGGCAGAATGCAGTTTGGAATGAACATATACAAAATCTGCACACACCAGAAATAAACTGATCCCTCAATCTCTCCACGTACTACTACTCTCAGATCTTGTAGCCTAAAGCTGCCACATTTTGTAGAGGCCTCATGCCTGAGGACCTGTCTCCAGCTTTTACTGCTTGAAATACATGGTGCTTTCAGAATAACAGCAACAACCACCTTGTAGTTGTATGGCCCCATTTAGAGAATACAGTTTAGAGCATATAATCGAATATCTCATACATCTGGATTCATAATTTATAATTATTTTATACGGTTTGTAGTTTTTATGTATAGTTTTTAACTATGTTATCTTGTAAACCGCCCAGAGTCCCGTATTCCAGGAGATGGGCGGGGATAAATTTAAATAATAAATAAATAAAAATAAATAAATAAATAAATAAAAATATAATGAGTATGTTCCATTTAGTCTTCCATTGATTTTCATAGGCATAATTTAGGCTGAAACGTTTGTGCAAGGACACAAGCCATGCCTTGCTGAAGATTTCAGAGTGCAGGGTGGACTGTACAGGAGCATGCATCTCTGTCAGTAGCTCAGGCCCAACCAATATAAGATTTTCTATAGTATCCTGAGCACCCTGAACTGGGATGGAAGGTAACTGGCAACCAGTGAATCTGCTTCAATGCAAAAGTAATGTTGAATCTCAAAGAGGAACCACCTGTGCTACATTATGCTCCAACTGCAATTCTGAACTGTCTTCAAGGGTGGTTAAGGCAACGGGCTAGAATCCAGGAGTCTGTGAGTTCTAGTCCCGCCTTAGGCATGAAAACCGGCTGGGTGACCTTGGGCCAGTCCCTCTCTCTCAGCCCTGGGAAGGAGCCAATAGCCAACCAGGAGACTGAGAGTTCAAGTCCCGCCTGAGGCAGGAAAGCCGGCTGGGTGACCTTGGGCCAGTCCCTGTCTCTCAGCCCAACTCACCTCACAGGGTTGTTGTTGTGGGGAAAATAGGAGGAGGAAGGAGTATTTGGTATGTTCGCCGCCTTGAGTTATATATAAAAATAATAAAGGCGGGATAGAAAATAAATAAACAAATAAATAAATAAATAGATTTTTTTTAAAAAGCACAGGTAGTTCAGTTTTGAAGTTACCAGCATTTGAATCACCAAAACCAGGTCATTCTCTTTTGTGGAGGGACATATCTGCTTTAACAGTTGAAACTTCTTGGCATGTATGTATACACACACACACACACACACACACACACACACACACACGGCTGTCCGGTATCAGTGCCAAATCCAAAACTTCAAACCTGTTCCTAAGAAGGATAGGGAGTGCAAAGCCATCCAGAATCAGTGTATTTCCTCCAGTTGGAAATCCAAAGCCTAGAATCAGTAACAACTCTATTTTGTCAGAATTCAGTTTCAGCTTATTCTCTCATAGCCATTCCTTTACAGCCTGGGACATATGGAAGTTTGGGGACATCTGATGTCTGCATGAAAAGGGAAGTATATCTGAGTGTCATCAGCATATTAATGCCAACTAACTCTAAACCTGCACTAGCATTTGGATGTTAAATATCATGTGAGACTACACAAAACCTTGCAGGACTCTGAGTTCAATTCCCAACAGGTTGAGTAGAAGTCTCTCAGTAACACTTTTTGGTAGCACCCAGACAAAGAAAAACAGAACCCCCACAAAGGAGTACCTCCAACCAACCAGTCTATCAAAAATTTTGGCATCAAAATCCATCAAGAGATCCAGGAGTTTCAACAGGGTTACACTCCCCCATCTTTGTCCTGATTTAGATCATCCATCAGGCAAATCTAGTCTGTGTTCATGACAAAACTCGGTCTGAATTCAGACAGGAAAGAATCATGCTAACATATTAGATGTGAGACCTCCTGGAGCTGTAATGCCACCACCCTCTCTACTATCTTGACTAAATATGAACAGTTGTTAAAATGGGTTGGGTTCAAAAACAGCTTCTTAAGCAAGGGCCTTATCACTACCTTTCTTAAGGTGGCAGGGAATTCTCCATGCAGAAGATCACAGTGATAATTGGCAGGACAGAATCCTTAGAAGTTCTTATACACTCTTCCAGAGAGGAATCTAACACACAATAATGGAGAAAACAGATCCAAGAACTTTATCCACTTCCTCAGGAGACAAGCAACAAAACCTGATTCAGACAGATACTATGAAATAATATAGTGGACAAACTGGATATGGTATTATGCAATGTGACATCAAGTCCAGCACAAATCCAAGTGGTTTTGCCCACACTGCTCACAACGAAGTTCAGATGGTATCAGGGCACTGGCCGGAATCCCTAGAGATGGGGTCTTCTTCCTAATAACCTGAAGAGCTCCCTTGGATTGTTTTCTGTGGCATAACAAAGGAGAAAACCCATAACCTCTATTCCCTAATTGCTGGGACATGATGGTGCCTCCATCATATCCAGTCAATAGGTATATGAGTGCATTCAGCAGTTCTTTTAAGTTTCCGCCATAAGATCAATTGGACCTGAAGTGCTTCAATTTTGCTGGAGAATACAAAGTGCATTGAAGTTTGTCAGAGTTTTATTTGCAACTACTGGAATAACAGCAATGACACCAGCAATTATTTTTCATACACGCAGACACACACACACACACACATGCCCCTACTGCATGTTTGACTATTTACAATATGCATATTTAGGGAGAAAAAAACCCTTCCAAATATTTTAAAAGCAGTATTTTAAGTAGTAATTGTTTAGATAAAATACAGTAATAAAAGTATGTGGAAAATGGAATGAAACCAATTTCTGATGTGAAATTGACATCATCAGAAATAGACGGGTTCTGCCTACCAGACACAATAAAAAGTCTGTAGGCTCTCCATTTAGAGGGTTCCGTCAGCAGTGCAATGGAGCAGGGCAAGAGATCATAGTCTGTGCTTGTAAGTGGGAAGCAATTCTAAAATTACTCCTCCTTTGCTCATTTGGAGGACAGTAATTTGTTGTCAAAGAAATCCAGCAAACACGGACAGATCCCAAGACTTCCTTGTCTGTCTCAACTATATGTCCAGACGGGTGGGGATTAGCAATGGTGGGGGTGCCAAGGAGTTTTGGTATAGAGAGAAGCATCCATATCATCTCACATGTCCTTATCCCTTCCAAATCCAAAGCCCTGACCCTTTTTCGCTGAGACATTTTTAGGGTCAGACCACAGACAAAAGGGCTGGTGTCATTGCTGCCAATTTCTGACTCAATAGGAGGCTACAGCTAACTGTGAGAGTCTTTCCCACGAACTAAATGTACTTTACCCTATGAAACACCAGGGCAGTAATGAGCATTCTCACTGGGCAAAAGAACTGTTTTAATGGTATCGGCATTTACTGGACTTTTCTACTATCCCCACAAACTCCTCATAATATGCACTTGTTCCACCTACCTGTCCACTGTTTTTTAAAAAAATAGTACAATTCTTATTCATTACAGTTTTATAGCAAATACATGTCTTAGCCAAACAATCTGCAGCTTTAATTCAGTAGAACTTCTCTGCTATGATGTCTGTAACCCAGCGTTTATTACCCAGATCCACTGTCAGCCTCTCCCACGACTACATATAGAATGTGTTCATCTAGCAGAACAAAGCAAAACAAAATTTGTTAGCTAAATATTACAGATGTTGCCATGAAATCTGAATGAAGGAGGAAGGGCCAGTTCACACATGTGTTGTTCCATAAATATGTACTGTGAACTAGGATTTCCTTTTAGACTAGTCATGACATCATGGTGGCAAATTTCACAGCTGTGCTAATAATGGGAGTCGTCTTTCAGAACGACATATCCATGGACATCCAAGCTAATGTGAGATATTCTGCAAAATACAACTTGGAGAGCGTTGTCTAGAGATCATGACTGACTATGCTCTCTGCCATGTGTGTAGTCCAGACAAAGGAGGAGTGAGACCCTGCCAATTGCTTGCTTCCAGCATCATCAACTTAGCAGCAGCATCCAATACATCCATATGTTTTATTGCCTTCTAAAGGTTTTAGGCTATAGCAGAGCTTTCCAAACTGTGTGTCGCGACACAAAAGTGTGTCGCCACACACAGCGTGGTGTGTCGCCACACCACCCGGAAGCGGCGGCGCGCGCGTGCACGGCGGCAGCGGCGCAGGATCAGTGCTTCCGCGATTTAGCGGAGGCTGCCGCCGCTGCCACCACCGTGCACACACGCGCCGCCGCACGCCCCCCGCACCGCCACCGTGTGCACGCACGCTGCTGCACGGCTCCCCGCGCCGCTGCCGTGCGCGCGCACGCCGCCGCCGCACTGCCGCCACCGCCGCTACTGTGTCGCCAGCGGCGGCACTTTGGAAAGCCCTGGGCTATAGCTTTCACAGTCCTTTGCTATTGGCCATCCTGGCCGAGGCTGGTGAGAGTTGAAGTCTAAATACCTGGCATGCACCAGCTTGCCTTTCTCTAGTCTGTGTAAATGGGGAACAGCCATCTACTGTATGCAGCCCTCATATGAAAAAGTCAGAGCAATGCTCTGCATTAGAGAGCTGTGCAGTTATTTCTTTATTCATTGTGTGACCCATGTTCAAAGATGAAAACTTTACAACTTTAAAACATGAAAATGCACAAATGGTGTACAAGGAAGGAGGCAAAGTATAGATTTCCAGGGTGTTTTTTTTTAAACAAAACAAAACAAAACTTCATTTTTAACATTTATGTAATATTCTTTGCCCTCTCTTTACCCCTGAAACTATCTTGCCCACTTATCTCCAAAAAAAGGTTCAAGTAGAAGTAGAAGAAAGCTTTTCAGAAATGTATTATCCTCTACAACAGTGCTGTCAATTATGAGACTAAGTTTATGGCATTCAGAACACATTCCTCTACAGAGATTACAAAAGTAAGCCTTCCTGTTAAAGACAGCAACAACACTATAACTGACTGAAGGTTCTTTTGATTATTATATTATACAGTATCATATTATATTAAAATATTATTTCAGGAACCCTTGGTTTGCCATCAGAACTATTTTTGACCAGTAGATGCTGCCAACTCTGCTTCCCCCCCCCCCACAACCACATCTGCATGCTCTACATGTTTGTCAACATCTCTCTATTATATTGTAGATGTATACTGTACTGAATAGGGGCGTGATGGCTCAGTGGTTAAGACGCCAGGCTTGTTGATTGGAAGGTCGGCGGTTCGAGACCCGAGCGCCGCATGATGGAGTGAGCTCCCGCACTTGCCCCAGCTCTTGCCAACCTAGCAATTAGAAAGCATGCAAATGCAAGGCTTGTCGATTGGAAGATCGCAAGTTCGGAGGTTCGAATCCCTACCCCTGCGTGCGGAGTGAGCTCCCGCACTTGCCCCAGCTCTTGCCAACCTAGCAATTCGAAAGCATGCAAATGCAAGTAGATTAATAGGTACCACTTCGGTGGGTAGGTAACAGCGTTCCACATGCGTCATGCCGGCCACATGACCGTGGAAGTGTCTTCGGACAACGCTGGCTCTTCGGCTAACAAACGGAGATGAGCACCGGCCCCTAGAGTCGGACACGACTGCACAAATGTGCAGGGGGAACCTTTACCTTTACCTTAAATGCAAGTAGATGAATAGGTACCACTTCAGTGGGATGGTAACAGTGTTCCGCGCGCATCATGCCAGCCACATGGCCGCGGAAGCGTCTTCGGACAACGCTGGCTCTTTGGCTAAGAAACGGAGATGAGCACCGGCCCCTGGAGTTGGACACGACTGTGCGGGGGAAAACCTTTACCTTTACCTTATACTGTACTGAATAATTTTTAAGCTCAAAGTTACTGTCATCTACCCAGAGGTCTGAAGTAATGAAGAACACAGCCTTCTTCAACCGACACAATTTTTCATCTCTTTTTCCTGACAACGCTTCAGGTGATTGGCATTTGCATCAACCTTGGAAGATTTGCGGTCAGTTTCGAAGCTTGGATCGCATGGAATGTTTGCATTTCAAGACAATGTGAAATGCAGAAAGGAATCAAGCATCTCTCTTCCCTCCTTTTTCCTCCTCCACCCCCAACACGACAGAATAGCACAGAGCAGCTAAAATGCTCACAACTGGGTGCAGCAGGATGGAGCCTAGCTGTTCCACTTAAACTAGGCAAACTCTCTTGAGCTGGCTCCCAGCCAGGAAAAATAACCCATTACAATCCAAAGTCCGCTAAGTCAAACAGTCCATGCTTAATTAAGCCTATTCTAAGAGTTCTCTGTCCCCACCAACCATCCGAAAGTTGATATTCTCAGCAGGTGAGATTGAAACTGTCCAGGTCTAGCTACCCAATTTAAACTCTCAATTTAAACATGAGGGAAAGAGCTCAATTGGAGTGCATTGCCAATAAATGCTAACTCAAAGGGAGATTGGTGCCTTGGGATCCAACTACATGTTACACACACCTATGTCTCTTCAGGTTTCTTTGGGAAAACACTACTCATCCCAAGATTTTGCCGTCTGAAGCTATGCTGAAATGAACTCCCCTGAACCCCACTACCTGAGGTGTTTGAATAGTCTTGCTGCCTTATTCAGACATCAGTTCCTGATTTCATCTGTGCCATTAGAAACTGTTTTCCTCTGCTTCTGCTGAAACAGGTTCAGCTTCCCCCAAGAATCTGGAGTAGGCCCAGTGTTACTGTCCTTCCAGAACCAAGCTGGAACTCTTCTGGAGGGCTTTTTAAGTTCAGTTTATGGAGAGAATGCCGTCTCTGTGTCAATATTGCTCTAAATTATTGTTTTTAATTTTGTAATTGTATTATTTTATGTTTGTGGATATTTTATGTTTGTATATTTTGTAATTATTTTTGCACCTGATTTTGTTGGTGAGAGGGATGAGGGGAGAGGGAAAGAAAGCAAAAGAGAAAGAGGGAAAGAGAGAGGGAAAGAGGGCAAGAGAGAGAGAGGGAGAGAGAGAGGGGGAGGGAGGGAGGGAGGGAGGGAGGGAGGGAGGGAGGGAGGGAGGGAGGGAGGGAGGGAGGAAGGAAGGAAGGAAGGAAGGAAGGAAGGAAGGAAGGAAGGAAGGAAGGAAGGAAGGAAGGAAGGAAGGAAGGAAGGGAGTACACCTATTCTAGTGTTCACAGAAGCCTAGACAAAAGCTGCTGGGGGTGAAATTGACAGGAGTTCCATTTCCCCTTTTAGGCCAAGTGACAGATTACAGCTGCCAAGCAACTCTGCCTGCAACCTGTCATTCAGGCAACTTGAGAGGTTGCTAAACTCTTCATCCCAGGCACCTGCCTACCCCCCTCCACCGTGGGTTAAGGAGAGTGATTGGTGGCTATTTTTTTTAATGCTGGCAGATTACACTTGGTGGGACAGGAAATTACGCCAGTGGAATCCACCTATTGCTTTCCTTAACTTGTCCTACATTAAAATGGCAAGGACATCAGCCTTGTCACTGCGGCAGAAGAGGCTTTGGCAGTCAGGGCCCACCAATTTATGCCAATGTACTTTTCTGCCAAATCAAGGACTGGAGGAAAGTCTACTAATGCAGCAGGAGGAAGAGCCTCTTAACATATTCCAAATTTTAATTAAACTTGTCTCTGTGTTATGTAGAGTTAGGCCTTAACTTTGCACTGCATCTTCAAAAGAATTACAAAACAAAATGGTCAGGCCACATATTCGAAAACTAAATAAAATAAGCATGTTTAGGCTGATAACAGCCTATGCCTTGTTCTCAGCTGGAATTCGGTCAGCTAATACCAGGTTCTCAGAAGCAGTAGGCTACATGGAAAATATCCATTCTGATGTATGTCGAACACAGCATTTCCTTTACCCTGGGGATTAGGATGGTGGCGTCACACAGAGTGATTTAGCCTAGAGTTGAAGGAGCTGCAGGAGAAACATTTAGTAGGTTGTACTCAATGTAATAAAAAGTGGTGGATCTGTGATATGGACAACTAGCTACTGGGAGAGACACTTAAAGGAATGCGGCCCTAAGAAAGATTTGCCTGGCCTTTATTGGGAAGCCTTTTCAGCCCCAGGCAAATACTTTTTTTTCCCCCAGATTTTTCAGATTCCTATGGATTGTTTTACTGTATATTGCTTTCCTAGACATGAGCATTTTTACTGCAGCATTTTTAATTAGTTTAATAATAACTTTGATTTCTCTGCGCTGTTCTGGGAATTGGCGGAAGGATGAGAAAAATAGATTTAATAAATGAATCATCATCAACAACCACCACATTTGGCAAAGGGCTCTCATTTTGGGAGGATGTCTTTTCCCCTTCCTTATCATTCTGCCTGGAACTGTGAAAGGAAGATGCTGTCTACACTGACTGTAGCTTGAATCATGTCAACTGGATTTCTATTTTCTCAGTGGAAACGTTCCGCTCCTTATCCAAGAAGCTTCTTCAGTCTGAGCAAAGTTTGTAAGGGAATCCTTAAATATGTTTCTAGGGTGGCTGTGTGACCTTGCACCTGTGGCTAGGTCATGGTTATTTTTGAGATGTTTATTTCTAAGTCCCTTTATCATCTAAAGGAGGATCGTTAAGATTACCCTGCTGCTGTTGAGCTTGTGAAATGGTCTTAATCTTCCTAGGCACAGAAGACAAAGCAGGAAGGAAGATAGGGGAAAGGTTATGCCTGAGGCCCCCACCTCTATTCAAGGAAGGATTTTCCAAGTTGGCATAAATGGATTCCTTGACCCCTCTTTCAAACCACTTATCTTCCCTGTCTAAAATGTGAACATTAATGTCCTCAAATGAGTGTCCTTTTTCCTTTAGATGAAGGTAAACTGCTGACTCTGGTCCTGTGGTGTTGCTCCTCCTGTGTTGGGCCATCCTCCTGTACAAAGGTTGTTTGGTTTCTCCAATGTAGAGCTCAGAGCATTCCTCACTGCACTGGATTGCATACACTACATTGCTTTTCTTGTGTTTTGGAGTTTGATCTTTGGGGTGTACAAGCCTCTGTCTCAGTGTGTTGGTGGGTTTGAAATATACAGGTATGTGGTGTTTGCCAAATATCCTTTTTATCTTCTCAGACACTCCAGCCATGTAAGGAATGACCAGGTTCTTCCGTTTACTCTGAGTCTCAGCCCTGTCTGTCGCTGTTTTAGGTCTGGTAGACTTAGATTTAGTGAAGGCCCAATTTGGATATCCACAGGCCTTCAGAGATGTTCTCAGGTGCTGATTTTCATTCTTTTTGGAATCCATGGAGGTGGGGATGGTTTCTGCTCTGTGTGACAATGTCCTGATGACCCCTAGTTTGTGCTGTAGTGGATGGTGGGAGTCAAACATCAGATATTGATCTGTGTGTGTGGGTTTCCTGTAGATCCCTATTTCTAGCTTGCCACCAGTCCCAATGAGGACTTCACAGTCTAGGAATGCCAGTCTGTTGTCCTTGGTGTCTTCTCTGGTGAACCTAATGTTGGCATCTATGGTGTTTATATGGTCCGTGAAGGCCTGTACTTCCTGGGTTAAAATCAAGGCCCAGTACAGGCCTTGTACAGGAAGTGAAGTCCTCATTGGCACTGGAAGATAAGTGGTTTGAAAGAGGGGTCAAGGAATCCATTTATGCCAACTTGGAAAATCCTTCTTTGAATAGAGGTGGGGGCCTCAGGCACAATCTTTCCCCTATTTTCCTTCCTGCTTTGTCTTCTGTGCCTAGGAAGATTAAGACCATTTCGCAATCTCAACAACAGCAAGGTAATCTTAACAATCCTCCTTTGGATGATAAAGGGACTTAGAAATAAACATCTCAAAAATAACCATGACCTAGCCACAGGTGCAAGGTCACACAGCCACCCTAGAAACATATTTAAGGATTCCCTTACAAACTTTGCTCAGACTGAAGAAGCTTCTTGGATAAGGAGCAAAACGTTTCCACTGAGAAAATAGAAATCCAGTTGACATGATTCAAGCTACAGACAATTCCACCTGGATGACTGAGAACCTTCATCGACATACTGTCTACACCGAGTTTTAAAGCTAGATTTCCTCTAAGTAACCATATCTCTCTCTTCTCTGGAATAATCCCTACCAATGTCACATAAATGTGCATAGAATCGTGGCCTAATTCTTTCAAGTCATAACCTGGACATTGCTACTGCATTGTCCTAATTTTCCTTCAAGCTTTATTGTTACAGTTTGAACCCTCAGATGGCTCTCTAAATTACATTTAATGCTTCATGTGAGAATGATCTCTCTTCAAGTGCTGTATTTTAATTTGCACCGGTTCTCCAGCTGAGACCCAAACGAAGGGAAGCCAGTTGACTGCTGGGGGGTTTGGGGGTGGGGGGCAGGGGAGGGTCTTAGGCGTCTGAGGCCCAGAATGACATCTGTCTCTGTGGAACATTCTTGCGCCTCTTGCTTGATCACTTTTTGAATTCTTTCAAATATCCTTCTTGCACATCCTGTTCTCTCACTTTCGGCTACTGTGTCCAGGGTCTTCTCTGCCTTGTTACTGCCCAGCCGGTGATCACTGCATTTTGTATGTATGTTTTATTTTGTTTTTCTTCCCTGTGGGCATGTTAGAGGTCAGACACATTCAACCCAAAGAGAAGACAGACAGGAAAACATCTGCAGCATGTGTACAGAAGTTTCTCAGGGCTGCTTGTCTGCACTGAGTGATCCAGGCAAATAAACAGCGACAGTGTTCAAAAGAGACTCCCTCATTTTCAGACGCAGAGGTGTGCAGGCCAAGTCTTGGCTTGATACAGCCAAGTGTGGCTCACTGTGGCAAGGCTTTTGTGTTGTTGTTTTTTAATTACTCAGAAGCTTTGGTTCCAACTCCTGTTTTCAAAGACGTCTGAGAATGAAACATGATTCGGGTATCTGTTGAGAGGCGAATGGAATGAAAAGCCCAAACTGGGCCTGCTGGACAAATGAAGAAAGCTGATTCCACTTCCCAAAATGGTTTATTTCTTTAGTCTGCACTATTTGGTCCTACTGGCAACCACAGTTTTGTGAGGCTGATAAAAATAGAAAAGTATAGCATTGTCAGCCATGGATACAGCGGTGTCTTTTTTTTTTCTTTTTCAAAAAATAAAATTCACTGCATGAAGTTAGGAATACATACATACCCGTGATGTTTGCCAAGGACTCCTTAAGCCTTTGCCAGTAGAAATGGTTTGCATGATGCAATAAGCCTTAACAGTCCAAACCTCATCCTTGCAGAAAGTATATCATTGAACGCCTTCATCTAGGACCATAAATGTGCCTATGAATTGTTATGTGTTACATTTGCCACATTCATCTGGGCTATCATAACAATAGCTGAAAGGAAAAATGCCATGTGTTTCTGAGAACCTTCACCCCTATATTAACCTCGCTAAATGCCATCTCACATAGAAAATAAGTATTATGAAAAGACCTTTATTAAATTTCCCAACAGGACATCCCATTCATAAAATGAGGTCAGAGATAGGAGGCGACAGTGCTGTAGCTGTGACATTCAACACAATGAAACAGGATGGAAAAAATTGTCTTTGGCCAAAAAGGCTGGAAAATGTTGTTATTTCTAGTCCAGACAGACATATATAGAATTTATATCAGCTGAATGTTAAATTTCATTCTTATGGTCTTTCCAACAAATCAGTGTGTTGTTCAAAAGTTATCCTTCTTCAGGATTACTTGAAAATTGGGAAAAGTTTAAAAGAACAGATTATTAAGATGTCCCATATCACAGTGATATTCTCAGGCCAATAAGCAATGACCTTCATTCTCAGACAACTCACAGAAGTTTTACAACATGTGGATGAGAGAACTGATTGGCCAGCTCTTTCAGATTTAAGCTCATTGGTCAGGATTGTTGCTAGCTTCGGAATGTCATAAGGGAACTATATGGTCTCTCAGCTATTTCCCCATTCATAAATGAATCCCTGCTAAGGGCTTTTATGAAACTAATCATCTCGAGATAGTCTCATATGCACTATGCTACATCAAAGGTAATACAGTCACACAAACACGCACACACATATAATCAGAAAGAAAAAGAATCTTCAAAGCAGATATCAAAATCAGTACAAACTTTTAGATGAATCTGGGTTGATTTTGCAACTACAGGTAGTCCTCCTTTAGTAACCGCCTCATTTAGTGACCATATACAGTACCTGTGTTACTGGCTGACCCACTTTAACAGCTATATGAAATTTAAAAAAAAGATTGTAGTTTTGTAGTTGAATGTGACATGAGAGAATACAGCAGTGTTAGAGCTCATCTCAACCTTTAAAACAGTACATAAATGAGTATTTTTTAAAACCCTACTAAAGGTTTGTGTGAGAGCCAAATAATGAGTAGAGGCTTCACAAGTTGCCAACTGAGTATTTTTCTTCTCTCCTTCAGTGGTGCAGTTAGATAATTTTAGGCTCAAATGGTCTTGCCAAATGCTCTCCTTAGAGGGCCCTATGGATATTATAACCTTACCCATTTCAAAATATGATGATCTTGACCTGTTGCATTTAGGGGCCCTTATACTTATTCTAGAGGGGCGCGATGGCTCAGTGGTTAAGACGCCAGGCTTGTCGATCGGAACTTCGGCGGTTCGAGACCCGAGCGCTGCGTGACGGCGTGAGCTCCCGCACTCGCCCCAGCTCTTGCCAACCTAGCAATTCGAAAGCATGAAAATGCAAGTTGATTAATAGGTACCACTTCGGTGGGAAGGTAACAGCGTTCCGCTTGCATCATGCCGGCCACATGACTGTGGAAGCGTCTTCGGACAACGCTAGCTCTTCGGCTAACAAACGGAGATGAGCACTGGCCCCTAGAGTCGGACGCGACTGCACAAATGTGGAGGGGGAACCTTTGCCTTTCTTATACTTATTCTGCCAATTAGGACACTGGACTTCCTCCCCCAAGTCTTGCCATGAGAGCCTCATGGTTCTCCTTACTAGAGAAGAGGAGAGGCTATACATGGCTTAGTACTAAACTAGATATTTTGCATACAGAGATTCCCAAGAATTCAAGAACCAGACCATGAAGAGCCACCAACAGTTACAAGGAAAGCTTAATAAGTTCAGTCAGGCAACATGAGGGCTCTATGGTTGCCTGATTAGGATTTTCTCCTCTCTCCTTGCTAAGATCACTAGTTTCCTGCTGCCCAATGGGTGGGAAAAAGCAGATTGCTGTTCCTGTTGATTCTCAGAACTCCCAAATGTATAACCAAGGACTTCATGGGACTTGTAGGCTGCAGATATCCCACTATAAACTAGGTCTGACTCAACATAAGGCAACAGTATGCTTTATGGTGTTCAATGGTATTACTGTTTACAAGTGGTACCTTATTCTGGGAGCTTCAGAGGTTGCTGAATTACAACTGCCCATGGTCGTAGTCCACATGGAAAAGCAGGGAGTTATTATGTAACAATATCTGCAAGGCCACAGGTTCCCCTTTCTACTCCACTCAGGACACCCATATTGTGTTATTCCTCCAGTTACATCCAACAAACCTTGAGCAAAGCATCCTTCAAAGCCTGTGAAGAAGCCTTTTGCAATGCTGGTTGACACTATGAGGAGGTTCTAATATGGAACACTTCACAGGAGCCAGCCTTGTTACTTCTTCAGCTTCTCCAGATGAATCGAAGTCCAATCACATAAGCCTACAATCCGTGCCCTCAATGAGAGAAAGACTCACCTTTTCCCCACACACACAGCAATCTAGTAGTAATTGGAAAATTCAAGATCTGAATTCTGTACAATAACTGAACACAAATTTATTAAGACATTTAAATCTTAAGTGTAGGGAGATTTATGCATTCTTCTTGTTTCTTTATCTTTCGTGGAAATTCTTTCTCCAAACTGGGAAGATCAGTCTTTGAAGTCGCCCTGATATTTCTTGGTCTCTGAGAACTATCACTTGTTTCTGTTTTGTATGACAGGGTACACGTTGTCAAGTAAGTGGTTACAAGTCCCTCACTGGTTACTTTCCCACCAAGGGGGGTCCCCAAGTCATTGCAACAATCTGTGAGTCAGTGTGAAAAAGGCTTTGAGAAATTCTAAGATGGAAACCATATGCTGGCAGCCTCCTCTATGAAATTATGTGACCCAGTGTGTGTGCAGACCACCAACCGACACTCCAATAGCATGCTGGTTGTCTTTATGCTCTCCGATCCCTAACAAGCGCCTGCAAAATTTTCTCAGCCTCCAAACAGGATCTGACACATCACATGTGCAGGGCGAACAAGCAGGGCTCCCACACTGTGGTGAATGTGTTGGAGAAGACGCCTGACAAGACCAAGTGGCTAACCCCTTGCATGCTCGCCCTAGTTTTATCGCTTCTGATAATGAGGCAAAGATGCAGCCTGTTGCTGAGAATGGGGAATTTGCTCTTACTTTGAGTGACGCATACTGCCTTGATTAAATTGTGGCCTATTTAAACAAAGAACAAACATAGATCTTCACAGACGCAGGCACATGAAACAATCTCTGGTCCTAGGCTGGGAGGGAGAAAAGACACCCTCCCCCGAGCAACATTGGAATAGGATCTGAGGACGATACTATTCCTGCAGAGCAGAACTACTGCAATTGATCTTCTCTGCATATGTGCGGATCAGCCTGCCTTCCAGATGTGATGAATTTCGACTGCAGTTATGTATGTGGGCTGTGTGTGATGGGACTTGTAGTCCAACACATCTGGAGGACATCAGATGGGGGAAAGCTTCTATAGATGATAAATTGGAAGAATTGGAAGGGGGAAAAAAACTACCATCTAAATTCCTCTACCACATCCTCCATAGAAAGGTCCAGAAAATTTAAGTCTATGCAGGGCTTGGGAGTCAGAGTCCAAATGATGTTTGAGAACATGCAGGAACATAAGTAGCCCCAGTCTGCTTAAAGCAGTGGTGTCTTTTTCTGGGATCAAGCAGCATTTTTAAGGTACTGCAGACAGGGGCTATATTTATGTTTCCACTTGCTCCAAACCATCAATTCTGAAATGCTACACAGCCCCACCAGGTATCATCTCTATTGGTTGATTATTTATCCTATTTATAAGTAATTTATCTCCATAGCCCAATTATAATGTGCCAAAAGCAGAAAGATCAAGGGACCTGTGTACTAAAATGCTTATTAGACAAGGAACAGAATGTATGAAACACAAGTTTGAAAAGGTGAAGATTCCATGTACTCTCCTAGTCCAGTTTGCTTGAACATGGCCTCAAATCAGAGATGCTTTGCTGCTTGAGGTAAATAACAAACCTAACAATGAGAAGCATTACTAACTGCACCTGCGGGCAGGAAAGGAGCTTCTTCTGGAATCCGCTTCCTGAGATGGCCACCTTGCTTTGCCTAAAGACCAATCCCATTCGGTCTCAGTGCGTTTCAAGGTATTGCACCACCATGGTATTCAGAGTTTGGAAATAGTATTTCCAACTAAAACTATTATTATTATTTACTATTTATTTTATTTTCTATCCCGCCTTTATTATTTTTATAAATAAATACTCCTTCCTCCTCCTATTTTCCCCACAACAACAACCCTGTGAGGTGAGTTGGGCTGAGAGAGAGGGACTGGCCCAAGGTCACCCAGCCGGCTTTCATGCCTGAGATGGGACTAGAACTCTCAGTCTCCTGGTTTGCTATTGGCTCCTTCCCAGGGCTGAGAGAGTGAGTGACTGGTCCAAGGTCACCCAGCCAGCTTTCATGCCTAAGGCGGGACTAGAACTCTCAGTCTCCTGGATTCTAGCCCATTGCCTAAACCACTAGACCAAACTGGCTATCACTTCTGCACAGTTCCACTGGGTGAGCTGGTGAAGCTGTTAGATCTCTGCTCAGCTTCCATGAAAGCCAGGGCTGTGGGTTGCTCTGAGTCTCTGGGTGGGTGCAATTGTCTGAGCCTCACCCCTGGAAGGAGGGCCATCTGAAATACAGTTC
The DNA here is from genome assembly GCA_023362775.1 of Charina bottae. NCBI lineage: Eukaryota > Metazoa > Chordata > Lepidosauria > Squamata > Charinaidae > Charina > Charina bottae. The sequence goes on along the minus strand of JALMGJ010000009.1, from coordinate 38,957,185 downwards.
TGTATTTGAAAATGATAGGATGGGTTGATCTTTTTAATTCAAGAATGAATCCTTTGAAATCTAAATCCTTGTGCAACTTCAGACCCTGGATTTTCCCACACACTTCTGTTGACTGGGCCACTGACCACAATGAACAAAAGGCAATGGAGAAAAAACATTGCATTGGCACAGATTAGGGTAGAAGTGTGCAACACGAGGATGTGGGTCACACCAGCTTTGTGCAGCTTGTCAGAGGCTGCAGGTGATCAGGGACCAGCAGCATCTGCTCAGGGGAGGGTCAAAAGTGCCCAGATGGATGTTGCAGCCACACAATTGAACCCTCACTCCTTTGTATGTGTGATTGCCCATAAAAATAGGGCATGGCTTCAATCCTATGGCCACCATCTCCCCTGTGGAGCTCACTAGCAGAGACACAGTTCAATTAAAATTTAAAAAACATTAAAAACAGCTTTTACAAAAAGTGAATAACATAACCCAACCCACTTAAAAATCCAGGGAACACAAGTCAACAAAACCATCCTGACAGAAATGAGCAGTAATACTTTCCCTAACTATTAGACTGGCCAGCACACTGATCTATCGCTTAGGCCAGAGCTTTCCAAACTTTTCATGTTGGTGACACACTTTTTAGACATGCATCATTTCGCGACACACTCTTACAGCAGGGCACAAGGCAGGCACTAGGACCTGCGCGGAATCCTGGCAGGGCAGGTTTGGAGGCAGCCAGGCACAAGGCAGGCACTAGGACCTGTGTGTAATCCTGGCAGGGCTTGGAGGCAGCAGCAGCCGCGACACACCCAGACACTGCAGTCGACACACTAACGTGTCCCGACACACAGTTTGGAAAGCTCTGTCTTAGGCCTTTCCTCCCATCCATTCTGTTGCTCCTCATTTTTATTTCTTTACTTATTTATTCAAAGATTTCTATCCTGCTTTATGTACCATACAATATCTGAAGGCAATTTGTAATCATATTTAAGTTCAATCATAAAACAATACATTATGAGTTAATTTAAAACGCGTACATAAAAATGGATGGGAGAAAGAAGAAGAAAAAAACCCTGTCTGTACCATTCACACACGGAAAGCCTTTTAAAAAAAACACTGAAATAAAAACAAGTTCATTTTCGGCTACCTAAAAAGAGATTCCCTTTTTAATGCACTGATTACATACTGGTAAGAAGATGTGAACAATTACCGCTTGTAGTTAAAAAAGAAAAAATAAATAAATGTAATAGCTGTTGAGAGTAATTGCTCTACAATTTGGAACCTTTGACCCAACTATGGAAGAGCTTTTATAATAATTAAACCTATCCAAAGATGTAAAACTCATTATATAAGAGGGTTGAACCTGGAAATGAAAGGAATGCGGACTGTTTCTTCTAAAAGAGAAAAAGAAGAAGATATAGGAAAAGAAACTGTGGCTAATGGGAATATATTCATTTTGTTACCAAAGATCAATTAACTAGGGTTGGAGACAGACTGAAAAATTGAATAAAAGCTTGGCTTCCTCCCAACTTTGCAATTTGTACGAAAGATAGACATACCAGTGAATCACACACAGATTCAGCCATTAGTTATGTGCCTCCCACATGCTTCACTCAGGCTGCTTGCCTTTAAAACTTTTCTTTTCATGTGCGTTTGCACATTTCTTTGCTTACATATTTGTCTTTCCCCATAGATAAAAAATGTTTTGTTTTGTTTTTTAACCGATCCAGGGATTGAGATCAGTATTCTGGTAACATCGTCGGTTTTAGCCAATTGGCACTTTCTACCGCAGCTTTTGCTGGGCTTCTACTTGTTTATTTGTTTTCCAGAGCCTAGTATGGAGTGGAAAAGGTGTATTTGGATCAGACACAATGAAGTCCAAACATTCCATGTCTCTTGACCCTATATGGCATTCTTATAATCGTCGGATTATAAATAATCTCTCAGTTTAGAATGCATCTCTTGGCCTCCCTTCAAGAGAGCCCAATCAAAAATTATGGACCCTCCAATGTGGGGTGGCTGCAAAAGAATTCTGCATGACCGTGTTTTCCAACTCTTTTCCAGCTCAGTCAGTTGGATACTTTCCATGAGAGGGGCTGCAAGATGCTCCTACAATGCACAATGTTACATTCAGGCCCATCACCGCAGGGTTTGCCCAAGACTTCCTGAGGTGGCTTAGCAGTGTTATGTGTCCCATTCACAGTTCTTCTATGGCGTGGCATTTTTCAGTGGTCCTAACTGTAGTATTTAGACGCAAAAGGCCAACACACTAAACATGCATTTTATCTATTTTATCTTTAGGGGGGCTTCTCCATCAGGTCTGGCCTACCAGGCTGTGACTGCATGGGCCATCTCCCCTGCTACTTTAGTGTTGTCCCCAATGTCTCCTCTTTATCTGCAGCTGAAATTCAGGAGCAGAGCACCTCCTTTGTTCCTCTACCATCTCTTCATTACTCCCACCTACCCTTCACTTTTCCCTGATGCTTGGACCGTCTTCCCTTCCCTTTACCTTCCAAGATTTGGAAAATGAGCTATCAGACACCTGGTTCCCTGAGGTAGAATTCTCATTGGTTTCAAATATTGGCATAGTAGATTTTGACGAACAAAATCTGATGAGCAGAAGAAGGATATGATGCTTGGCGGCTGTGGCAGCAGCTGAGGCAATGGAGGGAAGGTGTTGGAGAAATGGAGGGCAGGCTGGTGAGATATGCCACACTGTGAGCTGGAGAAGGAAAGAGGAAAGAAAGAGGACCACACACATCAGTTTTGCCCTACTTGCAGTTTTTGTTGACGTTAAGGTAAACTTTAACAACTATTTGGCTTTAACAAACACCACTTCCTCCCCATCAGTTTGGCTACTGGAAGTGACAGAGGAAATACTTGGAGCAGAAGCACCTTGATAAGGCAAATTATGTCATCACTGCACCCCAGAGAGGCTAATACTATTGCCTCTGTGTTGCAAAGCATCTCACAAGGCTAAGACAAATGATCTAGCTTCATGATTTAGGATGGGCTCTTAAGCAGATAGATTTGCAGAAGCAATGTGAGAATACAATACTAGTGATTCTGCTAGGCCAGGGCACCATATATCTCACCATTCAGGTTTAGACAGTAATTAGTGTCAATGGCTACTACTATTTACCAAACTCAGCAATCTATTCACCAAGATTGTGTTTTATTTTGTGATTAACTTCTCTGTCAGTCAGGGGTTTAGCAAGGCACACTTCCTTGCTAACTTTTTGGATGTTCATTACTTTATAGGTATTTTCTTAGTCCAGATACAAATTTACAGCCTTTTCAATTAGGTAGTTAACACATACTAATGACCACACAGGTACTAGAATATTTAAGATAACCAATAAAAGAACAATGCTATCCAAGTAGCAGCTTCCCACACCAAGCAAACTGTTGTGATCGTATCTACAAGGGAAATAGCAAATTCAACAGCCTGAATGGAGACAGCCTTGATTCATGACTAAAGGCCAGTTATCTTCTGGAAAGCTGAGCCAGATGGTCATATGCAGATGTGATGACAGCAAAAAGATTTCTTTTGAGCCAACTCTACCTCGACCAGCACCTCCACATCATAGACTTCAATATAATTTTAAAATCTCCTTTGTTTCTTACCCACTGAAGTCAGTAGCCCTATACAAGAGAGTTGGAAAGGAAGCCCAACAACCTGAAATCACTTTTGGAGCTATTTTTTTAACCAAATGAAAAGTATTAATGCAGTTGGTCATTACAAGTACTGAACTGTACTCTAGATAGGTCTCTTCAGTGTAGGAGTCCTGCAGCACTGTCTGCCTTAAAATGCTAATATTTTAGGTTACATCAATAGGCTTTAATGTGGAATCCATTTTCTTTCTATGTGTCTAATTCTTGTTAGGGATTTCAAGTCTTGAAAATTGGGTCCTTTTAATAATATGTTTGGCAACATAGGAAGTTCCATGCAGGTTTCAGTTTTGATTGTAGTGATGCCTTTTTGGTTCCAGATTTGGATATAGGTAGTCCTCATTTAGTGACCACAATTGGGACCAGCAACTCAGTTGGTAAGCAAAGCAGTCGCTAAGTGAAACTGTGACTGTGCTTATGATCTTACTTTTTGATTTACAGACCTGCAAAGATAATAAATCCAAGGATTGATCATAATGTTACTTTTTTATCACCATCATAACTGCAAACAGTCACTAAATGAGGCAGTCGCTAAATGAGGACTAGCTGTGTTTATTTAGTCTGTCATTGGTGGGCCCTACCACTTCAGGGCCCTATCACAATTCCATTATTCTGCTTTTAGTGGCCATCTTCCTCTATTTCACCTGAAGTCAATCAATTTAGCCCTGGAACTAGTGTGTGACCCCGAAGTTAGGCCCACTAGGGTACTATTAAAAGGAACAAAGTTAATTTAAGCATGTGGAGAACATCATGTGGCAGCTCTCGCTTTCCCTCTTTACTTGATACTGTCTCTATGTGCAGAATAGATGCCAGATAAATGGAAATGAAGCACAAAAGTTAAAAACAGCAACAACATTTCTTTCCCCATTCTTTCTAAAGATTTAAAAAAAGGATTTTACTTCCATGCCAAATTTTGGATTAATCTGAAATATATTTTTTTCCACAACTGCAATCTATTATCTTTGGCATGGAAAAAAAAAGTTTCTACTCTGGTGCTCTCCAGGCAGTGATAGAATATATGTGTTCACTCTGTTCCCTACTGAGATAGTCATAGACAGATCATCACTAGACAAATACAGATTCTTAGTACCTCCATGCAGGTGTTGGCTAGCACACATACAGATCACAACTGTGCAGGAAGCAAAGCAGGGGTGTGTACTGCACACAAATCTTGCCTCTACTGTCTTGCAGCATGCAGATTCCTCTTAGGGCTTTCCCCTTTTCAGCTCAAGAAGGAAGACCCGAAAGGAACTTTGGTCCATGCCCAGCTGAACATGATTACACCATGTCTTACTGCAATGGTCAGTTGATAGACTAATAAGAATTCAGGAGACAGTTTGATAAACAGCATCTGCAAGTTCCTTCATTATCAATAAAATGAACTGCCTCTTTGCCCATTCACAAGAAAGCTGTTAGAAGAATTACTTTCAGCTGAGTCAGATGCCAGAGTCCAACAATTATTAGTGTTCATGAACGTGTGCAAATTTCTAATCACATCCAGCTGAACACAAGTTGAAGCCCTTAACTGAACTTCTTGATGAACACAGAAAGGTCTTCAAAGCCTGGGCGGAGCTTGATTGCATCTCCTTCCTCCTATATAACTTTAGCCCATATATATGTAGATCAGTCTTCCTCAGTCCGGGCATCCTCCAGGTGGATGGACTTCAACACCCAGAATTCCCTAGCCAGCATGCCATTGCTGAAAATGCTGCTAGCTGAAATCCAATGCTCTGGAACACCTGGTATATTTGCACACCTTTATAGATCTATTGAGAGGTGTGTGCCAAAATCCCCATTCATGAAATGATAGCTCAACTTTAATCTCATTAGATAGTCTTAAGCGCAAGCCACAAGCTTTGTTCTGCAACAGAGGGAAAGTATACAGTGAAGCCTCAAATTGGGCTTTAAAAAGCTTTAAAAGCAGGGGACCATGTGTTTTAGGGATAGGGTTAGGGTGTGATAGGATCACACCCAAAGTATCAAAATGAAGCATGGTTTGAAGTTCTGCACTTTCCTAATGCATGCAGGCATTCTCCAACAAACTAAAGTGTACAGTCAGAATGACATCATTTTTCTAACTAGCTATCATTCTACATTCCAGCTTTTTTCAGTCTGGAATCCTCCAGACTTGTACAAATACAATTCCCATCACCTCCAGTCAGCGGGGCTGTGGTGATGGAAGCTGTAGTCCAACCCAACCACAGGACACAAAGTTGGGGACGACTGGCTTCCAAAGGCTCAATGATGAAATCTCCAAGGAAGCCCAAACACTTGAGAAGAACAGCCCAAGAAGTAGGCATTTCAAGGAAAGCCTTCAGCTAGCCAGACTTGATCTCAGTCACTCTCGAAAGAAAGAAAGAAAGAAAGAAAGAAAGAAAGAAAGAAAGAAAGAAAGAAAGTTGCTGAGAAGTTTGCCTGCCAGCCCTCGTGTTATCAGAACGATTTAACAGTGACTTTACCCTCACAGAGCTCATAAATCTTGACTAACAGCTTAACATGTGAGGCATTTGAAGTGTCTGGGAACCTGCCGTATGAAAGAAATTAGCTGTAAAAAAAGGAGCAAAATGCCTATTCCCATGGGAATACGCCGTTCGACTTCTAATAGATCATCTGTTCATTTGGAAGATGACTAGTTCCTCTCAGTAAAAAGAGCAAGTTGCTTTAAAAGGGGGGAGAAGAAGAAAAAGCTTTCAACCACTTTCACAGGAAATATGGTACTAAGGGCCAAAAGACAGAGCAAATCATCATATTAATTACACGGTCAGTAAACATTTGCTCTCCCATGCTTCCTAAAGGGTGGACTGTTTCCTGCATGGTGCTCAGCAGTGGAACCAGCTCCGGTTAGTTGTAACTAGCCTGGAAGATAGATTACAGCTGAAAAGTTCCTCAGCAGAAGTCTGGTTAAGCTGGTGGGGCAGGTTGAGGGAGAAGAATTCAGAAAGTTTAGGCCGGTCTTCTCCAAATGTTAGGCAACAATGAGAACCAGACCAGACCAATTTCAAGAGGCCACAGCATTGGGGATTTCCTCACCTCTCGATTTCTGTCTTTTCTTCTTCGTTTTCTCCTCGTGGGTGAAAACAACAGGAGCTTCCCCCTCCTCCCCACCCGAGATTCAGACATAGCCAGCCCTTTCATTTGGCAAAATGAGGCAGGGTCCCTCAGGCAGTAGATTCCGGGAGGTGGAAGCAATGTGTTAGTGCCAATAGCTGAAGCTAACCTTGTGCCCCTTACTAGCCTGCAGCCTTTGAGTGCAATGCAGGAATCTCCTCTTTAGCCCCCAAAGCCCAATTCAGTGGACCATCTCAGGGGCAGAACCATCTTGCTCTGCACTGCCAGCAAGAACAAAATGTCTCGCATGGGGTCAGCCCATGTTCTTTGCTTTACCTTCTCAACCACAGGACTACACAGGCTTTCAAAAGGGAGTGTGACAACCTACAAATCTCTTGTCAACTAGTGGGTCTGTCTGTCCCTGAGATCCAGTTCAATGGATCAGTTCACCGGAAACAGAAGTGGTCTCTGCCTGAGATCTCAGGGAGATGCTGATGAAAGGAGTCCTTCCAGACTCTTTGGGATTTACTTCTGAGGAACTTTGTTGAAGATCAGGTTCCTTACATTTGAAATGTGTCACTTAGCGTGATACAAATGAATTCATTTTGACATGAGAGTGTGAAAAGATGCTTTTATTATGAACACTTTACTTTGGCCACCTAATGCGAAGAGAGGACTCACTGGAAAAGACCCTGATGCTGGGAAAGACTGAAGGCAAAAGGAGAAGGGGACGGCAGAGGATGAGATGGTTAGATAGTATCACTGATGTAATGAACATGAACTTGAGCAAACTCCGGGAGACAGTGGAGGACAGGAAGGCCTGGCGTGCTATGGTCCATGGGGTCACGAAGAGTCGGACACGACTAAACAACTGAACAACAACAAAACTATGAACACTATTTTACATTATTTATTTCTGCTGTGCAGACTGCCTGCCCCTCCATGCCAACTTTCTTTCTGTGCACAGATTGTTTTAACAATGTAACATTTATATGCCAAATGCTCAGGTAAGTTGTGATACTTATGAGAACTGTAAGGAAGTCACTGTTATTATCCCCGTTTTGAAGGCTGGCAGAGGTGAGATTTGAACTGGTGATCTCTTGATTTATAACTTTCCTTAGGGATTAAGAGGAGAAACTAGAAGGCTGATACATTTATTTTCTTTATCTATGTTGTAGTGCATATATCCTTCCCTTATCCCCAAGAATTCTGGGTGGCATGGAGAATGATTAGTTGCAATTTGGGGTAGTTTTTATTATATATGACATTTGATGCTAACTTGGATGTACGTTCCTAAACCTTCAGCTCTTGACGTTGGCATAAATTATTATTTCTTGTTCTTCTCTCCTACTTAGGTGTTTTCTTTTCATCTCTATTAATGTATGAACAGCTTCCATGAGGCAGCATAGACAACTTTCTATTTCTCCCACAACACTTCAAGAATAACACCCAATGGCAGCAGATTTATAAACACAGGGAAAGCATCAGCGCTTCCTCCATTATTCTGTCATCAAAGATATCAGCCTTAGGCTGTGCTCTGAGCATTAGTCCATGTAGCCCTGATATGCGTTCATGAACCAGGAATTCAAAACACTAACCAGCTGTGGGAACCAGGCAAGGAGCCTGTCACATTAAATGGTATCCAGATTAGAGCTGTGAGAATTTGGGAAAGCCCATCTCACAAACAAGCTCACTCAGACCAAGAGCCGGGAGCGGGTGGAGGGGGGAGAGGGGGGAAGAGAGGTGGGGGGAAGTGAAGGAAAGGGAGGGGGCTGTGGGAGAGAGAAGGGGAAACAAAAAAAGCGTTCCTGAGTCATTACAGTCCTCCTTCGATTAAAAATGGCAAGTTCTAAATTAGCTCTGTAACTGACTGGTCGGGTGGCCATTGTCCAAAAAGAAAAAGAAAACAAAGGAAAGTTATCAGTGGAAGGAGAAAAAAATGAAGAGGATGAAAGAAGATACAGATTTGCTTAAATCTGCTGATGTAGATGCCTAGGTATACATTTAGAAATAACTGCGATAACCTAACTAGAAAATACCATAGATCTCCCCAGAATGGAACTTTGCAGGCGATGCTTCTGTTGTGCAGCTTTTATGCTATAATTGCCCTACCTCAAACTGGAATGTTATGAGAATCCAGATGATGAAGTATTCCATGCCTAATCCTTCCTGTGTTTTCCCACCACCACTTCTCCCATACTTTTTTTTTAATACAGAAAGCCTATTAAAGCGGGAACAAATAACTGTTCAATGTCTTTTGATAGATTGTGCTGGAGCTGTCTATCTTGTGGCACCTGGATGATATGTGTGTCTAAGGGCTACTAATGGGTAACTCTGAGAGCCATGCTCTCCCCTCTTATGGCTCTTCAGATTTAAACAAGACTTGGCCTGGAACAATCTTTCAAATAACTTTTTCAGACTGTCTTCCAACAGCTCTTCACAAAGTGAGATGTGTTATCTATCTATCTATCTATCTATCTATCTATCTATCTATCTTTGAGTGAGATGGGCAGTGACAAAATTTGAAATATAAATTACATATACATACACACATACACACATACACACATACACACATACACACATACACACATACACACATACACACATACACACATACACACATACACACATACACACATACACTTGGTGACTTCAACTGATGACTTTATCAGCCTGATTTTAATTTGTTACATATTAAGCTGTAATGTTTAAGTGACATGCCAGAGGCTGAACTTACAAAGTCCAAAATAGATTTTAAACCAGGGTCAATGAAAAGCCTGCTAGTGTGGCAAATATCAGATAAGATTTCAGACCTCTCAGGAAACCAATAAATGCTGTCCTATGCGTACCACCAGAAAGATATTTCAAGGATTATTCGATATCTTGAAAAACTGGGCCGTAGTAATACAGCTTCCTACCAGAACTGGAGGTGCCCATCACTTCAAACAATCCACAGCACATATGCATATTGTTGTGAGTCACCCAGAGCATGGTGAACTGGGGAATAATGCAAATAAATAAACATATACATACATACATAATTTTCCAAACACAAAGGGGTGTGCTAATGTTGCTTACTCCTGCTCCAATCACCCTCTCCACTAAATGAGAGTCACCCCCTTCCTTCTCTTCTCCATGATGGTTTAAGCCGAAGTACTAGGCTGACCATACGTCCCGTTTTGAACGGGACAGTCCCAGTTTTTTAGAATTTTTCAACCATCCCGTCGTTTTGATAAAAATCTAAATTTTGTCCTGTTTTTTAAACCCGGTGGGAATGGCGCGGAAAGAGGATCTGAGCTGGAGCTGCCGATGGGAGGCAGCCCGGAAGAGGAAGCCCTCGTGCCTATCAGCGCGTGGCAAAGGAGGGTGGAGAGGTGGAGAGGAGGGCGATTGGCCAGGCGGGAGCCAATCGCGTGGACCGGGGGGTGGGGTTTGCAGGCAGGAGCCAACTGCATGGAAGGGTTCAGGGTTTGCAGGTGGGAACCAATCATGCGGACCGGGGGCGGGGACCCCTGTTTTTTTCATGAATACAGGATATTACATAAGACCCCATCCCGTTCTGCCATCCCAATGTCCCATTTTTGTCTCAAGGAAATATGGTCAGCCTACCAAGTATGGTTGTCAGAACCTTGACCCTTCTCTCTTCAACAGTGTATCTTTTACTATAGCACCTGGATGCCAGACATGGCTCTCACTATGCAGAGAACTTCAGTTCTGATTTTCAGAAGATGAGAGATGCTTACTATGGAATTCTATAGGAAGTTGGCATTCCTACTGGGTTGCCATATGCATTGGAGGAGCAAAATAACCCTGCTTCCATGTTGCCACTAATATTTAATCAAGCTGGAGAGAGAGGTTTCAGGTTTTGACACTAAAATAACAGGTGTTATTTTAAATACACTAAAATACACCTGTTATTTTAGTGTCAAAACCTGAAACCTCTCTCTCCAGCTTGATTAAATATTAGTGGCAACATGGAAGCAGGGTTATTTTGCTCCTCCAATGCATATGGCAACCCAGTAGGAATGCCAACTTCCTATAGAATTCCATAGTAAGCATCTCTCATCTTCTGAAAATCAGAACTGAAGTTCTCTGCATAGTGAGAGCCATGTCTGGCATCCAGGTGCTTGAGTTAAAGTTAGCTAGCAAGTGAAAGAAGCAGCCAAATTTCAAGCAGGAAGGCTGAACAAAGAGACACCACTCAGATAAGAAAGGCATGGAAGAAGAGTAGAGACTTACACAATGTAGCAATCCGCAAGACATTCCATGCTTGGGACAAACCTATTACTCTCAAGTTTCTCTTCTCAATCTGAGCTGCAATCATATTTTCTGTCCTTCTTCTCAGCTAATGGCTGCCCAGGTATTTACGATCTGCTTTTGACTGATGTTCTGACCTGATTTCTTGATTTCCAACATCCTTGGAAAGAAATGTAAAATGGCATGGTGGACTGGTGGATGTGTGGGTGGCAAGTCTTCAGAAATATCAAAAAATACATAGGTTTCTTCACTTGAAGCGGAGAATCAGGAATAGAGTCAATGGTCAACATGAACAGCTCTCTCACACAACCCACATGCTTGTAAAGTACCTACTTCTGGCTCTCTCCAGAACCTGGAGCTAGTTCTGAAATCCCTGGTATATTGAAGGGAACACAAGGGAGGAAGAGGAAGAGGAAGAGGAAGAGGAGGAAGAGGAGGAGGAGGAGGAGGAGGAGGAGGAGGAGGAGGAGGAGGTCTGGTATTTGTCACTGATTAAAATATATGGCCCAATTCAGAGCAGCTTCAAGGAAAAATATTTCTCATGGCACCCTCTGTTTGCCTTCTGAATCCTGTGATCCTACTTACTGAACATGAAAAGACAAACTTCTACTGATTTCTCAGTCCTCCTAGCACTGAGAAATTTGCCCACCTCTACACCAGACATAGACATCACCAGACAGACTGAGGGAAAACAAAGTTAATAGGAGCACAATATTTAAGAGAAGAAATATAGTTCAGCTGGCATATTCAGCTGCCATGAATGCTGGCTAACAGCAGTGTATCTGTGTTGTGCAGGTGTCTGTGTGTGGAGGAACAACAGGAAGGAAGAATGGAGAAGAGAGTATCAGAAGATACAGAAGACGGCTGACCACCTGTCCAGAATTCTAAAGAGGAACATTCTACCATATAGGATTTTCTTTCTTTTGTAATTAGATAAAATGTGTAGCTGGAGCTGCCATCAAAGCTAAGTTAAGAGCCACAGGTATGTGCTCCTTGAGGATGCAACTACTAACTTTGAAGGAGAGATGTTTCCAGAAATGACCTTTTCCTGGAGATTTGTTTATTGACCCTGAACAGAGCAGCTCCCCTTTCCAGAAAAGAGAGAGCAAGCTGAAGCTTCCTGTGAGAACCCAAGATCACGGTTGGCACTCTGATTGATGTTACACCTGCTCAGACTTGTGGGAGTAGAGAGCAGCAAGCATCTAATGAAATCCTCGTTTGTGATTTCCCCTCTCAACAGAGCTGAACCTGTTTACGCCCTAAACTTCACTGAAGATTCGGGAGAAAGACATGCCAAATTGTTTTCTTCTGTCAACACTCTAATTGGCTTGATGATGAAACAGACTGTAGACCCCCACCAGAGGGGTTTGAAATCTAGTTTTAGTTTTAGTTTACTCCCCAACTGTGCCTTAGATTTTTTTTCTTTTTAAATAATAATAATAATAATAATAATATAATAGCATGAAAACAAACATACAAGGTCAAAGAAAGCATGTATATGTGGGTTTTATTTTCCTCCTTAGATTTTCTTCTCCTCTCACTTAAGATTTGGGCTGGAGAAGAAAAGGGAGGAAGGAAGAGAATGTTAATAAAGTTTAATTTCAAGTACACTCAGTTATCCACACTGCAATGTTAGTTATGCTCACAACAGAGTAAGAGCTGTGCAGACTGACTTCTGTTCAAATAAAAAATGGACTGTGGACTGTGCTGCACCTCAGACTCAGTAAGAAGGATTAAAGATTGTGGGTGTCTTCCCAGACATGAGTTGAACATGTATCATCACCCATCAATATACAAAATTCTGCCTGGGCAAAACCTTTGCAGAGAGGGAGCTCTGTTTATTCATCCCAGTTGGCCAGCTGCCCATCAGAGTTTGCCACCCTGCCAGCTTCATGTTGCTCTATAAATATATCAGACTACATGAAACAAGCTTGCCAAGAATACACAATTAGTCCTTTGCTTTAACTTAAGACATTCACGGACACTTAGGATCAAACTAGATGTGATGTGGCAGATACATAAAGTGCCTCTCAATTTTTGAAAATGTCCTTTAATCTCAGGGAGAGCTGAATTTGAACAGAACAGTGTGTGGGAGAAGAGAATAAAGGTCCTTAACCATTTCCTTATGGGACATTTCTTTGCTACAAAAGGCCCCCCCATTGGTTGATTTTCTTCTTTCAGGTTAAAAAAAAAATCCTGTGATATAAAGATACAGAAGTCCACCATTGTTTATTTGCTCCTGAATGGAAAAGTATTTAGAGAAAGGAGGAATAATTTTCATTAGAAAAAAAAGCCTATAGGAAACTTTCTCCCTATTTGCCATTTCTTGCAGTCAAATCTGGAGCGCTCCCGATTAATCATATATAGTGCAATAAAGCACAAATAACTCTTTATGCCATGTCAGTCTTACCAGTTCAGCAGGACTCAAAAAGAAAGGTGCCACGTTCACACATTTCCATGAACTGAGAAAGTGACACGTATCCACCAAAATAATCATTTTTTGCCTGCATGTTTAAGCCAATGTGTTGGTGAAAAAATACTCTAGGTAGGTATTTGATTATCCTTGAGATGGATCATGAACACACAGAGGGGACAGCCCTCAACTACTTAGTTGTACTGACTGGAGTTGCTACAAGTCATTATTTAACATATTTAATGGGCACCATTGCAGTTAGTGAGTTAGTATGTACAAATGGTATAGCCTAAACCTTAGTAGTAGTAGTAGTAGTAGTAGTAGGTAAAGGTAAAGGTTTTCCCCTGCACAGTCATGTCCGACTCTAGGGGGCGGTGCTCATCTCCATTTGTTAGCCGAAGACGCTTCCACGGTCATGTGGCCGGCATGACGAGCGCAGAACGTTGTTACCATCCCACTGAAGTGGTACCTATTTATCTACTTGCATTTGCACGCTTTCAAATTGCTAGGTTGGCAAGAGCTGGGGCGAGTGCGGGAGCTGACTCCATCATGTGGCGCTCGGGTCTCGAACCGCCGACCTTCCGATCAACAAGCCTGGCATCTTAACCACTGAGCCATTGCGCCCCCAATAGTAGTAGTATTACCAAAAGTACTATTAGTAAAAAGTAGTATTACCAAAAGTAGCCCCCAAAAGTAGTCATATCTAACATATGTATCTCTTAAGGTAAAGTCTTATTCAAATTGAGCTCAACACCTGATGTTTACATGGAAACATCCATATGGTTTTCCTGACAACACCACAGAGGTAACTTACCATTGCCTTTTTCTGTGATGTTCTTTCCATTTCCAAGACCAGCCTATGCTGTGTGGCTTCCTGGTGGCCTCCCATTTAATACACAACTCTGTAAAGAAAACTGAGAATAATAACAAAACTTAGGAAATTATTCCTCTCCGTTCTCATGTATAGACAAGATTGCATTGCCTACCGGGCCTCTGCTGGATCTTTTGTTCCTGTTGAAAGATGAGGCTGAAAGGAAATTCCCATTATAGACAATGATATGTGACTCCTAAAAATGTTTGCTTCCTTCAAAGGAGCTCCTGCCTCTTTGTTTCAACACCAAGTGGCGCAGATATTTTAGACATTCTTCCAAGTTTTTCTAATTGTATTTCTGTATTTCATGGTTATTTTCTAATTAGCAACATCATTTTCATCTGTTAAGCATTTGCATCTTCTATTAGAAACATCAAAGGACAACAACATTCTTAGGGCAATCATCTCCATCAGTGTTCACCAATAAGAAGAAAGAAAAAACCAGAGAGAATGAATTCAAAAGAAACCAGTGAGGAATGTAGAAAGGACCCCCATCACCTTATAGGGATTACACTGAATAAGATCATCAGGGCAGTTTCTCTTGTACCATGTGCACCAATGGTGGGCCTGAAATAGGTACCCAGAACTGCCAGGCAAATTTGGAGCTGACAGACTATCAGTATCTTCTCACTTTTAAAAAACATATACATTTTTTACTACAGCAGATGGGAGGTTCCACATTTTTTACCCCCTGGAACTTTCCTGGTGGAGCCCCATCAAAGTACTAACCAGATCTAATCCTGCTTAGCTTTTTCAGGATCAGCCAGCTTCTACCACCAAATTGCAATGGGCAAGGATCCACATATGTGTTTGTGTCTCCATGTGTGTATGTTACATATGTATATGTTTGCTTTTCTTAGCATTTGTTCTGCTTATTTTTGCGCTGTGCTTAACTAGATCTTACAGCAAAGTGGTCAATGCATGATGATGGTTTTTGTTGAACCTGGCTCTTCCCACTCCGAGTCCAGCAGCTTAACCAGTACACTATGCTGGCTCTCAAGGGGTGGGTGGTATTTATGTATTCATTTGCTTGTTTAATATAGCCATAGGTGGGCTTCCAAGCAAAGGCTGCTGTCCTTTTTTGTCCAAATCTCTATGCTCCAAAACAGAGAGTCTTGGAAACAGCAGTCATTGCATTGCAATGTTTCCAGCAGTAGTATGGAGTTCTTGAGACTAGAGAAATGTCAGACAGTTCCTCTTCTTGCTTCCCCTTAGTAAGCAAAAGGGGTGGGGGGATGCGATCAAGGGAGACTCTACCTTTGAAGCTTTAGAAAGCTTACTAGTGGAACTTACATAAGGTTGATGCATGGGAGACCACCAAGGGAGTACAAGAGAGGAAGCCATATGAGGACATTTTGCACAAACGTCTCCTATATCCTACAGCAGCCTGGTTTCATGATTTTTATTAGACTGGCTGTTTGAGCTTCCATAATGGAATCTTTTACATCAATTCATTGACCCGTTAATTAATTGTAATAAGCACAGTCCTCCTTTTGCCACCACATTAGCACTGCCAGATCTGAGCTGCCTCTAGATAGCAGCAAAGAGATGGAGAACATTCTAACTCTGTTATCATCTAGTGCAGAGCTTTCCAAACTGTGTGTTGTGACACGTTAGTGTGTCGGCTGCAGTGTCTGGGTGTGTCCCGGCTGCTGCTGCCTCCAAGCCCTGCCAGGATTCCATGCAGGTCCTAGTGCCTGCCTTGTGCCTTGCTGCCTCCAAACCTGCTGTGATTCCACGCAGGTCCTAGTGCCTGCCTTGTGCCTGGCTGCCTCCAAACCTGCCCTGCCAGGTTTCCGCGCAGGTCCTAGTGCCTGCCTTGTGCCTGGCTGCCTCCAAACCTGCCCTGCCAGGTTTCCGCGCAGGTCCTAGTGCCTGCCTTGTGCCTGGCTGCCTCCAAACCTGCTGTGATTCCACGCAGGTCCTAGTGCCTGCCTTGTGCCTTGCTGCCTCCAAACATGCTGTGATTCCGCACAGGTCCTAGTGCCTGCCTTGTGCCCTGCTGTAAGAGCGTGTCGCAAAATGATGCCCTGCTGTAAGAGTGTGTCGTGAAATGATGCATGTCTAAAAAGTGTGTCACCAACATGAAAAGTTTGGAAAGCTCTGATCTAGTGGCTGTCTGAATCACTGCAAACCTGATCTGGTAGTTCTACACTACCTATTCAAGATACCCAGTTATTCCAGCACGTTAATTTCCGTCATCCCATTTTTCAGTACTTTTCATTTTTAATAGAATTAAGAACAATGTTTTACTGTGAAACTTTCAAATCTTTAAATTTCAACATCTAATTTCAACTCTTGGATCTTGGGGTTCTCCATTGGTGAAGGATCCCTAATGTTATACATCATAATGATTCATGATTTGCTAGTTCAAGTAATCTTTGTTTGGTCAATGACCAGCACAAAATAAACAGAGAGGCAGACAAATTGAAATACAAAGCAACAACCCCAGCTCAAAAACATCTCAAGTGGGAGAGGGAAGTAGCATAATAATATATTACTGTACAACACTAAAGTGTACCTCTAAGTCCAAAGTCATTTTCAAGAATTTAGCATTTTAACATTAAAACAATAATCTATAAGAATGAAATTAAAACTGTCACAGTTCCTAAAACCAGTAAGATAGTATTTTAACAGTATTATGACCTATTTTAAAAAAGCACTATGGAACTGAATTCTCTATCTCTATCTCTATCTCTATCTCTATCTCTATCTCTATCTCTATCTCTATCTCTATCTCTATCTCTATCTCTATCTCTATCTCTATCTCTATCTCTCCATGAAAAAGTCCCCCTTTGGGGGGAGATGGGTGGTGATAAATTTGATAAATAAATAAATAAATATCCATATCTGCACCAGCTTTTGCCTTATATCCACTGCAGCAACACAAAACAAAGCTACTGAGCAAGTGATAGAAGTTCATTATTTGCTATATTTTTCAACATCCAAACACTGCTATTAAAAGTGTGGACAAAGAAAATCCTTATGTTTCGGTTTTGCAAACAGAAAAATTGGCAAACTAAATATTTTCCTGAGAAGAAATGCATAGAAGTGTAACCATCAATATTTATTGATTTTCTTCCATGTCATTGTTAATTTAGCTTCTATAGTGGCTGTTCCAATGCTGGTTTTTTTCATGGCTGGTACTTTTTACACTAATCACACAGATAACAGTGGTCAATCAGTGAATAACAGCTGATTGGAGATTAGGATAGAATTAATTGGTTCAAGGATTAATCCATATAAATAAAAGAGGGATTCAAGAAAAGGATCTAAGTTAGAAACAGTTCTGTTGCCCTTTCAGAAATCTGAAGAGTTACATTACTTAAACCATAGCTGATTATTTATGAGATGCTGGCACTGGATTTTTCCCCATTCCTCCAAAATAATCTAGAAGATGCAGTGCAGTGGAGAACTTTTGTATCTTATCTTTTGGTCTTCTTAGGCACATCACACAAAATGGAAATTGTCGGTAGGATTGGATTATTAGACCTATTATAATTGTGGAGTCTTGGTCAACGTCCATCTAAGCCTCCTTTCTAATACTTATTGATTTTGTGACATTGATTTGAGCGTCTAGACATTGATTTGGCGTCTAGAGCGCCGCTGGAGGAAGACGAGGACTGAATCTGACCGGACACAATCTAGAACCGCTATTAGGGCCTACCTTGTGGCGGTAAGAGCGGCGAAACGTGAATATTTCTCCGCTCTTATTGCGTCCGCAGATTGCCGCCCGACGACCCTATTTAAGATTACTAGATCTCTTTTGGGTCACGAAGATACGGTGACCCATCTACAGGGCCGATCGGAAGAATTTGCTGAGCATCTGCAGGACAAAATCGCTCAGATTCATTCCAAATTTAACTCTAAGCGTGAAGCACAATCTGGAGAGATGCCAGAGGTTCGTACTTACCCTGTTATCTGGGAACGGTTTGATCCTGTTGGGCCTGATGAAGTAGACAGGATCCTCCGGATTGTAAACGCCACCATGTGCCATCTTGACCCATATCCCTCCTGGCTGGTGAAATCAGCTCAGGAGGTTACATGTGGTTGGGTCCAGGGGATGATTAATACATCCTTAGCGGAGGGGGTGTTTCCAGCAGTCTTTAAGGAGGCGCTGGTGCACCCCCTCCTCAAGAAACCTTCCCTGGACCCCACTGTTTTGAACAATTTTCATCCTGTCTCCCACCTTCCCTTTTTGGGAAAGGTGGTTGAGAAGGTGGTGGCGCTGCAACTCCAGAGGATTCTGGATGAAACGGATTATCTAGACACCTTTCAGTCAGGTTTTAGGCCGGGATATGGGACAGAGACTGCATTGGTCGCGCTTATGGATGATCTCTGGCGGGAGCGGGATGGAGGGAGTGCATCCATTCTCGCTCTCTTGGACCTCTCAGTGGCTTTCGATACCGTCGACCACGGTATCCTTTTGGAGCGACTCAGGGAGTTGGGGGTGGGCGGTGTAGTTTTGTGCTGGTTTACCTCCTTCCTCCAGGGTCGCTCACAATCGGTGGTACTAGGAGAGGAGAGATCCGACCCACGGGCCCTTCTTTGTGGGGTGCCACAGGGTTCGGTTCTCTCTCCTCTCCTATTTAACATCTACATGAAGCCGCTGGGTGAGATCATCCGTCATCACGGGATGAGGTATCACCAATATGCTGATGATACTCAATTGTATATCTCCATCCCGGGTGAAGTAAGTGTTGCAGTGGACACCCTATCTCAGTGCCTAGGGGCTGTAGGGGCCTGGATGGGGAACAACAGGCTTCAACTGAACCCTGGTAAGACGGAGTGGCTATGGATTGAGGGCCCCTCGGCCTCCAGGAAGTTATCATCTTTAATTCTGGATGGGGTGGCACTACCCCGTTCAGACTCAGTCCGGAGCTTGGGGGTCCTCCTGGACTCACGACTCCTGCTCGAAGAGCAGGTGGCAGTCGTGGCCAGGGGGGCCTTTGCACAGCTTCGGCTTGTGCGCCAGTTGCGCCCCTTCCTGGATCGAGAGGCCCTCCGAATAGTCACTCATGCCCTTGTCATCTCTCATATAGATTATTGCAATGCGCTCTACATGGGGCTACCCTTGAAGAGTATCCGGAAGCTTCAGCTGGTCCAAAATGCAGCCGCTCGAGTGGTTATGGGTGCGAGAAGATCAGCACATGTAACACCACTGCTCCGCAAACTGCATTGGATACCAGTTTGCTTCCGGGTCCAATTCAAGGTGTTGGTTATCACCTTTAAAGCCCTACATGGCATGGGGCCAGGCTATCTGAGGGACCGTCTCATCCCAATTGCATCTACCCGCCCCACCCGGTCATGCAGGGAGGGCATGCTGCGGACCCCGTCAACAAAGGAATTCCATCTAGCGGGGTCCAGGAGGCGTGCCTTCTCTGCGATAGTGCCCGCCCTGTGGAACATCTTGCCCCCAGAGGTGAGGCAGGCGTCCTCCCTCTTGGCCTTTAGGAAGTCCCTAAAAACCTGGTTCTGCCGCCTGGCGTGGGACAAAGGTAGAGATAGTTCCTCCTGGATGGTTAGTTTAATAATGACCTCCTTTTAAGATCCTACCATCCTCTGGATTTTTATATTCTTATTTATTGTACTGTTTATTGTATTTTAATGATTATTGATTTTTAACTTTAATTTTAACATTTGTTGTAAACCGCCCAGAGTCTACCGTGGTAGAGATGGGCGGTGATAAATTTGATTAATAAATAAATAAATAAATAAATAAATAAATAAATAAATAAATAAATTTACAGGTGTATGGGGGAGAGTGTTTTTTGTTGATGGAGGCAAAAATGGTCACAATGGTAAAATGTTAATGAGAAACAATAATAAACACCTGACACCTTGTGTATTGAAGACCCTTATTAGTTGGAAGAGAACAGCCTATATGGAGGCTGCTTTCCAAAATGTACTCCCCTTATCATAAAACACATCTGATGCAATTGGCGAGATCAGACTCAGCAAACGAAGATATCAATAGTAATGGTTTGAGATGTTTTTACCTAAATTACTCACTTTTTTCCTGAATTTACTTAGAAAGTTATGATGTAATTGTTTTTGACTCACTGATTGGGAATGCCCTCCAGGGCTCTGAAAACCCCCGAACAATTATTGACTTTAAAATCAATAGGTAGTACATACACAGTACCTTGTTGTTTGCTAATGCATCAGCTGCATTCCCCAAATCCTTTAAAAGGTGTGAAGCTTAATTTTGGAGTTCCCCTTCTGAGTGTTATGGGTGGAATGCATTCGCTAACAAGCCCATCCATGCCAATGTCAGACATACCAGTGGCCACGATTATTTAACTGGAACAGTTCGTTGCCCTCTGAATCAATGTCTCAGATTCCAAGCTGACATTTTGGGCTGCCCTCCTAAATTCTTGGCAATGCCACCTTTGAACAATATATCTGTTTTCACTTTACATATTTATTTATTACATCTTATGCCCTGTTCTTCACAAGGCTTTAAACATGATAATAAAACAAAACAAGATGCAAGCACAGGAGAACTCCCAGCAAAGAACTGAATTAAAGGCTGACAGTTGAAAAGTTAAAAAATCTTTGCCAAAAAGGAAAAAGAAAAAGAAAAAGGGGCTCCATCTGGTACTGAAACATCTTCAGACTCAATGCACCATGTGTTTCCTGGAAAGATTCTTCTATACTCCTTAATTCCAAAGGCAGAGAGACTCAGAGGAAGACTGAGGGTAAGCTTAATACTCTTGTATAGGAGAAAACAGTCCTTTGGGTGTTTAGGGCTGATGTCAATAGTAGCAAGAGGGACCAGCAGCTTAGTTTAGCTTCAGTGCAGAATTGCCCTAAGCTGCTTATCTCCTGAGCTGCCTCCAGCTCTTTCTTAAACCAATCTCAGAAACTGCAATCCAGGTTGCAGTGTGGTGGCAA
Organism: Charina bottae; assembly: GCA_023362775.1. Classification (NCBI taxonomy): domain Eukaryota; kingdom Metazoa; phylum Chordata; class Lepidosauria; order Squamata; family Charinaidae; genus Charina; species Charina bottae. The sequence goes on along the minus strand of JALMGJ010000009.1, from coordinate 38,936,036 downwards.
TGGGACCGGGCTGGTGCTCTCTCTAGATCAGGGTTTCTCAACCACAGCAACTTTAAGATGTGTGGACTTCAACTCCCAGAATTCCCCAGCCAGCAACACTGCTCTAGACTATGGCCACTACAAGACCTGATTGGTCATCCCCCTGCATCCTGTCCTTCTCTTTCATACAGGGAAAGCAAGCCTTGCTGGTTGGTTCCTGTGTGGTCAGTCTACCAATGCGTTTTTTTTTGTTTTTGTTTCAGTTTTTGTTTCTTTTAGGGACCGTTCCCTTCTCACTAGTCCCTGTGCCTTGCCTTGCCTGGCCTTTCCCAGATATTGGTACACATGGATGCTTTCACATCCCCTTCCCACATATCTCCTTTGACATTAATGCAGGGCCATTCTTTTTTCTTTTTTCCCCTTATGGTATCAAATACGCAAATACGGTATCGCAAATACGGAATCTGCGGATAACGAGAATTGACTGTATCAGAGTTGGATGGAGCGTGAGCTTCTAGGGTTGAGGATAGTTCATTGACTTAACTGGCCATCATTGGATTAATTGCAAGATTACTAAAAAAAAAAAAAAAAAGGCAGACAACACAGCAGCCTGCCAGCCCCAGGACGAAATGCCTGCCTAGGAGAGCCACCAGCCACTAGAGGGGAGGGAACCCTCTAGGCATTCGGAGCTGGGACTGCTACTCAAATGGGATGACACGGTGGAGACCATCCACTCTGAAGGGCTTAAGACGACTCAGGTCAGAAAACAGCAGTTTTGAATGAATGCTGGAAAACATGGGTATGGGGTGCATTTGCTACGAGTTGGGAGAGGGAGGAAGGCGACGCCACCTGTTTCCATGTTCAGGAAGTGCCAATTGGCCGAGCCAAAAGTGCACATCTGCCCTTAGACAGAGCCCGCCTCACCCCCCAATCCTCTGCCCATCATTACTGTATTCCTGGCATTTATCCAGGAAAAAATGGTGTCAGCTGAGGCAAAGACAATCGTGTTTAGGCAGGAAGCACATGGAAGCACTCTTACCTCTGAAACCAAAAGTCTGTTTTAAAATCAAGGTAGGCAACCTTTGGTATTCTGGATGTTGCTGTACACCTTCCTGCATCTCTAGGAAGCATGGCCAGTGGTGAGGGAAACTTGCTTTTTCTGGCTTAAAAGGGAACATTTGCCCCCACTGTAAGAGCTCCAGAGATAGGAGAAACATGTAATTGCACCCTTCACAATATGTACCCCAGAAAGTTAAAAAATGAAATAAATTCATAGGCTGGAGAGAGGGAGAAATGTGAGCTCACTGTCTCAGAGACCTCTAGCAGTAAGATGTAGAAATCATCTTCTAACATATGCCATCACGCAACCTATCTAAACCCCTTCATGGATCACTGCCTTGTCGTGGCGAAGGGGCTTGCGTAACTCAATGAAGTCAGGTCAAGAAGAACAGGTCATGATGGAGAGTTCTGACAAAACGTGGTCCACTGGAGGAGGAAATGGCAAACCACTCCAGTATCCTTGCCAAGAAAACCCATGGACAGTATCAAAAGGCTAAAAGATATGACGCCGGAAGATGAGCCCCTCAGGTCGGAAGGTGTCCAAAATGCTACTGGGGAAGAGCGGAGGGCAATTCCGAGTAGCTCCAGAAAGTGTGAAACGGCTGGGCCAAAGCCGAAAGGACGCTCAGTTGTGGATGTGTCTGGAAGTGGAAGGAAAGTCCGATGCTGTAAAGAACAATATTGCATAGGAACCTGGAATGTAAGAACTATGAATCAAGGTAAGCTGGATGTGGTCAAACATGAGATGACAAGATTGAACATCGACATATTGGGAATCAGCGAACTAAAATGGACAGGAATGGGCGAATTTAATTCAGGAGACCATTATATATACTACTGTGGGCAAGAATCCCTTAGAAGAAATGGAGTAGCTCTCATAGTCAATAAAAGAGTAGGAAAGGCAGTACTGGGGTACAACCTCAAAAACGACAGAATGCTTTCAGTTCGAATCCAAGGCAAACCATTCAACATCACAGTGATCCAAGTCTATGCCCCAACCACTGATGCCAAAGAAGCTGAAGTTGACCGGTTCTATGAAGACCTACAACACCTTCTAGAACTAACACCAAAAAAAGATGTCCTTTTCATCATAGGGGACTGGAATGCTAAGGTAGGAAGTCAAAAAATAACCGGAATAACAGGCAAGTTCGGCCTCGGAGTACAAAATGAAGCAGGGCAAAGGCTAATAGAGTTTTGTCAAGAGAACACGCTGGTCATAGCAAACACTCTTTTCCAACAACACAAGAGACGACTCTACACATGGACATCACCAGATGGTCAATACCGAAATCAGATTGATTATATACTTTGCAGCCAAAGATGGAGAAGCTCTATACAATCAGCAAAAACAAGACCTGGAGCTGACTGTGGCTCAGATCATGAGCTTCTTATCGCAAAATTTAGGCTTAAATTAAAGAACGTAGAGAAAACCACTAGACCAATCAGGTATGACCTAAATCATATCCCTTATGAATATACAGTGGAGGTGAGGAATAGATTTAAAGGATTAGATCTGGTAGACAGAGTGCCTGAAGAACTATGGATGGAGGTTCGTAACATTGTACAGGAGGCAGCAACTAAAACCATCCCAAAGAAAAAGAAATGCAAGAAAGCAAAGTGGCTGACTGATGAGGCTTTACAAATAGCTGAGGAAAGAAGGGAAGCAAAAGGCAAGGGAGAAAGGGAAAGATATAAACAACTGAATGCAGAATTCCAGAGAATAGCAAGGAGAGATAAGAAGGCCTTCTTAAATGAACAATGCAAAGAAATCGAGGAAAACAATAGAATGGGGAAGACTAGAGATCTCTTCAAGAAAATCGGAGATATCAAGGGAACGTTTTGTGCAAAGATGGGCATGATAAAGGACAAAAAAGGCAGGGACCTAACAGAAGCAGAAGAGATTAAGAAGAGGTGGCAAGAATACACAGAAGAACTATACAAGAAAGATCTTAATATCCCTGATAAATACGATGGTGTGGTCACTGACCTTGAGCCGGACATCCTAGAGAGTGAAGTCAAGTGGGCCTTAGGAAGCATTACTAACAACAAAGCTAGCGGAGAAGACAGTATCCCAGCTGAGCTATTTAAAATCCTAAAAGATGATGCTGTTAAAGTGCTGCACTCAATATGCCAACAAATTTGGAAAACTCAACAGTGGCCACAGGATTGGAAAAGGTCAGTTTATGTTCCAATTCCAAAGAAAGGCAATGCCAAAGAATGTTCAAACTACCGTACAATTGCACTCATTTCACATGCCAGCAAGGTTATGCTCAAAATCCTACAAGCTAGGCTTCAGCAGCATGTGAACCGAGAACTACCAGAAGTGCAAGCTGGGTTTCGAAGAGGCAGAGGAACTAGAGATCAGATTGCCAACATTCGCTGGATCATGGAAAAAGCAAGAGAGTTCCAGAAAAACATCTACTTCTGCTTCATTGACTATGCTAAAGCCTTTGATTGTGTGGATCACAACAAACTGTGGCAAATTCTTAAAGAGATGGGAGTACCAGACCACCTTACCTGTCTCCTGAGAAACCTGTATGTGGGTCAAGAAGCAACAGTTAGAACCGGACATGGAACAACCGACTGGTTCAAAATTGGGAAAGGAGTACGACAAGGCTGTATATTATCACCCTGCTTATTTAACTTATATGCAGAGTACATCATGAGAAATGCCGGGCTGGATGAATCACAAGCCGGAGTTAAGATTGCCGGGAAAAATATCAACAACCTCAGATATGCAGACGATACCACCCTAATGGCAGAAAGTGAAGAGGAACTAAAGAGCCTCTTGATGAGGGTGAAAGAGGAGAGTGCAAAAGCTGGCTTGAAACTCAACATTAAAAAAACCCAGATCATGGCATCTGGTCCCATCACTTCCTGGCAAATAGAAGGGGAAGAAATGGAAGCAGTGACAGATTTTATTTTCTTGGGCTCCAAGATCACCGCAGACGGTGACTGCAGCCATGAAATTAAAAGACGCTTGCTCCTTGGAAGGAAAGCTATGGCAAACCTAGACAGCATATTAAAAAGCAGAGACATCACCTTGCCGACAAAGGTCCGTATAGTTAAAGCGATGGTTTTTCCAGTAGCAATGTATGGCTGTGAGAGTTGGACCATAAGGAAGGCTGAGCGCCGAAGAATTGATGCTTTCGAGCTGTGGTGCTGGAGAAGACTCTTGAGAGTCCCTTGGACTGCAAGGAGGTCAAACCAGTCAATCCTAAAGGAAATCAACCCTGACTGCTCATTGGAAGGACAGATGCTGAAGCTGAAGCTCAAATACTTTGGCCACCTAATGAGAAGAGAGGACTCACTGGAAAAGACCCTGATGCTGGGAAAGACTGAGGGCAAAAGGAGAAGGGGACGGCAGAGGATGAGATGGTTAGATAGCATCACCGATGTAATGAACATGAATTTGAGTAAACTCCGAGAGACAGTGGAGGACAGGAAGGCCTGGCGTGCTATGGTCCATGAGGTCACGAAGAGTCGGACACGACTGAACGACTGAACAACAACAACAACAACCTATCTAAAAGCCTGATAGTGGATGTCGAAGTTAAATATGGGCTTTCAGTTGAAAAGGATCAATAAAATTGGACTTGCAACATTTTTATGGACTAGCAAAAGCAAGCATATCAGTCTACCTATGCTTTTAGAAATGCATATTGACAACTATTATTGTGGAGATCAAATACCTATGAGAGGAGAAACAGAACATGTCCGGACAATGATAAGAAATTAGAAAAAGGAGACTTTTCCCAAGATTAGCTCTTGTGGTGAAACAGAAGCTAACCTGTTGGCTCGGATTTGGCCCTTTTCCTGTTAAAAAACCTCCTTAATCATTTCAGCATGTTAGGCATATCAGCACAAAAGTGAAGGTTGATGGGATAGTATTGCTTTCACACACACACACACACACACACACACACACACACACACACACACTGTGTGTGGCATTATGACTTGTACATTTGACTTTGAAAGTGAAATGGCAATGCCAAAGAAGCCAGGTCTTCTTCCAACGCTAAAACATAGATTTATGCAAATAATCTTTATTCTAAACTCTGGATACAGTTTTGATGTAAGCATCTGATGGAGGTGTTTGTCATTCCCTGGATTTTGGCATTTATCAAAGTGTAATTTGGTATTTGGAAGTTAGCAACTGGATGTGATACATCAAGTTGGGAGTGGCTCCAGATTCTAATACTTTAAAATAACCAAACCAGGGAGGCAAGAACCTCTGAAGGAACTTCTCACTGATGGGCGGACTGAACATCCCATAATCCATAACCATAGAAACAAATGAAAGGTGCTAACTGATACAGAATTCCATTCCAGCATTTATTATACATTGACCCAAGTAAGGCATTTGTATACAAGCAAATGGAATGTCCTTTGAAATTTGGTCTGGAAAAGCTACCTATCCAGAAAAACAACCCACAAAACAGTGGCTTAACTTTTGCAACTGGAAGTTGCCAAACTGAAAGCATGATCAAATAAAGTTTAAGCTGGGTATATCTTTTCCTTTCTTGCCACAAATATATTATATGCAAGGAAACCCTAACCCTAACCTGCTATTCTTGGGGCAAGTGAGGATGGAAATATCCCATATTTTAGTCTCTTGTGTGGTACTCTGGGCACCCAGAAACAAGTAAGTACTATGTACTTTCTTCGAGCCTAACATATCCTTCTCTAATATTGTAATCTCCAGAAGTCCATCCTGATTATCTCTGGGAGTTGTAGTCCTCACACCTCTGAAGAGTCTAGCAAGTTTGATCTTGACTTGTCTGTGCATAGACTGTATCTTGTTCTCAAACCTGTTTGCCAAATTTTTAACTCACTGTTTATTCCTAGACACTATGTTAACAAAAGGAGTAGAAAGAAATGTGAAAATATAGCAGTTAAATAAATACCAGCAATGTTGCCAAAGAACAAAAACAAAATAAAACCAGACAAATTTGCAGAAATATAAGACATTTGGTTTCCATGTGGGATAAAGTCCTTGGTTCCACATATTAAAATATTCAGCTACAATGAATGAAATAATTCTAATTTTAGTGGAGATTCCTCTATATTACAAGTTTTAATCAGTTTCATACCAATTTTTTTTGTTATGATATCTCTCAGGGAATCTCAAGAAAATTGTTTGGAGGCACACATCCCTAGAAATTGTGTTAGCAATTCTTCATTCCATTGCTACTTGTAATAAACCTATGCTTCCAAAGGATTCAATCAGTTTAGATATACTGTATTTCAGAATGTGCAGATTAAAATGGAATCTGTCAAATCAGATTCATTGCATACTTGGAATTTAGTTTTTGTTGGAATGCCTTCATTAGAAAGGAATAACTCCACCCCCACTCCTCCCCCAACACGTTTTGCTTTTAAGGGAGGTGGGAAATGTCATTCAATTCCATCTAGTCATGGAGAAATGCCAAGTTTGTTGGCTGTTCCTTCAGCCCAGGTTTCACATAGAAGCAGAAATATCCTTAAAAGTACTCCTGCTAAGAAGGCTTTTGTGTTTCTTAGTCCACTGCTGTGCATTCCACATTTCTAGATATAAAGCGACACGGCAGGGTATATAAATTAATGGGTCCCCTGGGAGAGTTTGCTAGGGCCAACATTTTTCTTGTCCAAGCCCAGAATCAAGATGTCTCTCCAAGGGACATGTGAACTGTGTTGCCTAAAGAAATTAAAACATACTTTCTGCATGCCAGGGAATGAAAACAGCAACTTAATTCTTCCGCTGAGCATATTTTCCAAACTAATATTCCATCGTTGCAGTTGTTTTAAATATTCTTTCACAATGCCTCGTGTGACTGGCTATCTCTTCTGGAACATACTAGAATAAGAAAAAGAGAGGGGTTGTTCCCTCTCATTTAAAATACAGCCATCAGATCTTGCCAGTAACATTGCCAGGATTTAATTCCAAGTAGATTTGGATCCCCTTTCAGGTGCCCAACTCACTAGGAATCAATGCAGCTTTCTAGAAAAGAGGTGAACATCTGAAATGACTTCACTAGCACCATCACCCAATTTGACTTTTTTTTTTAAAAAAAAATGTCCTCGAATTCTTATTTTGTGTATAAGGAAATGTGCAAATTTTGGTAAGTTCTTAGGAAGAAAAAATTAAATTAAATTCTCATCCAGTGGTATTAGGGAATTCTGTAGGTGCAGTTTTCCCAGCATGGAGTAGACCAACACATGCCTGTTGCCAAGAAGCTCTTAAAGAGAAGGAGCTCACTTAAAAACAAAAGAGGTGGAGATCCTCATTCACCAACAGAGATTCAAATCCAAACTTTTTGCAGCTAACCATTCCCACTGCCTGAATGGGTGCGTTTGTTTGTTTGTTTGTTTGTTTGTAGCAAAACCCAAGTCCTTTCCATCCCACTTAAGGAGGAATCTGCAAAGTTCTTATTTTAAAAAAAACCAAAATTCTCACCCATCTGTCTGCATTCCCCTATCTCAAGCTGGGATCCCCTTTTTCACAGCACCCAAACCTGTCCCACTTTACAATGCAGATTTCTGACCCAAAATCAGCCAGCAAGTTTCCATGGCTGAGGACAGAGACGTGAATGTCAGTCTCCCTAGTCTTCATCCAACATCTTAAGGACTGCACCACACTGACTCGGTTGCATAAAACTCTAGCAAATGCATTTATACAACATGCTAAGCTTGGTTGGTATGGTTGTTGTTTTGTATCTTAGCATATTGTGTGAACCAAGCCCAGTTGGCTATTCATGGTTTAATGCACTGTGTGAACCAAGGAAATTACTGAATTCCATAAGCAGATTAAGCATGTTGTATGAATGCAGCTGCAGTGTCATTTCATGCCTGGCTGCTTTAGAAATCTTTGGATTTAGCACAAATGCAGGAAGGCGCTGTAAGATTAATATGTTTATCTTCTCACATTGGGGAACATTGATAAAACAGGATTCCTGAATGCTGGGAACTTGGTAAGCGAATTTAGTTGAACATAGAAATTCTTTTCAGATCTTTGCTGGCAGACGGCATGGAGATACCAGGGAATGCTTGGCACACACACCCATTTCCCTTCCCAGATTTCATCCACTCATGTTGCAGGCAAATTCCCACATAGGACCTCCTAGATTAGTGTGTGGCTTAGAGCTGTCTGCTGGCTTTTCCATTTCCCAAATCTTCTGATGCAGTTTTTGGCTACATAAACATGTATATACAGTATCTCTCAATGTTCAAAATGGGCCCAAAGAGCTGCCCTCATTTCACCCTCTGCATGTTCAGGAGATAAACTGGGTCAGCTTTTCAGTTCTGTTTCCATTCTTCTCTAAAAGAGTCCCCCAAACAGTCTGGGAATTTAGGAAGGGAGAAAGCTGACAAGAGCAACAGATGAAGCCCCTTGCTTTTCCTCCTTGTTTTATTTTTCCTTCTTATTTTTTCCCCCTTAACATTTTCTGTGTTGATGTGCTAACTTTTGTCCCAAGTATACTTTCAAAAAATGCTAGTGGTGACTATGAAGCAGCTGGCAAAAGAAAATAGTTGATTATTAGTTCACTTGCTCCTTAGGAAAAGAAGACCATTTTGCAGAATTGTCTCCAACTTTTGTCCACCAGTGTGGGTGGGTGGGTGGGCATATGGGGGCTGCCATCTTCCAACCACATACAGTGTTTCCTGGGATGATTTTCAGTCTGGTACTTTGAGGAGGATGTGTAATCATGGTCAGGCAGCCAGCACAGGAGCTGCTATTGAAACCTTTAAAAAAAAAGACTAGTTCTTTCATTTCTAATGGGGAACCTCATCTTCAAGAGAACGTTTCTTCCACTTGCAGAACTGGCAAACTTCTCTGCCCATCAGTATGGAAAAGAACATACTTGCTGTTTCTCAAGAATAGTTCTGATAAAGTAAAAAAAAAAAACTTCTCAGGAAAATGTTCACTTATTCCTATAGATTACCATCTTTTGCCTGTAAGAACACTTGTTCTTCTTTGCTCTAGTGATGTCATCTCAAAGCCATCACATTTTTGTTTGCTGGAGTCAACTTCCATCATCATCTCCGGCTCAGGCCCAAGTTGGGCCACAATTCACTCTCCTGATCCGTCATTGGGATGGGATCACTCACGTGATTAATTCAGGAGGATTGTAAAGACATACAATTGGGTGGAAATTGGGTAGAAGCAGCAGCATTTAAGCAAAACACTGGCTCTGAATAAGGACAGGATCTTGTTTCAGAAAAATGATTTATTCTTCTGAAAAGACCAATATGGACCTGAAAAATGAGAAATTTCAAATAGTTAGCTAGGCTGTATTTTCACATGCAAAAAGAAAGCTGTAACATCTTGCTTTCAGGTTTTTGAAATCTGAGAGTCCCTTCCTGGCTACACTGAATGTGTTTTCTATTGGCAGCTCCCATGGAGGAACAATAATGAAGCTGGGGCCAGACTTCACAGCCTTTATTTGCTCCGTTCAATAAGACTGTAGAGCCTCCCTAATTACTGTCTTGTAAATTGCTCAGAATCTGTGTGGCTTTTCCCAGGGTTTGGATATCCTATTTAAGGCTGATCCCTCCCTGCGAGAATCTCCACTGGGAAATAAAGGGGAATAACTGCAGCTGGAAGGTCCTTCCCCATGTCTGACCTCAGGTCAACAGTGGTCTGCTCGGATAGCAAGAATGACCCAAGGGGGTCTGGCATCCCCTCCCTCACTTCTTCTTCTGTAGGATTTTCACAGTTCCACATTTTTGTACTGGCAGAGTTCTGTCTACCCCCCTTGCAAGAGCATAGCCTGAGAACAATGTACAAATGTGATTCCAATTAGGTCAATAACAAATTCATGAAGGTTCAGTACTCACCATCTGTCCTGAGAGAGAGCATGATGCTCCATGGGACTTCCTGCCATTATTATGAAGATTCCACTTGACAAACCGTCAACATAAATAAAGGAGATAAAAAAGATGTTACTGGAATGAAATAAAGGGTCAAAATGAATAGGGGGCTGCCTTAATTCCAAACACATTAGAACATAAGAGAAGCTATCAATATCTGTATAATTTAACATGGATTCAATTATTTATAATACACTAAACAAAAATCAACACAAATATATCTGCGGATGCAAACCACTCACTGATGTGCTGTGCAGTTCTTCCAAAGTACATACGTTGTTTAGAAGTAACTCCATTGGGACTCATTTTGTCTCAGCAAAATGCTTAGGATTTGAGGATCAATACATATACATATACATATACATATACATATACATATACATATACATATACATATACATATACATATACATATGTATAGGCAAAACTGAAGTACTTTGGCCACATAATGAGAAGACAGGATACCCTGGAGAAGATGCTGATGCTAGGGAAGGTGGAAGGCAAAAGGAAGAGGGGCTGACCAAGGGCAAGATGGATGGATGATATTCTGGAGGTGACGGACTCGACCGTGGAGGAGCTGGGGATGGTGACAGCCGACAGGAAACTCTGGCGTGGGCTGGTCCATGAAGTCACGAAGAGTCAGAAGCGACTGAACGAATAAACAACAAATACATATGTTTTAACAGTTTCAACACTATTACATTTATATTATTCTGGCTTTACTTTTTTTAATTCCTCAGTCCTAACAATTACCACATTGTAGAGAAGAAATTATATTAGTTTGTTAAAGCACCCAAATCCACTGAAACTTAGTGCTTAGTTGGAGTGTTTCATTGTCAGAGCACATGTTTGAATCCAGCTGCATGCCAGTGACAATCTGGGTGAAATGAAATAAAAATGTGACAATTTGCAAACTTCCCTCCCAACTTTGTTTCTACTTTTAAATGGCCTCGAAAGGGAGAGAATTACTTTAGACCATCCCAATAGCTAATCTGTGGATCCAAATCGCCTGCCAGCCCTGCACCATTTTGAGCCTTTCCAGACCAAGAGCTTGAAAGTTGGTACAGAGCTGTGAATTAGAACAATCTGATTACCTTATGATTGCAGCTCATAAATGTAACTGGGTGTTGTCCATGAGCTTGAGAATTAAATTAAATTAAATTAAATGGATTATGCAAATAGTGGAAATATGCATGTGTGCACACAAACACACAGGCAGGTTGGTGAATACTAGAAGATGAATAAAGTTAAGAAAATGAACACTAAAGGTAAGAGAAGCAATTTGCAATGTGCTCTGCTGCATTCCTCAATAGCTCTTTTTCGAGCTCTCCAAAATATGATTTGTTAATACTTTCCAAATCTATACTGTAGTCTCTTTTCTGTTATTGCTTTCCTGAAACCGCTCTAATTAAACTGAACGTTCAGCCAAAGAACCTTAGTTATGACAAATCAGTCTGTTTCTGTGTCTTGTTTGAATGTGTTTGCTCATAAATCTAGTTGGTCTGTTTCCACAGAAGTCTGCATATTTGAAGCCATGTGAAAATCTGCATTTAAATTAGTGCCAGGCAGAGAAATTCCCTGGCCATTTTTCTTTGCAGTTCTCATTCAATTTGATTAAACAGAATTTGTTCTGGAAATTATCTGAAAGAAGAATTCTGGAGAAATTCTCATTGGTGGAAAGTGGTGCTCTTGCCTTGATTTAGTTGCTAAGTGGCCAAGGATTGTGTGTGAAGAGTCTATCTTTCATTGTACAAACATTGCTCCAGCAATCTGCAATCCTTCTGGTTTTCCATTAAACCCCAAGGAAAGACATCATAAGGGAATTCCTCCTGTGGGACTTTTTCAGTAGTGGTGCTACTGTCACAACAAAAGGGAAGTCCTGCCCTTGAGAAGCTGTTGAAGCATTTCTCTTTCCTCTGGAAGAAATTTGGAGAAATTGTCCAGCCAATTTCTATGCCAAGAAATTGGCTCGAGAATTTCAGAATGTAATTTGACCTCAGTTTGAATTTAAATATGCACTTCCAAATGTGTCTTCTCAAAATAAACTTTTTCACATCTACTTTGTTGAAAATGTACATTCTTAGAGATTTTGGGGTGATAGCGGAGCTGAGGACCATGTTGTTACACCTGCGAACAGCACTAAAATGTGTACTTTAAAATTTATTAATACCTTTGGGAGGAGGAATACTGTAATAATAATGAGAGTAATAATCATCATAGCAGCAGCAGCAACTATACATGTTGCTCAATCACACTGAAAATAACGTATGTTATTCTCGGGGCCTAATGTGGCATCCCCCTCTCCCTCATTTGGCCCCTTAAAATTGACTAGTCAGTATTAATGAAAGGGTAAATCATCATTCTTAACCCTTGGCTGTTTAGCATGCACATCTAGTATCCTGGAGCTCTGTAAACAAAATATCTCTTCTGGTTTTAGCCAGATGGCCAATCTGATATTAAGCAAAGATGAAGGGTCCCAGAAGAGATCAACTCATATTTGAGAATTTGCCAAACAAAATAAAGCCCATTAATTTATCTAGCCAAGTGTCCTGTGAGAGATGCAAAACATGCAAATAATCAGAAGCTGGGAATGCTCTTTATGTTGGGTTACACTGACACAAAGCTACTGAGGTAGAATTACAGGACAGTGGTAGCCAAAACCTCCTGTTGTCCACTTGTGAATGTCCTGGGTCCTCCACTGCCATCCTCCTGTTTTGGCTTCTTGGATCTGGATTGTGGTTGGAGGATGCTTGGACAACGCAGAGTGGAACTACTGTAGGTCCTAGAGCTCCACAAAGCCCAGGAAGTTATTTTTGGATGCCTTCAGGACTCCATCCACATTTCCAAAAAGAGGGTGGAATGGTTTCCTATCATTCTGAGAGTGAAAACACACAAAAACAGTTGTGTTAGCCTTCAAACACTTAACCACCACAAGAAACAGAAACAGAACATCTTGGGCCTCCCTGAGGCCATGTGCCATGGCTTTGTGGTCCTCCATAGTCCACACATTCCCTCAGAAATATAAGTGAGCTGCCCCCCCCACCCCAGCCCCTGAAAGATTGACCACCTGCAATAAAAGAAAATGAAAAAAACAAAGGAACTGGCTGGTAACATTCAAATGAAGAAGAAAAATGTTGCCCAGTCTCTCTCTCTTTTCTTTGACATTAAAAATGTGTATGAAAACTGAACAAGGGTTCAAGGATATAAAATCTTTGCCACTCCAACAGTTATTAATTCTCCCACCAACAATAACAATAACAAAAAAGGTCAAAGAGTTCTGTGGTATTTCCACTTGCCCCCTTCCACTGCATGTGTTTGTTTTATTTTTGTCTTAGTCTGAGGATTAAATTTGAGACATTGGGCCCCAATCAAAAGAAACTCAGTCAAATCCTCAATGGGAGAAAAAGCAAACACTGTCTGTTAAACTGCGAGAGAAGAGAACTAAATGGCCCAAAAGTGTTCCAAACATTTAGAATAATTATATTTATGTTATTTCGTCAGATAGATTAAGGAGCTCTTAAATTAGGGGGAGGGGGTTGTTACTATTTGTGTACCTAGGTACTGTAGAATTAGTATTGCTACAGAAATGTACTTCAGGCCTGTAAAGTAATATAGTTTCAATCGAAGAGAATAATATAGTTTCATATATATACTGTACAGACCCGCACAAGTAATCTAGTTTCATATCTATACCCCCATAGACATACAGAGTAATCTCGACCTGCCTGAGAGACAGAAGATTTATTGCTTTTTTTACTGAGCATTTGTCATTCCCAGTTTTCTGTGTATTGTTTCCTGTTCCCCTAAGCCTTATCTTTTCACCACGAATAAATAAGCCCTGTAGCTTATAGTTCTTGCACATGATGGCTTCTCCTTGATCCTTACAATAATATATGAAAAGGGATAAAGCATGAGGATGCTTCCTGTCTTGTGTGGAAAATTCACTAAAGGGAATGAGTGGATCTTAGGTAGGGTTACTCATCTGTTAATAAGGGGGTGCCTTTTAGGTAACAGGAAGATGGTGACATATAAATAAATAAATACATCTTCCTGTTACTTAAAAGGCACCCCCTTATTAACAGATGAGTAACCCTACCTAAGATCCATTATTTAGATCCATTATTCAGACCTAAGATCCATTATTCAGATTTATTATTTAGATCTATATGGCTGGCCATCTCAAATTCATGACTCTGGGCAACTAATACCCCATAGTGCACCCCTGGACTAAATGCTACATATGTTATAAGTATGCATGTGAAATGGTGGCAATAAAAGCATTAAAGGTTGCAAGTAAATAAATAAAAATAGGCTGTCAAAGATGGTCATTGTTATGGATTTGCGGTGAGAGTGCACGCTGTATGGCTCAATGTCCCATTAGCAATGGAATGGCCCAGGGGCTCTGTGGCAGACACGATCCTTTGAGATGGCATTTGCAGGATTCCAAAATAAAATTAAAAATCATTTTAAAAAATAATAAAAATGGGAGAAATCTTGCAAGAGCACTACATCTCCTAAGATGTCATAGTCTAGTCAAAAAAACCCTAGGTGACAACTCTCTGCCCACCTACCTCAGTTTCTGCTGTGGGGGAAAAGGAGGAAGATGGAAAAGCTTTGCATGTTGCCTAGAGCTCCAGAAGGAAAAGGTGGGATAACAAACACATTTTAAAAATCTGATTAGATTTGGGGTGATAATGCCAATATTTTATGTGGGGATATTATGAGGTATGGCCCATTTTGAAATTACTGTTATTTTGCACCAACCCAACATGACTTTCTATGGTACCGTCACTGAGCCCCACTGGCCTCTGGAGCACCAGCTAGAAAGCTCTGCTCTGTTGTGGGCCTCCTGGTTCTAAACCTATGATCTTAAACTGCTATTAAGAATAAGGAAAGGATACCTTCCCTTCTAGAGGGACCTTATCTATATAAATACAAAATGGACAGAAAAATATGGCCCATAGTTTTCTCTGTCTTTTTAAGGTGCCGTCTTTGTAGTTCTCAAGTAAGATTATTAATCTGTGGCAACTGTTTAAAGGATGAATGTTACAAGTAGCCAGGTTGTCCATCAATCACATACAACTAAGTTACGATAGCCTTGTTCCAATCTATCACACCCTTCCTTGCATCTGGAGGCCAGATGTAATGCTTGTGATGTGCAATCACTAACTGCTGATGCAACTATTGAGCAGTGGGAACATGACACACAAGGAAAATGATGTTCATAAATAACCTGCCATCTTTGAGAGATTAAATGGAAGCATACATGTTACCTCTGGCCTCATGTCTTTTACGAAGGTGGTTAGCCATGACAGCAAATGGAGACAAATTCATAAGGAGGACAAGTTCAAAAATCAATTCCACTTCTTACAGATCATTATGAAATGCATCAGGAGAGAACTGCTATGTAGAATTAATTGATTAGTCCCAAGAGATAGTGAACTGCTCCTGGCAAACAAAACCAACACCAAACACAAGCAATGAAAAATGTACCTTGGAAACAGCACATAGGACACTTTTTGCAAAATCTGGTATGTTGTACCACTGCAGTTATATTCCATCTTTGTGTTGAGAGCCATGATCTCAAGATAACCATTAGAGTTTTGATTTTGGTTTTTTGATACATACATGTGGGCAGACAATTTCCACTATAAATATGGGTGAATGAGCAGCCAGAGAACAAAAATGATAATATTCCTGCAAGATACAGTATTCCAACACTGGGAGCCCAAATACTGATGATGGTTTATAGGTTTCAGGACTTGCCTTCTCCCAAGATTGACACTGAAATGACTAACAATAAAAAGGAATTGTATACATCATGGCTATGAACCATTGGTTTACCTTCCAGAGCACTTTTGGGGGGAAAAGACCTCTTCAATCAATTGTCCTTGCAGAATTTATACAACACGCCTCAACTAAGGAAGCTTGAAAAGAGGAGGCATGAAGCTGATGCCTGTCTGAAAAGATTGATTGCTTAACAGAAAAACATTAAGGATAAATATGACTGAGCTTTTCTATTTGTAAGACATTTGTACAGAACCATGTATTAAGTATTACAAACATATAGAAATCCCAGAACTTGGGAAAGTGGCAAGAAGGCAATGAAATTGCCTCCTAGAGGCAGGAGATAGCAGTCTGAATGGCACATAACATTTCAGAGTATGCTTAATAGGCTGACCATACGTCCCGTTTTGAACGGGACAGTCCCGTTTTTTTAGCATTTCTCAACCGTCCCGTCATTTTGATAAAAGTCTCAATTTTGTCCCATTTTTTAAACCCGGCAGGAATGGCACGGAAGGAGGATCTGAGCCGGAGCTGCCGATTGGAGGCAGCCCGGAAGAGGAAGCCCTCCCGCCCATCAGCGCACGGCAAAGGAGGGACCGGGGGAAGCGGGGTTTTCAGGCGAGAGCCAGTTGTGCGGACTTGGGGGTGGGGTTTGCAGGCAGGAGCCAATCGTTCAGACTGGGGGGGCAGGGTTTGCAGGCGGGAGCCAATTGCGTGGACCGGGGGTGGGGTTTGTAGGCAGGAGGCAATTGCACGGACCGGGGGTGGGGTTTGCAGATGGGAGCCAATCACGCGGACTGGGTGGTGGGGTTTGTAGGCAGGAGCCAATCACGCAGACCGGGGGGTGGGGTTTGCAGGTGGGAACCAATCGTGCGGACCGGGGGGTGGGGACCCCTGTCTTTTTCATGAATACGGAATATTACATAAGACCCCGTCCTGTTTTGCCATCCGAATGTCCCGTTTTTGTCTCAAGGAAATATGGTCAGCCTACTTAAGAATCAACCTCTATGTCTGTCTGTCTGTCTGTCTGTCTGTCTGTCTGGCAAGGAACCATGGGACTGTAATTTCTCCTGCCTCTTCATTCACAGTTCAAGGGGAAGGTAAAATTATAAAGTGACACTCCTTTGTATGATTGTAATGACACCACTTTTATTAGATGAGTTTTTTGTTTGCTTGGGATGTATATCAAAAGTAGTCAATGCTATTGTTGTTTTTTTAAAGCAATCTTCAGGAAAGTCATAGCTGGTGACAATTGAGCCTGGAAGCTAAGCAAGGTTGAGCCTGGTCAGTATTTAGATGAAAGACCACCATGGAATATTATTTTATTTATTATTATTATTTACATTTGTATCACCGCCCATCTCCTCCAACCAGGGAACTCTGGGCGGTTCACAACAGACAGTTAAAAATATAAAATAACAACAACAATAATTTACATATAAAATCCAAATAAAAAGATGTTAATAATAAGGCGGGTTTCATGGCACCAGCCACTCCCAAGAGGAACTATTGGCATTCCCATCAAAGGTGGCAGAACCAGGTCTTCAAGTTTTTCCGGAAAGTCGGGAGCGAAGAAACTCGCCTCAGCTCCAGGGGCAAGATATTCCAAAGGGCGAGCGCTACTGCAGAGAAGGCCCACCTCCTGGACCCCGCTAGATGAAATTCTTTTGCCGATGGGGTTCATAGCATGCCCACTCTGCATGACTGAGTGGGGCGGGTCGATGTTCCGGGGATGAGACGGTCCGTCAGGTAACCTGGTCCCATGCCATGTAGGGCTTTAAAGGTGATAACCAACATACCAGGGTGATAGACTGCATGGGGAATCAGAAAGCATCCCTGGAGAAATCAATGGCAAACCACACTGTTGTCAGAAAACAACAGGGATGTGTTCATAAAGGTATCATGAGTCAACTGAACCTGAGGGAGACTGCTTTTACTTCAAGAATCATTTGGGGAAAGATGGGTTCCAAATTGAGGTTCTATGAAAGAAAAGCCACGTCATGGTTGGGTTCTCAGGATGGACCAAGCTCTATTGTTCGTAGAGAGTAAGGAAGATGACCTTGATGGAGATATGTAGGAGCCGTTGCCTAGGGCCTAGGCAAAAGGGGCTGAAACCTTTTTAAGTCTAAAACAGCCAGATAACATTCGGAAGCGGCTCAGACAGATGCCTCCCTAATTCACTGAACTATAAGAAGGAGGAGGAAGTACAGCACCATCAGACTTGCAAGATTCTGTTATTATAGCTAATCTCAATAAAAGTAATTTTAGCTTTCCTGCAGAGTTGATTTTCTGGTCTGGTTACCTGCTGGGGCTGACAGCATGCAAAGACCTCCTTGTAAAATTTCCCCCCTCTCTCTTTATTCATAACATAGATAGGAAAGTGTTGGTTTCTTTTTCAGCCACACAAGGCTAGTCATTTAAGATCTCCCCTGCCCCACCTCCTCCTAAAGCTTCAGCTATAAAAGAGTATGGTACGCAGTAAAAAGCAGTTAACCGTTTTATAGCTCCAACTGCTTTGTCTTCATCTAACTATCTCCCTGCCTTTCAAGTAATGCATCTTCTGAGGTCAATGTGCCTAAAATTGTGATATATACGGTATAGCCATATTAAAATGTAGGTATGTGTGTGGCTATGCTAAATTCCCCCAGCCCCCTTAGACTTAATCAAGAAGATAATATATGTAGCTCAGGGCTGAACTGTGGAGTCCTTGGTGCTCTCTGAGCTTGGTGGTTTGCTTGCAGACATTTCATTACCCAACTAGGAAACATCATCAGTACTAGTGAGTGTGGGGTTTGCTCTCTGTTTATATGCAGTGACTTGCCCTGTATATAATTTGTGTGCAAATGCACAGAAAAAAGGGTGGGGCTTCAATCCCATGGTCACAGCCACTATCTTTCCATTTTTTTTATCCCTCACCTGCAGATGTCCCTCAATCTGTGGGTATTTGTGTATGGGAGGGAGGGGTGGGGTATATAAGATCAATCAATGAAAATGTATTTACGGTCCAAGACCAAACACTATAAAAGAGCAGCATACAATACAAAAACTACAAAAAGAAATTTTAAAATTGTGAGAAAATCCTAAAGCAATTAGCAGCTAACAATTAATAGTATGAGGGAGGAATCAGATGGTTTCTAACAGCTATAGCTATTGGTGGTGTGATGGCTCAGTGGTTAAGATGCCAGGCTTGTTGATCGGAAGGTCAGCGGTTCGAGACCCAAGCGCCGCATGACGGAGTGAGCTCCCACACTCGCCCCAGCTCTTGCCAACCTAGCAATTTGAAAGCATGCAAATGCAAGTAGATGAATAGGTACCACTTAGGTGGGATGGTAACAGCGTTCCGCGCGCGTCATGCTGGCCACATGCCCACGGAAGTGTCTTCGGACAGCGCTGGCTCTTTGGCTAAGAAACGGAGATGAGCACCGCCCCCTAGAGTCAGACACAACTGTGCAGGGGAAAACCTTTATCTTTTTATAGCTATTGGTAAGAATTCTGCAACCTTCTTAGAAGTTTCTGAAGAGTGGTCATCCATGAGAAAGGTAGCAGCTCCTGGTCACAATGGCAATTAGAGTTATTAACAATTGGAAGTATTAAACTTGATCTCCATTGGGTGTACAATAGACATTTTAATAGGACATGTGAGAGAGATTCTACCTCCGAGTCTGAACAGAAACAAGTTTGGCCTTCATATGAGAAGCTTATATATCTAATAGGTAGTGCCCTAATTCAGGCCAAAGCAAATAGTCTCCTGTTTACTACGTAAGATAGTAGCAAATTCTGTGGATGACAGCCCTAGAACACCTTTCCCAACAGGGCGTCCACAACACATACTGGACTGTAACTTCCACTCTTTCTCAGCCTGGAAACAACAGGGGATGCCCCAAACATAAGAGACAGAGAGATTGCTGAATAAACATGAAAATATGTGCACAAAAAGGATTTTGGAAAATGCCTCTCTTGACCAGATGTCACGTTGATGGACATTTTATCATTTATTACTTAAGTTGTTTTGGTTTTTTTAAGGATCAGTTAAAATATTTGAAGGGGCATGGTGGCTCAGTGGTTAAGACACCAGGCTTGTTGATCAGAAGATCGCAAGTTTGGAGGTTCGAATCCCTAGCCCCGTGTGACGGAGTGAGCTCCCACACTCACCCAAGCTCTTGCCAACCTAGCAATTCGAA
This sequence comes from Charina bottae, assembly GCA_023362775.1. Lineage (NCBI taxonomy): Eukaryota > Metazoa > Chordata > Lepidosauria > Squamata > Charinaidae > Charina > Charina bottae. Next base: position 38,916,177 of record JALMGJ010000009.1, on the reverse strand, counting down.
AGCATGCAAATGCAAGTAGATTAATAGGTACCACTTTGGTGGGTGGGTAACAGCGTTCCGCGTGCGTCATGGTGGCCACATGACCATGGAAGCATCTTCGGAAAACGCTGGCTCTTTGGCTAACAAATGGAGATGAGCACCGGCCCCTAGAGTCGGACACGACTGCACAAATGTGCGGGGGGGAACCTTTACCTTTACCTAAAATATTTGATGCCATGGGGAGAAAAGTATAATAGACATCAAGACTGTGTTTAAAAAAAGCAAAAAGATGAAACTCTCTTGGTCCAACAGTTGAAATAAATAGATGCATTTTTTTAATGTAAAGTTGCTTTTTGTAGTTGTCACAGTGGCCCATCCAGCAGGTCTTGTGAGAAGGATATTAAAAATGTCTTCCCCTTTCATTCCAGAATATCAGGGATGGAAAGGGGCAGGGGAGGGTTGCTAGGTGATATAAGAAGCAGAACTTTTAGGGTCCCAACCCCCCTCTCCCAGCCATAGAACTACTTCCAAGAATGTCACATCATTGAAATGCATGCTCGGTTTCCAAAATACGGGATCATGTGCCTTTGTCTCAACATTCTAAAACAAATGTTTAAATTCAGATGGACTCTATTTGGGCACAGCTGGAGTTTATATGAATCAGCTTATGGCTTCAGGTCCTGGATTTCTTTACACACAGCTCCATTTCAGTCAATATTTAGTTAAACCTGATCTCAATTTACAATTAGCCAGGAAGTTTAAGGAGAATGTACTTTTGCCTGCCATGTCTATTGTTTGCAACGTCCTTCTTTCTCATACAGGAGGCTTTTTATTCATCAGTGTTTACCTGCTAGTAGTAGCGGTAATAGTAACAGTCTTGGCAGTAGCATCAGCAATTCAGTGGTGCATCTTATACAATTCTCATGAGGCTTCCTTTATTTGTCTGGTAGCTATAACCAGAGTTGAATGTTGAAAGTTAAAGTCGATGAATTGCCAAAAAAGTGTTTCACGAGATACTTTACTATCAGAGTTATTACCTCTTTATTTCATGTTTATGTTTATTACTATATTTTGGTCAGATGGGCCCAATGAAGTTTTATACAAGCTATATAATGCAGATTTGGAAGAATCAGATTGAATACATTCATTATAAACATTATAAACAGGAACAAGGTCCACTTATATAATGCATAGGTCTGCGCTCCAATTCAGAGTGAAACTTCAATCTGGCACAGGATTAAAAACTATGGGGTTATTTTTAGCTCGCTTGAGGTAAGTCAGGCATCTCTAGCTCACCTTGGCTTCAAGTCAAAATCCCTTAAGGATTCTACTTCCAATATGTAGGTTGGGAATTCTGCATGCTGGAAAAGACAGAATCGTGTACCCAAAAGGGTAAAAAAAATATATCCAGATCTCTATTCATTAGACTTCACCCACAAAGAATGGACAAAGTCCATTGTTTCTGAAGCCGTCCACACAACTGACATAATAGGCATCACTTGCATCAATTGACCTCATTTGCATAATTGCATAATTGACATGTTAATGTCATTTCCATCCATGTCCATCATTTACATAATTAACTGACAAAAATGTCAGTTATGTAATTACGCAAAATGGTAAATTGATGCAAAAGGCGTAAATGGCATACATTCAGATTTAACAGACATTCAGATTTAACAGACATCCTTTCTGCCCCCCCCGCCCACCACCACATGCACACACATTGACCATTAAATCAAAGTTTTACTCTAGTGTTTTTGGTCACTTGCTTATACAGTCCCTTGGTAGGGAAGAGAAGGAAGGATGAGGAAGAAAGAGTATTAGATTCAGTGACTGATATGTCCATCCTGAGATTATGACAACCCTTTGGATGGGTGACAAGAGTATGGTGGGAAGGTGGAAATATATATAGAGAGATGGAGATGGAGATGGAGATAACTTTCACTGCAATCACATCCCACTAGCACTAGGTTCTTTATGAGTGGTTCTGTGTGTGATAGTGCTCTCTTGTAAACTGCTGATTAATTTTTTTTATCCTCCCGTTAGTTTGTTTATTCAGCTTTCCACTCCTCTCCTTTCCCATCCTTCCTTCCTTCCTTCCTTTGTTGCACAATATATTCTCATCTTTTCTTTTGTCAAAAGACAATATTTTTCAACTGCATGTTTTTACTTAGTCCTCCTCCCTCACTCATATATCCCATCTGCAAATCATTTACTGTATTAGCTTCATTTTTTTTTACTGTGTAAAATTATAAATAATACCATGTTGTGTCGTTTCACCTTGTAAGCAGTAATTCCCATCCCGTCTCAGGCTTATTGATAGGAAGGGCTGTGGGTGTGGATGTGGACAGTGATCCTGGAGAAATGGAGGTTGGGATGCCAGAGGCAGATTTATTTATTTTTAAGGATTGATGGTAAAGGGCTACTGTGAGCTTTCAAAACACTGTAAGCTGTAGACTGCAGTCAACAGACTATGTATCTCAAAATCCCGTGCGCTGAATTCTGTGGCATTTGGTACATGTTGTCCCTACATCTTGGTCCAGCTTTTGTGCAAGTTTCATCCTGTTCTAATAAAAAGCAGTGGGAAAAATACTCATAGCTAATTTGGAGAAATGAAATGGATACTTTTACTTTCTATTTTCCCTAATTATGTGCCAAAATCTCTCTCTCTCTCTCTCTCTCTCTCTCTCTCTCTCTCTCTCTCTCTCTCTCTCTCTCTCTCTCTCTCTTTAGTTCCCTTAAGTTTCCTCTCCTTGCAAAAGAAGCACTTGTTTTTCAACCTCATTCTCAGAGTTCTTCTGAATTTCTTTGTATGGTGCTTTTATGCATTTTTGATCAGGTAAAGTTACAAGGGGAGTAGTGTTCCTGCTACAATCTCTTCCTCATTCTGCAGCCTCTCTGCTTGCCCATCATTCCTGAAAAAGCCTATGGGAGAAGTTCCTTCAAGGTTCCTCATAACTAAGGTAAGTGCAAGACATTTCCTCCACCCATGCAGATTTCACCAACATTTTTTTTCTCTTTTGTGAAAAAGAAATCAAAGCAGTTTCTTTTCCAAACAATAAATAATGATTTTCAAAATGCAGAAGAAAATGTTGGCATAGCATTTTTCTTTTAGAGGGAAAAAAGGGGGAAATTACTCTTCATGTTAACTTCCAGGACAGCTTTTAAAAGAGAGGTAATAATCCCTTTTTTACATCGGGTTCTATTATCATGAGTTGGCCAGCATATGCAATGGACCTCTATTATGTAGACATGTAGGTCTGCCAAGTATCAGTTGAGACTGAAAGCAAGCTGGGACCTTCAGATCAAGTAAACCTTGAAAGTTTAATATTTAATTTGTAAGATGTTTTAAAATCCTGTACTGTTACATTATTTACTTTTGACAAAGTATAGCACTGTTTTCAGAACAAGATGATAGCAAGAAAAAGAGCTTAAACTTTAATAGAGTATATACAGAGCAGTAAATCATTAAGTTCCAGGCACTGAGCACTTGGTAATTGATACCAGAAGAGAATCTCACCTCTTAGGATGTTATCAATACTGAAAGCACAACCTCATCTCAGCTTCACATGCTCCCACTGGTGACTTATCATTTGCTATGTAGCTGTGCAGAAAGCGTAGGCCAGATGAGCCTGATCAGCCAACCAAGGTTGCAATCATCTATCTACTTAGCTGGCAGTAAGCTCTATTGAACTCAAAAGGACAATTCTAAGTAGACATACGCAGGATGTGGTGCTAATCTTGCAGGAAGGGTGGGATGAATATATCTTGAAGACCTTAGATCTTAGCTTTTTCACACCAAAAATCTTAGCTTGAGTCAACTGTCAACAATCTAAACAGCTGCCTAGGTTTGAATGTTCAGATTTCAATCTATTGTTCAGTCTTTAAATACAACTATTCTGAAATGTCACTATTATTTATCTTAGACACTCGTTTAGAAATGTGATTTGGATGAATACATATATTTATAAATCTACTGTATTTTACTGTTTTTCTAATCATGTATCAGATAATAAAAGTGGCAGTGGGCTTCAAGATGGGGAGAGTAGCCCAAAATTCATTCTTTGGGAATCCATGGATCAAGGCCCCCGAACATCCATTGCCATTACACAATAGTCATGATTTCTAAGTAATGAGGCTTCACGTAAGAGCACTGCTTAATTTCTGCAGATGTACAGCGACCATGTGGATTATTTGGAACATTGCTGGCCCAGGCAGAAACACTGGCAATGGAAGAAGTCATTAGTCCATCCTACGTAGTTCCCATTTTCAGAAAATATCATTGCAACAGATACGTTGAACATTGTTTTTATTTTGGGCTAAAACTTAAACTATTTTGGAAAAGTGAAAATGGTAAATATTCCTCTTTTTTTGTATTGATCTAAATGAGATTTAACATCATACTGTGCTTCTAACTATTGTATTTTAATTAATCACATGTATCAATACCATGGCACTGCACATCTTCTGAAATTGACTAAGCACTGAGGTTGCTAGATAAAACCAATTCAGAGTGAAGGCAATGGTTTCTCAATGAGTATTGTTCTAACTTTGAATACCCAACCTCACAAATATCCCTAAAGATTACAGAAAAGGTTACATTTCTGGCTGCTTTCAAAATATATATGACAAGCCAGACCTGCAGTTAAACAGGAACTAATTTGTTAATGAGAAATGTCAGCTTAGGCTTAATTATATCATCATGATAATGAACAAATTGGCCTATAGAAGGAAAAGATGAAGAAATTCCATCTCTTAAATTAACAGAGTTTCTTCTCCCACTGAAGACAAGTATACTATTGGTCTCTAATTAGATAGGCCTATTTTTTATTTTTTTATTTATTTTATTTATTTTTGCATTACAGTTGTCCTACAGGCTCACATTTACCACATTCCTCATATCTAATTCCCTGTTAGAATTATGTGGTAGCTCAGTTCTCCTCTGCACAATTATCATCCTTTCCTTGTTGTTATCCAAAAGGCAAAGCAACTTTGCTACTTGGGGGAAAGTTCCAAGTTTTTTTTCTGGAGAGGATTTCGTAAGAGTTGCACAACAAAAGAAAAGAGGCATGTACGGTACAAGTAAGCAGTGCTTAAGGAGAACTTTTGCACTTGGTACCATCATCTTCCTCTTCCCACAGAAATATTTCTGTTTGGAGAAGAAGGGTAAGGATATTGCTTCTTTGCCTTAAACAGTATTTTCGATGATGTTTCAATGCCAAGTTTAAATGTTGTCGCACATAATCATTAGTATATTCGATGCACCTAGCAGGCATTTTTGCTTTCTGAAAGAAAAAAATCCTGGTTTCCAATAACAGAAATAAATAGGTGGTATATGCTTGAAATTACTCTGGTGGATACACCTAGGGGTGTTGTTCAGCCTTGATCCAGAACAATATGTCTTGGAAATTACTCCTTCAAATCCTTTGATGGAAGTGCTCCTTTTTCTGTTGCAATTACTTAATTGTTTAAATTGTTGGTAAAAGGAAGATGATAATAGAGCAGGGGTTGTCCTTTTGCAGATAAATGCCAGCAGACTAGTCCTTCAAACTCAGCTGCAGGTATAGAAACTCTGCACTAAAATGTCAGCTACTCTGTGCAGTATTTTTTGTACTCAGCATTCTACTGCATGTAGCCAATGCATCTCAACTAAATTTGCATCTTCCCTCAATCAGACTGATCCTGAATATTGAAAGAGACCAAATCTTGACAACAAATCAATCGAATGCAGCTTACATATAAGCTGCATTCAATTATGTCTCTGCAATGTCTGGTGAATCAGAATCCCTTTTCTCTTGCATAAAGGAGAGGGAGAGGGTACTTGGAGAAAATCATCAAGGGATCAAAGTGCTACCTGGATAGACGTTCACCTGCATAACATTGGAGGTAGTCAATGCCGGCTCAAGGGTATATGGAGCCCCTAAGACACATTGACTGATGGTGCCATCTCCCACTGATGTGAAGATTTGCATTTTTAGAATGATTTGGGGCAGCACTGACACCCCCTACGCTTTGGCAACCTAGGCCAGTGTCTACTTGGCCTTAGCCTACAGACAGCCCTGATGTAGTCCCTTCATTCTTAACTTTATCATGGATGTGAAGTTCATCAAGCTCTCCCCATGAGCCAGCCTAGACAGCATGGTAAATCGTCATATGATCACTTTTCCTGGAGATAAAGAAGTTGTGTTATCCATCTGTTTGTTGTGTTTTGGCTTTATTAAGCTTCATATTAAGTATAGTAATGAAACCCTAAGAAATAACATTGTAATTCCTAAGCATAGCAACACAGCAATAACACAACTGTTACAGAACAATAATGCAAGCATTAAGTTTAATCAAGTTTAAAACTTCTGTATATACTTTATATTAACAGAAAGACCTCTACACTTTTTGAAATATGTAATTAAAGAGAAAAAGAAGAAAAATTGTTTTATCCATTTATTTTTCTTTCCCCTTTTCTTTTGGCAGAGATGTCCTTGGCAAAGAATCAGAAGCCAGGTGGACTGACAAGTGCCAAAAGATTAAACTAACAGTGCCCTTGTGAAGAATTCATAGTGGGATGTTGCTAGCGTGGTTATGCTGTCCTATTCGTTTGAGTATAGCACAGCATTTTCCCTACATGACATCAGCTTGGGTCATCAAAGATTTTTGAAGTTCCCCTAGGACATAGCTTTCCAAACTGTGTGTCGGGACACGTTAGTGTGTCGGCTGCAGTGTCTGGGTGTGTCCCGGCTGCTGCTGCCTCCAAGCCCTGCCAGGATTCTGCGCAGGTCCTAGTGCCTGCCTTGTGCCTGGCTGCCTCCAAATCTGCCCTGCCAGGATTCCGCGCAGGTCCTAGTGCCTGCCTTGTGCCTGGCTGCCTCCAAATCTGCCCTGCCAGGATTCCGCACAGGTCCTAGTGCCTGCCTTGTGCCTGGCTGCCTCCAAATCTGCCCTGCCAGGATTCCGCGCAGGTCCTAGTGCCTGCCTTGTGCCTGTCTGCCTCCAAACCTGCCCTGCCAGGATTCCGCACAGGTCCTAGTGTCTGCCTTGTGCCTGGCTGCCTCCAAACCTGCCCTGCCAGGATTCCGCGCAGGTCCTAGTGTCTGCCTTGTGCCTGACTGCCTCCAAACCTGCCCTGCCAGGATTCCGCGCAGGTCCTAGTGTCTGCCTTGTGCCTTGCTACCTCCAAACCTGCTGTGATTCCACGCAGGTCCTAGTGCCTGCTTTGTGCCCTGCTGTAAGAGTGTGTCGCGAAATGATGCCTTGCTGTAAGAGTGTGTCACCAAATGATGCATGTCTAAAAAGTGTGTCACCAGCATGAAAAGTTTGGAAAGTTCTGCCCTAAGAGAAACAAATTACTTGAGCCACACATGTGTGATTTACCCACATTCCACTTTTTTCTGTAAAGATGTTTCAAACTGCAGCTATCTCTAAAACAGCAGATTTTGTTTTCACTTACTCGGCTCCTGTGGTATTATTATGGCCTCATCTGAGAAAGACAACAAGCTTTCTGCTGAGCTAGGCCTTGCCATAGGACTGGGGCAGAATCAATCTCAGCTTGCCCAGGATCCTGCTCTAGACTTACCAATACAGCCACCCAACCCACATGAACGCTGGTGGGGCCTGGTGGAATATCACTGGGTGGAGAAGCTCTGAAATGCTCACTTGCAGGGGAAAGCAGCTCACCACTGAGGGCCTGCTTAAGAATCTTGCTAACTACACCTGAAAGGCCTCGCAACCTGTTCAGACTCAATGAACACCAATTGACTAAGGAATAGCTACCACTTTCAATATAAGCTCTCTATCTGAGAATAGCTAATTGCTAGAAGTAAGACCTGATACTGATAAGGGGCGTGGTGGCTCAGCGGGTAAGATGCCAGGCTTGTCGATCGGAAGATTGCAAGTTTGGAGGTTCGAATCCCTAGTCCCTAGTCCCGCATGATGGAGTGAGCTCCCGCACTCGCCCAGCTCTTGCCAACCTAGCAATTCGAAATCATGCAAATGCAAGTAGATGAATAGGTACCACTTCAGTGGGATGGTAACAGCGTTCCACGTGCATCATGCCAGCCACATGACCGCGGAAGAGTCTTTGGACAACGCTGGCTCTTCGGCTAAGAAACGGAGATGAGCACTGGCCCCTAGAGTCAGACACAACTGCACAAATGTGCGGGGGGAACCTTTACCTTTAATACCTGATAAAGACATACCTCATTTTATTGCGCTTTGCTTTATTGCGCTTTGCAGATATTGCATTTTTTTTTGCAAATTGGTTTGCGGCAACCCTATATTGAGCAAGTCTATCGGTGCCATTTTTCCAACAGCATTTGCTCACTTTGTGTCTCTGTTCACATATTGGTAATTCTTGCAATTTTTCAAACTTTTTCATTATTATTAATCAGATGATGATTAGCATTTTAGCAATTACGTATTTTTAATTAAGGTATGTGCATTTTTTTTAGACATAATGCTATTACACACTTAATAGACTACAGTAGTGTAAACATAACTTTTATATGCACTGGGAAACCAAAAAATTTGTCTGAGTCGCTTTATTGTGATATATGCTTTGTTGTGGTGGTCTGGAACCGAACCCACAATATCTCCAAGGTATCACGATTCTATAAAGCTGATCACCTTTTTCTCCTTGAATTCTAACTGCCCCAAAATTCTCCTTAGACTCTCAACTGCATTCTGCTCTTAGCACTCTTCATTCTTGCTTAGCCTGGTTTGGCTTTTGACTTGTGGACCAACTTAGTGACTACTCTTCTGTGTATCTTTCTAGCCGCAAGTTACCATTTTGGGAATTTGACCTTGGATTGTGCAAATATGCTTTGTTGCTCCCCGTTTTTACTCTGACCCAAAATAAGAGCACCAGATTTAAGCAAGCCCTCCCTAACCTAATGTGTTCCAGATGTGTCAGACTACTTCTATCAGCTCCAGCCAGTTGCACTGTTGGCCATGTTGGCTAATGAAGATGAGAGTCCAGCCCACATCCAGAAAGTTGGAGAATGCTGCACTAACCCATTTGGAAGGCACCATGCAGAGTACCTCTTTATAATACTGGTATGTGCAAATGTTTTCAGGTCATTCATTTAGAACATTATTATATAATGTTATCGGGGAATTTTATATGATTCGTTTTCTCCATGAACTTTTCTTCTATATCCATTTTTAACATCGGCTATTTATTTTCAACATGTTTCTGTTCTTGTTTCAAATGTGTGACATATTTTGGGGTTACTGTTCTTCTGCAAATCAAGAATGGGAAATGGAAGCCTGGTGGATATAATAAGAGGGAGATAACTTATTATTACCATTATTATTTAGACTTATGTTTTATCTTTCCATTCTAGAGTACTCAAGATTGAAAGATATATAAAATAGAATAAGAATCACCATTAAAGATTGCAACAGTGATACTAATGGCAACAATAAGTGTGTCTGAGCAGCCCTGGAGTTTCAGGTTCCCCCCAAAGTCAACAATAAACCTGCTCCTTTAAAACAATTGTGCTGTTATTTTGTGCATTAATGGGAGCACAAGTTTAATTTCCCACAATGCCCCTGATGTGGCACTGTTTGAAACTGAAATAGAGGTGGAACAGAGACACCCAGAATAGCTCAGAGCAATACTCCTAGATCGGGCGGGGGGTGCTTCAGACAGTCATTCATGCCCTAGTCACCTCATAGCTTGATTACTGCAACACGCTCTACATGAAGCTGCCCTTGAAGACCACCCAGAAGCTTCAAATGGTCCAGAATGCAGTGGCATGAGCAATAATGTGCATGCCTCAGTATTCCCATGTAACACCTTTGCTTTGCAAAGTGCACTGGTTGCCAGTTTGCTTCCAGGTGCATCTCAAGGTGCTACTTGTTACCTGTAAAGCCCTGCATGGCATAGGGCCTGGTTACTTGAGGGACCGCCTGTCTCCCATAACATCTGCCTGGCCAATTCAATCCTGCAAGGTTGGTGCACTCCAGGTTCCTACGATTAAATAATGCCATCTACCTGGACCTCAAAAGCGCACCTTCTCTGTAGCAGCACCTGCCCTCTGGAATGAGGTTCCCCCTGAAATTCAGATTGCCCCCACTCTGCTGTTGTTCAGAAGAGCTGTGAAGACCTGGCTCTTCACCCAGGCCTTTGGCAAGGGAGAGTGAGACCCCTCACTTCATCGTGCTTGCCCTTTTTAACTTTATTTTTTATGTTTTATTGTAATTTCTTTTACTGTTGTGAGCTGCCCAGAGTCATTGGGAGTCAGGTAGCATACAAGTTTAATAAATTATTATTATTACTATTATCATCTACTATTTCTACTTGCTGGTTGTACTGGGTATGTGCTTTATGTGAAAACTAGTCTACATCTTGTGTATCAAATCTGATGCACCTGGAGATTATAAAGGATTCTTCTTCTTCAGCCTATACTGAGAAACATGAAATATTTGTTATATAACTATGATCTCAATGAAATTGGTAATATGAATAAAAGTTATACATTTAGGATTTCCAGATCTGGGCTGCAAAACCATGGACAATCCCTAGATGCAAACAAAGAAACAATTTACTTTTTGTTGCCATCCACTGGTCTGCTGAAATTTTGCAGACTAGATCTGGTAGCCCTGAAAATTAAAAGCTAGTAAAGCCACTGGATTTGTAGTTGCATATAAAACTGCTCCACTTAGCCCATCATTGTTCACTCTGATACCAGATTACCTAAGACTTTTTAATTGGAGATAGAAAAAAAAATAGCCTAAGTTACTGATATTCATGATAATTTAGTGATGATTAACTAAAGTTCTATTGATTCTAGTAGGTAGGATCCCAGACACATCCCCTTCCCTAAACATTCCTACATTCTTGGCCATATAAATTTTAATAGAAGAAAATATATGTAGCTCCACAAATAATTTTTTTTTCTCAGTATATTTCAGTATTTAACGTTTCTGTAGAATAAGTAAGTAGAGATGATCACCCTCTTGAGACCTTCTGCCATGGATGTTTACAGCCTATAATGAAAACCACAAGTTTCTCCTTTTACCCAAATCAGCACACATTCCTATGACCCATAAGCAAAGACAGGAGATCAGGCAGGGAGTATATGATTAACCATTTTACATTTTTGGAAGTTTACAAGCTTCTAAAAGTACTGTATTAGCCAGCCAAGGTTTTTTTGATCAGCCTTTTTCTCCTCCTTGTCTCGATATCAAATGACACGATTACGTTGGATTTTCACTACAACTCTCTGGTTTTCAGACTGAGTTCTGATTGAACCACACAGAAATATTCTCTCTGCATTAATAATCTGCTTGTTATTTATGCTGCACACTTGGGAACAAGGAAAGCTTATTTTGCTCAATGTTGGAATAATCCTCTTAGAAAACCCAACGTGGAGGTGATGAGGAGAAGAAGGAATAATAGCTCTGAGAAGTAATGTCCCAAGCCAAAAAACTTGCTTGCTTGCAGACAGATGGCAAATCTAGCCAACGTTTTGAAACTGCAGCTGTGTGCCTCTGATCCCTTAGATCTATGTGTGCGATCATCACAGATTTTCTAATCATTGAATGGAGCACAGTCTCCTGGAAGTTTTGAGCAACTGAGCTTTGCTAAACTCTTTTTGTTTTCTTTTTGAAGAACCGCATTCATCTTACTCAAGCTACAGCTAAATGAAAGGAGTGTTCCTTATTTTATATTTAACTCTCTTTTTAAAAAAAGCCACACATAAAACTTGCACATAGAGATAATTTTTAGTACAAAAGTATTTTATGAAAGCACCAGCACTAGTACAGAAAGTGCTAGTACAAAAGAATGTCCATCTAATTTGTTTTTTTCCTTCGTGAAATGCATTAGTATGGATTTCCATGCACAAAATGGAGATTTCCTGACATTCTGCTGCAAAAGGATAAAAATGCCTAAGTTATGTTTTGCCAGAGCTCCTGCCAATCAGATCCCAACACACTGGAAGCAGGATCTCAGACTTAATAAGCACTGGCAGAACCTGGGGGTGGGGGAGCGATGGGTAAGATGGGGTAGATCTTAGACCCATCTGGCAGTGGCAAAAGAAGAGACAGACTGATTTAGGGAATCAGTTTGAATGGGGAAGGCCATGGGTCTATCTGGAAATGAATTTGAGTGTCTCACAGCCAGGTGATCCAGAGTGGATCCATGGCAGGACTAACAGTGGTTGGAACTCTGTCTGCCTGGCATTGCCCTTCTATAGCTGAAGGGCACAACAGGGGCCCACTGGTTTGTGCTTATTTGCTAAATTGCAGGTCTTATGTGCCCTATTTTTTGTTTTGTTTTTTCTCCTTTACAGTAGCCTAGCATTCTTTGAAGACTAGAGGCTTCTCCCTGGGTGCTTGCTTTACTGTACTCCTCTTCCTGGAAAACTTGAGCAAAAGGTTAAAACTTTGAAAATCCTAGTGAAATCGCAACATGTAGCTGAGACCCACTGTGCCTGGGCCATTTCTTTTCTTTTGCTCGAAGTCAGCCCAGGTATTTTGCTGCCTGAGATGGAGGACAATACGGTGCCCTTTCCTGTTCATGTGCAAAAGCCTACTGGACAGGCTTTCTTCAGGATCAACCATGAGATAGCATCTTCGGCTGCTCCTGAAGTCTTACAGGTGCACAGCCAGATATGTGCCACATGCTCTCTCCTTCCAAAGCTCCTTGCTGCTCCACATGTCTGCTGCTTGAGGCCTCTGCTCACTTGACCCAGTGATAGGGCTGTTGCTTCCTCAAGGAAGATTCATTCTGTGAGGTTTTCATCTTGCACTTACCGATGCATTTTTGCTTGGTATGGTTAATAGACACCTTACGCTGCCAAGAATAGTGGGATTCCATTATCCTTACCAAATAATATACTGTACTGCTTTGTTAAGATATGGAATGAGTCTCATCAAAATACATGTTACTTGGATAAGTAAACTTGGACAAGCTTTAGAGCTAATTTCATGCAGTCCTAATTGACTCATATGATGTTGTTTATGTAAGACAGATAAAGAAGTTAGATAAAGAAAACCTCGATTTCCAACTGGGACCCCAGGAACGGCTTTTGCACACTAACTCATTCTTCTGAATGACTACGAACATTTCAATCCCCAAATGTTCTATCATGATTTCTACTCCTGTACTATATGCCATTTTAATCCAACAAAGGAAAATATGACTCGGAGAAGAATCTTAACATGCTGCAGGATACCTATAATGCAATTATAGGCACATTTGTACAGAGGTAAGCTACACTGAGCTCAGTGGCATTTGTGCCATAGGCGGTGTGCTTACAACAGCAAATGCATTTTAGTCTAAAAGGAGTAAAGGGTAGTTCCGCATATTCAAGAGTGGAAGAAAGAAAGCTTCTAGTACCCAATACCTATGCCTTAGAAAGCTATGCCAGAACCTTTATTAGAAACTGCTGACATTCTCCCAATTATGTTTTTGTAGTTGTAAGGGACTAGCAGGTTAGGGTTGTCTCAATTACTGGAATTACTCTGCAGGCAGATATAGAATGACCCAAAGGCACTGTCAGGACTGCAAGTTAAAGAAATGCAAATTATAACATGTTGTCGTCATGTTATAGGGGTAGGCAACATGTAGGGGTAGGCAACATGATGCCCACAAGGATGACTCTACCCATTGCGCCTTTGCCGGAAGTTGGGAAGTGTTCTGCTCATTTGTTTATTTATTTGCACACTTGGTGAACGGGCACTCCCATTACAGCTATTTCCTGGTTGCCCCAGGACAGACTAAATGTGCTTGCCAGTCCCAAAAAAGCTGGAAAGTCCTGCTATCTAAACCCACCAAGTGTGTTTAGAATTTCTTCTACCCTTCCAAGAACACTTCCAAAAATGCCATCTCACTTGTGCAGCCAGCCAGCAGTTCTGTCAAAGGCGGCGGGCAGCAGGCAAAATTTAAAGCTTAATGCTGGCTCAATGTAGCACAGGAATTTAGCATAGCCCCGCTGCTTGCAGCCCAACCCGCTATTCGTGGACACAGTAATGTTGTGCAAGAGGGCCAAAAAATAACTTCTCAGCTTCATCTTAACATTCCTTGGCAACCAGGGAATCTATAGAGTTGAGCATGTCTTGATCTCCTCACTGGGTCCAGTAGATGAAGAACAACTAAAGTCTGATCATCCTCTTTCTAGACACTGCTTCCTCAGTGGATCTTCTAGCTGATCAGAAAACCCAAAGCTGCTGGTTATATTGGTCTCTGCTAACAACCAAACATAAAACAAAATGCTGGAGTAATTTATATGTATAACTGAAACATTCTGTTGGGGTTCTTCCTTCGTCAAAACTTTAGACTGTTCTTCTGGTGGCCTCCCTCGGCCACAGCTGGGCCAAGATGGAATCCCAGTTTAAATCTTACAGAGGGAGCTGAGTCAAGAGAGGCAAAACAGAGGGAAAGGTTGGATTCCCTCCTCAAGTGTTTTGAAACCAGACAGTATGTCTGTTTGGCCTTGGAGGCTAGCCCATATTTTCTTTGGTGGCTTATTTTGATTATAAAAAGCTAATCTAAGAGCCTGAAGCAAGGAAAAGCATTTGGGTTACCAGCCAGTATCGTGTATTCTCTGACAGTTACCAGATTGCAAAGACCTCATGCTGAAAGAAACCAGGGGCATTGTCCCAAGTGGTAAAGGTGACCTGAGAAGATGCTTGGATTCAGCTTTGAGGGGACCATGGTATGGGGGCCTCTAGTGACTCTCCCATGTTCACCTGCAGCTGTTTGTAGGTGGACTGGAGGAATAGGAGGAAAATGAAGGAAGCTTCCCTTAAGGCCCAACACTAACATAAAAAAGGAGATCCATGCCAGTAACGAGAGCCAGTTTGGCGTAGTGGTTAAGGCACTGGGCTAGAAACGAGGAGACCATACGTTCTAGTCCCACCTTAGGCACAAAACCAACTGGGTGACCTTGGGCCAGTCCCTCTCTCTCAGCCCTAGGAAGGAGGCAGTGGCAAACCACTTCTGAAAATCTTGCCAAGAAAACTGCAGGGACTTGTCCAGGAAGTCAACAGTGACTCAAAGGCACACATAGACAAAAAAATGCCAGTAACACCAGTGCTATTGGACCTTTGGTAGCTGCTTAGTGATATCATCTTCTAACATTTCCTAAGGGGCAGACCTGGTCAACCATAATCAACCACTTTGTTTTTACATACTCTGTTTTCGGTATGGAAGTTCTGTGATAAGATCCCACAGGAAAGTATTCGCGTGAATACTGGCACCAACAGGGAAACCTTCTCAACTGATTGTGCTGCACAGACCTTTCCAAACGAGTCTAAGGAAGTACATGGGTCAGACATGGGAATTACTTTAAATAAACATTAAGATAGTTGTTGTGGGTTTTCCGGGCTGTGTGGCCGTGTTCTGGCAGATTTGGTTCCTAACGTTTCGCCAGTCACTGTGGTTGGCATCTTCAGAGGACAGGAGCACAGCTAGAAGATTCTCTCTTGGGCACAGAGACTTGGGCACAGAGAGAATCTTCTAGCTGTGCTCCTGTCCTCTGAAGATGCCAGCCACAGCTACTGGCGAAATCTTAGGAACCAAATCTGCCAGAACATGGCCACACAGCCCGGAAAACCCACAACAACCATCAGATTCCGGCCGTGAAAGCCTTCGACTATACAAACATTAAGATAGTTAGGTTACCAGATACAATGCCAAATAAGCCCCTGGGTGGAATAAATTCAGGGAAATGCAGATTCAGAGAATGCATATTACTGACTTAACAAAAAAATGGATTAAGAAAAAACTACCTACTCAGGAAAAGAAAAATCATGATTTTAAAAAAATCTATAAGGTTTCTAATCAGCAACCTTGTCTATGGTATCCAAGGATCTTAACTACTATGCTATTTCAGCACCACTAGTAAGGGGAGGTATAGAAACATTAAGAGTGCATTCTGGAAAGAAGAAAACATTTAAGCTATTTGTTGTGCCTGCATCTATCTCTGCGTTTTGATGCTTTAACCTCGTATATATAATTTTAATTTAACTTTGCATGCTTATGTGTGTGTGTGGGGGGGTGGGGGGTGAGAGAGAGAGAGAATGTTTGTTTGTGTGTATTTGTGTGTGTGTTTCTTTTCTTTTCTTTTCTTTTCTTTTTTGTGCCTTCGAATGACTCTTGGTGACTGCCTGGACTAGTCCCTGCAGTTTTATTGGTAAGGTTTTTCAAAAGTGGTTTGCCATTGCCTCCTTCTCAGGGCTAAGAGAGAATGACTGGCCCAAAGTCAACCAGCTGGCTTCGTGCCTAAGGTGGGACTAGAACTCACAGTCTCCTGCTTTCTAGCCTGGTACCTTAACCATTGCACCAACAGGCAATAAAACAATTAGCCATTCCTTCCCTGGAATAGAAAGGCAGGAGGACACACCAGCAGTGGAATTGTCCGATGGGAGGATGTGTAGCCTGCAGTCCAGTCTGAATACCTTGTAAGCTGTTGTTGACAGGATTTTCACAGCCGGCTTACAGTCAAGCCAGTATGAGCACAAGAGAGGAACAGCTTAGACACGCCCTAAACTGAGTAATTCCAGATCTAACTGATTGGTCTAAAGCTCCAGGGACAGGCAACCTCTTCTATGTCACGTTTCCTCAGAGTTAATATAATATCTTGTGGGCTGCCCTCCAGAGCTGGAGAAAAAGAAATAATTCTTACCAATAACTGAACTTGATCTCTTGCATAGCAGGACTGAATCTAAGCCAGGGGCTGTATGTGGGCCTATGGACACAGGTCACCCAATCCCGCTCTAGATTTTTGTTGAAATTTGTAGAAGAAAAAGTCTAAAAACAACCTTCCGGGCTGAAAGGAACCTGACTGGGCTGACATACAAGTGTGGTACTTCCTTAACAGACTACTGCTTCCCCCAAATCGCTTGGCATTGTGGACAGCAAGCAAATCCTTCCACGAAGATACTTCTCGGGATGAAACATTTCTGCAAATAAAAACACCCAAAGCCATTTGACTCCTTGTTTTTTCCTCACCAGACAATGTGGTTCACAAACAAACATCCAGTTGCTTACAGTTCATCAAGGAAATGTAGAGCAATTCCACTTCTACAAAGGATTGACCAACTCTAGCAAAGGAAAGGCCCAAGGCCTCCAAAGTTTCATCTGGTCCTAATTTTCCATTGACTGTAAAATGACACGCCAATTTTTTTTTCACATTCATTGTAGATTATTTTCATCTAGTTTATGTTTCAGAATGCCCTGCTTTTCCAGCCTGATTTGTCATATTAAAAAGAAGGGGGGGGGAGAATTTTATAGTAGCCGACCTAGTGGCACCACCACAGCTCTGCAGCTCAGAGGATCCAGAATGACAGAGAATGTTTGGTTTCTCAATAAAGGGTTGGGGCAAGACAGCGGGACTCAACTTGTATTCTCTCTCAGAATGCCTAGAACTAATATTGTGGTTGTGGGGGAGAGCCTCTGGCAGAAAAAGAGGGGAGGAGGCACATTTGAAATACAGCTTCCTATTTTTCCTTAAAGCTCAGGAAGCAAATGATGAATTGTGTTAAGGAAGATCAAATTCTCAAAAGATAATGTGGGTAGTATTCCATAGCTCCCATCTCCCGTATCATTAAGGTGATGGATATTAAAATTATCCCAGTTTGAACAAAGGGGGAGAATTTGCCATCTTCTGTAGGGCCAAATTCACACTATTGTCTTGATGCAGCTAGAGGCCAAAGATGTGTTTGCATTCCTAGCTACAAATAGAGCTCACTGGGCTAGACAATTTTCATCCCTTTTATTTTGATGGAAGTAGGACACTTCTGTCTTATTTTTCAGCTGGGCTAATTCTATTTTATGGTGTAAACTGATGCTTTCATATATTTCCTGTCTGAAAATTAATTGGACATCTCTGATTTTTATCACATGGGCCTATGGGCTGCAAAAAAGATGGTAGGGGGCTGTAAGCCCCCCCCCCAACCAGAGGTCTCACTGCCAACTCTTCAGTCCAGAGACATAGTTCCTCTTTTCCCTTCCTTGGCCTGAAAAATGATGGCAAGGGAACACCAGCTGTCACATCCCTGAGGTGCTGAACAACAGGAAGCCCATGTACAAATCCCAGAGAATCATGGGAGAAGTAACTGTTCTGAAAGCCATTGTATATTTTCATCCAGCCAATGAAATGGAAAAGGAATGAGAGAGGGAAATATGGCTCAAATTTTGTCATTGTCCCATTACAACTTTTTTCAGGTAAGTGAAGAGAAGTAAAGGAACCGTGTGGATAGGGCAGGAGGTAGCCAGGGACATATTCCCAAATTTTCAATTTAGCCTTGAAAAATGATCCAAATGGTCCCTTCATTGTTTTTTATCATCTTTCCACCCCAGCCCCCAGAAAAACTCATGATCATTGCCAGATTAATATAAGGAGACATTTGAAAAGCCTGTCCATCTCTTAGTGCAGATTTTCTCAAACAGCTGCATTAG
This sequence comes from Charina bottae, assembly GCA_023362775.1. Classification (NCBI taxonomy): domain Eukaryota; kingdom Metazoa; phylum Chordata; class Lepidosauria; order Squamata; family Charinaidae; genus Charina; species Charina bottae. The sequence goes on along the minus strand of JALMGJ010000009.1, from coordinate 38,897,792 downwards.
CTGCTGCATTGAAACTAACTCAAGCATCTAGTTCCCCCCTCCAACACACATCACGTGCAAACTTTGATCAGCGCATGTGCTTGGCTAACAGGAAGAGCAACCAGAATGGGTGCCCAGTCCATGCTTCCTTGAGCCTTTCTGCAATGAATACAAGGGTTTCCTTCTTTATCATTTCTGGTCACTTTTTCTGCATTCTGATGCACTACATTATTTCAGGGGAGAATGCTGAGGTCCGCAGGCCTGAATCTGCTTTTCCTGTCATTCATCAAACTGGTCTAAAAGAAAAATAAGAACTCCAAAATGAAACCTGCATCTTGTGCCTGTCATCTTTTCTAAAATATCCATCCATTTTCCAGCTGATGCTAAGGATTTTTATCCAAACTGTGCTCCATAATATGGGAGTAAAGGGATTGTTCATTAACGAAAAGAAAAAGATCTCAGATAGCCCAGCAAAACATGCAGTGAGTTGTTATTGGTAGTAGTAGTAGCATTTGTAGCTTTTCCTTGTATAAGAAAACAAGGCAATTCATAATATTTTAAAATAATAATTGCCATCTGTCAGCAAAATTATAAGGAATAACAACTTTTCCAGCTGCAATGATCCTTTCAAGTGGCAATGTCTTCTGGTACAGTATAGTACCACCTCCTCCTCCTCCTCCTCCTCCTCCTTCTTCGTGATCACTCATAGCCGAGTAAGATTGTCTTCTTTCTTAACAGTATAGTACCACACAGAAATGGACTAAAGAGTATTCACCTTCCTCAGTGGCCAAGAATTCTGGGTACTGCAGGCCCAACACACTTGGGAAGCAACAGATTGAGAAGGTTAATAGGCATAGAGCTAAAGACATAAGCATCCACTACACAAAATGAGAAAAAATAATGAAATGCTGACCTTTCATACCTAGGTCCCAATGTCAGATAGAAGTGTGTAAGACACAGTTTGCATCACAACATTCTGATACATACTTTGTCACTTGGCCCTCTTTGCCTTCCTCCCCCCCCCTTACCCCTACCTCCTGCCCATGTACCCCTATGTTGAAAGGGGGTAATTTCACTGGGAACACCAGCAACACACCACTAGAAGTGAAATATTTCTATCAATGCAACTGTAGCATCACCAGCACTCAAAGCAAGGACTGGATAAAAGTGTAGAAACGAAACATGTCCAAAGGTACTGTTAATCAAGCAATGGAATGGCAGCAATGGATAATGTAAAGTGAGTTGTATAAATGGACATCCTTGTCCATGGAGACAGATGGTGATGCTTTCAGATTGTCAGGGATGACATTACGGGGCCTTTGCCAAATTGCCAGCTGCATGGCTATCTCTTCAGTTCCTTCTCTTGGGCTGATGTCCTTGGTGGATTAAAATGCTTTTTCTGAGTCAAGGAACTTTGCCTCTCCTTGCTGGATTGCAAATATAGACACCAAGAACCACAGTGCTCAGAGACAAGGGAATAACCTTGGCTGTAACTCTGATGAAATAGCCATTCAAAAACGTGAGCACTTTTTCCACACAACTGAGCGGAAACATGTTGTTTTAGGGAGGAAGCAGCACTCGTCTGACAAAACATCACCCACCAGCACAAGAATAAGGGATGGGAAAACCTGTTGTGAGGAACATCTTTTAGACTTCCACATGTGGTAGGAAGATCTGATTTTATTTACCATAGCTATCAGCTGCAACAATTGTGAAACTAGATCTCTGAAGCTGCCTTATATGATCACTGGGGCTTTTAGAGGAAACTCAGGGCGAAACGGTAGATCCGGTAGATCCATGTCAGCATAGCCATGGGATTCCAGGTGTGCTATCCTCTTTCATAAGGGACCGCCCGGGGTCCCTCCTTGCAGGGGAGATGGGTGGGATATAAATATGACAAATAAATAAATAAATAAATAGAAATAAGACATTTCATTGTGCTTCACCAAGAAAGGGAAAGAAAGTCAGATAGACCGTCAACCATCAACTCTAAGATGATGCTGAGAAACAAGTTCCCTTTGGCTCCTCTTTACCCTAAATTTTTCCCTCCCAACTGTTTGTAAGTAGGAATTGATAGCACCTACATTTGTTTATGGCCTTTCCCCACACCATCTCTTTTTTGTTTTCTTCTCATGCCACATCTTTCAGAAGGCAAGGCAGGGAGCAAGGACCACCTTTTATTTTTTGAAATGCATCTGTCAGCTAATTCAGTAGCCTTGCTGGTTTCAGAGTGGGTTAAGAACAAAAATCGAATTAAATATTAGCGATTTCTTTGGCGTTAGAGCCATCTGCTTCGTCCCTGGGAAAGAAAGATGCCCGTAAAGTGAGCTTCCTTTTTCACCTGCCATATCTCCTCTGACAAAAGCTATTCGAGCCAACTTGCCTGTATGTTGGAGAAAAGAACGAACAGCACTGCTGTGTTTTAAAATAGTTTACTCTCTTAATGGCATATTAGTGTTCATATTATCTTCACATCAGCCACTCTGGGAGCTTGTTGGCTGATGAGGGGCATAAAAATACTTAAAATAAATGAATAATAAATCTTGCTGCTTGCTACTGTTGTGAAACTCACTCTGGGCTCTGCCAAACGCTATGTTCTTCCAATTGTTTCCTAGGTTGTTTGAACTGCCATATTCCCTCATAGGTAGGGCTTCTTCCTTTGCCTTTTCTTGCAACATTTCACACATAGACTCACCTTCCTGGTCCTCCCAGTTGATGGGCAGCCTTCAGAAAATGCATCAGATTGTCACCTCTTCACTCTTGAATCAATGCTCTCTTTCTTCACTCCACCTTGGAGTTACCCTCATCTTCCCATCTGGGCTTTTCTCTCTCTCTACTTCCACCTTTGGACTGTTCTGCTCTGAGATCAGGTCCAACCTCATGGGCCAGTTAGTGCTCTCAGCGCAGCCATGTCTGAGTCAGGGGATCTGAATGGGAACTGAGCTATTCCTCTGTCCAGTACAATTGTGATAGCTGTTTGCCAACCCGCCTTGAGAAACATTTCTTAAATGGAGGGGTCCAGGACTGAGCAAGGAAGATTAGCCATGAAAACATGAGTTTCACCATCCATAGGTCAGGATGATCTGGATTGTCTAAGTTGTCTAGTCTGTATATTAATGGCCTCCTTTCAGGAATAACTTGAAGGTCACATTTTGAGTACTGACTTCTGAAAATAAAAGAAAAATTGAGTGCAGTATCGTCATTGGTTATGATCAGATAAATCACTGTGGGGAATCTAACACGAGTAATTTGGCATGTAAAATGTAAATAGATTGCTAGTCATTTATTGGTTGAATCTCTAAGAGCTGATATGCTACAACATAAAAATGGCTAAAATGATTGAAAATGAAAGAACAGAAACAGTTCCTTTGTACCCCAGAACATCAGCATTTTCTCTGCCCAGCTTCCTAAGAATGCATTGAATCTTTAGTATTTTGCATCTACATTTGTTGTTACTACCTATAGGGTACAATAGAATGAGAATTAGGTGGATCCAGAAGTTTCGGATTCAACTTTGGGCTCCAGCTTGAAGCTCTGAATGCAGATGTTTCCTCTTCTTGGACATTGGAGTAATGGTGGAATGTGAATAAATACTGTGTGTTTTATGCCCCCTTTATATTTTCATGTTCCATTGTATGGTTGTGTGTCCCAAGTTCATCTTCTTTAAACATGACAGTAACAAGTGAAAGGTGTGGAATCCGGAAAGCCAACAATTGGCAATATAGTGATTATGGGATTATGTGCTGCAAGATTTTCTGCAGACTGACACCAATGATATGAGAGCACGTCTTGCCTCTGTTTCTTTTGAAAACTTTGAGATAAACTCTAAGAAAACATAAGCTGGGAGGAGCTTGACATCATCCAAATGATAAAAAATGGGTGCTCCTTTTCCTAGAATTACTCAGATTTTCCCATCAAGCAAATCTGTCTTGGGTTTTTCGCAAGACACATATACCAGCCTTCCCCAACCTGGGATCCTACAGATGTATTGATGGATGGCTAGACCCATGGATTGAACCAGGCTTGCCTAGGCAAGGTGGGAGTGCTCCCACTTTGTCTGCACAAGTCCAATCAGCTTATTTGAAACCATTGCAAGTGTAAGTTGCTTGAGGAAGGGTGCTTCATAATTAAGCTGCCAGACGGGGAAGGCTGCTATACCCATTTACGAGGGATGACATCCTTTTAAATTAAATAGGATTTACTTTCGAGTGAAAATGCATTGGATTGCCCAGTTAATGTGTTAGCCTATGTATCTGTCAAAAAGTATATACTATATACTTGTAGTAACATTGTTTTGGTCACTAACATGTTTTGGTCACTAACATGAAGCCATCAAATGGGGCATGGAAGAGAGAAGGAGAAATCAGAAAATGCCATAATATTCTTATCTGGCAGTACATGATGTTTTCTTTCAAAGGGCATTAGCACTATGCTTCTCTCACTTGGAGAACTTCAAGAGCAGATAATTATTCTTGTCTGCATTGTAATATATATTAAAACATGTTCAAATGTGGCTTTCCAGGGAGTTCTGCCAAATATTTTTAAGGCACCAGCTCCAGCTTTAGCTAATTTTATATTGCCTTTTTGGTCTTTTACAAAATCCAATTTGAATTTTTTTAAAACTAAAGCTGAAATGTACAACTGTATATTAACAACATTTTAGTAGATTGGGGAGGTCCTTCCTTGAAATTAAAATATTTAATTCCTTATGGTATCACAGTTTAAGTGCCTAGCAAAATATCTTCAGTAAGAACCAAAAGCCTATCTCTGAAAGTTTATTGGGTATGTTTGCATAGATTTGATTAGAAAAAGAATGGAAAGCTACTGTTCAGAATATGCCATATTGTCCTAATAAAATCACAACCATGGTCTATTCCTGAAGCAAGATGAATTGGTGGACAGAATGGCAGTATTGATATACATGGCAATCCCATATGTCAGAGGCTCCCAAACTGAGGGTCATGACCCCCAGAGGCTCCCCAGCAACTTAGAGGTTGTAATTATTTACAAGTAGCTGATTGGACTTTGCAGACACAGTGAGAGCCGTGTCAAAACTCACACTCACTTTGCTTGGGCAAGCCTGGATCATTCTGTGGGCTTGGCCATCTGTCAAACTCATCCAACTTATCAGAGTAACACTGTGATTAGCTTGGTTTTCCTGCCAATTGGTGACTTCCATGGGGGTGTGTTATAGCAGGGGTCCCCAACCTGTGGGCCGCAGCCTGTTAGGAAGTGGGCTGCGGGGCTCCCGCCTGCAAACCCCGCCCCCCAGTGCACGTGATTACCCTGCCCCCACTGCACGTGATTGGCTCCTGCCTGCAAACCTGCCCTCCGGTGCACGCGATTGGCTCCCGCCTGCAAACCCCGCCCCCCCGGTCCATGGAAAAATTGTCTTCCACAACCGGTCCCTGGTGCCAAAAAGGTTGAGGACCGCTGTGTTATAGTATATTTGTAGGTTTTGGAGTGTCGGTAAGAATGTATGTATATGTGAGGTTCAATATTTTCATCCATTGTTCAATATGTATAACCTTTCAAATGAAATGTTTTTGGTGAATGGGTGGATGGTAATAGAAAAACTGAAGATGATCAATCTATTACTAGTGTTAATGAAAGTAAATCTAACCCTAGAAAGTATGATAAAAGTTATACCTTCTTTAGAAAGTAGTATATTCATTTCTCACCCAATCTTAACCCCATGAACTCAAATGTTTTATTTGAGGGGCAGTGGGTTCATACAAATTTATTTATTGTTTTAAGGCCTGGTTTATCATAAACTTTAAGAATCCCCATCATACATGAAGAGTTTTTCAATGTAGAGCTTGCCTTTACTTATTTATATATTTTTGTCTTTATTTATTTATGATGTCCCATTTTTGAAGGCATCTATGACATTTTTTTTAAATTACCCTTCTGCTAGAATGCTAGCATAGAAAGAAAGAAAATGGGCTAGAACCATTATCTCAAATCTAGTGTCATTATGAGAATTAGGATTTTGAAAAATATAATGTAAAGGAGAATTTTCCAGCTCAATAGTCAGCACTGTAAAGTTGTGTGCACACCGTCTCTCAAAATTCTCCTACCTATATGTGGGCAGGGAAATTGGAGTAACATTTCTATCTGTCTGCCTACCTGCCTTTTTTGCCCCATCACTATTTTGGATTCTCCAGAGTTCCTCCACACTTGTGCTGTTTGGGGTATTGTGGGAAAAACAGGAATATCTGAAGAGAATTCTGCCAAGTGGTGTTCCCATTCTGTAGAGAAAAAGAAAAACCTTGAAAATCTCTCAAGGGGAGATAAAGGAGTGTTATTTAGCTCTAAATCTAATTCTCCACTCGTTGTGCAGAGACTAGAGGACAAACCTTCCATCATTCTTTCATGCCATACTTAGATTTTAATTTCTAGGTAATAATTTCTTTTTCTTTTTAGCTGTTTCTTTAAGGTGGAGGACGCTGGTGTCCTTAAACATATGGAGCAGCCAGATGGAAAAGATGTCAGGCCAAGGCCATCCCTGAAGCTCAGGGTCATTATCAACACCTGCTCTGTAGGAAAGATCCTGGTATATGTTTGTTGTGGCTGTTTTCTTGTTTTGAAATAATACTCGTTACATTTTTTTTAAAATATATTTATATTCATTTAAAGTCATCTGAGAACACTGGTATCCTAAAAAGCAGGATATACGTAATCAACAAATTTTGGTTTCATTATCTTCTTCTTTTTATGTATTTTTTAATGTTATTTGTATGTCTGTATAGTTTTCACTTTAAATCACCAAGTATTTTTCCTATGTCTAATTTGGTCTAGTGGTTAAGGCAACAGGCTAGAAACCAGGAGACTGAGAGTTCTAGTCCCGCCTTAGGCATGAAAGCCGGCTGGGTGACCTTGGGCCAGTCTCTCTCTCTCAGCCCTAGGAAGGAGCCAATGGCAAACCAGGAGACTGTGAGTTCTAGTCCCGCCTTAGGCATGAAAGCCGGCTGGGGGACCTTGGGCCAGTCACTCTCTCTCAGCCCAACTCACCTCACAGGGTTGCTGTTGTGGGGAAAATAGGAGGAGGAAGGAGTAATAGGTATGTTTGCCGCCTTGAGTTATTTATAAAAATAATAAAGGGATAGAAAATAAATAAATAAAATAAATCTAATAGCCTATCAATCTAATGAATATAACTAATTGCTTATAAATGTAATAAACTAGTGAATGTCATACACACACACACACCCTTGAGCATTTGGCATTAGGGTGCATACAAAAGGTCATTTTATTACAGATTTTTCCCTCTAAGCAACTGTCCCTTTATCAACTTTGGGCCCATCAAGCCAATCCTGATAGCATAGTGGCTAAAGAAGCTAAATACTGTATGTTGATTACCTTTAATGTTTTTGTTGCCTCAGCTGAAGTTTACTTAAATATTATCCAACACGCATTACTGCCTTGATCCAACTAAAATAGAAGGGATATGTTGTCCTTTCCCAAAAAGGCTGCTAAGAGCACCAAGCCCATGTGAGTGGAGGCCCAGAGGCTCGGCTTCTCTGTGATAGCCCACACACTGTGAAACATCTGGAACCCTATGAAATCGAGCACCCTCACCTTACTTGCCTTTTGCCAAGGCTGGAGAGGCCATATTGGTGTGGATGGGAAACTCAGGCTGTTTTTGTGACTCGATATTTTCTCTGTGTTGATTTGAGGTTGGATTTACTTTTGATTAATTATAAACTGCCTTCAATTTTTTGAAGAAGGCCCTAACAGAAATGGTCAAATAACTAAATAGCAAACAAGCATTCATATCTGGCTGCTGCCTTTCCATGGCTTTGCTGTCAGTAGGATGTGTTTTCAAAGGCCCATGGGAAAACCTATATTGCCAAATCCAGTCTTCCCTACCTGATGCCTGCGAGATGTATTGGACTATAGGAAGCCCTAGGAAGGAGCCAATGGGAAACCAGGAGACTGAGAGTTCTAGTCCCGCCTTAGGCATGAAAGCCGGCTGGGTGACCTTGGGCCAGTCTCTCTCTCTCTCAGCCCTAGGAAGGAGCCAATGGCAAACCAGGAGACTGTGAGTTCTAGTCCCGCCTTAGGCATGAAAGCCGGCTGGGGGACCTTGGGCCAGTCACTCTCTCTCAGCCCAACTCACCTCACAGGGTTGCTGTTGTGGGGAAAATAGGAGGAGGAAGGAGTAATAGGTATGTTTGCCGCCTTGAGTTATTTATAAAAATAATAAAGGCGGGATAGAAAATAAATAAATAAAATAAATCTAATAGCCTATCTAAAAAAATAGTTTTTGTGACTCGATATTTTCTCTGTGTTGATTTGAGGTTGGATTTACTTTTGATTAATTATAAACTGCCTTCAATTTTTTGAAGAAGGGCCCAATAGAAATGGTCAAATAAGTAAATAGCAAACAAGCATTCATATCTGGCTGCTGCCTTTCCATGGCTTTGCTGTCAGTGGGATGTGTTTTCAAAGGCCCATGGGAAAACCTATATTGCCAAATCCAGTCTTCCCTACCTGATGCCTGCGAGATGTATTGGACTATAACTCTCAGAATTCTTGGCCAGTATTTGCATTCCTTCTATTAATTCTACCTGGAGTGAATTTGGTTATTCCGCCTGCCACTCAACCTCACAGTGGTGTGAATGGTAGCCTCAACAAAAGCTGCATCTGAAACAAGACTCCTGTTGTAAGTAGTATACAAAGAACAGCTATACCTTTTTAAACAAGAGATTACATTGGTGATGTTTTAAAAAAAGTCAGTTACATAATTGGGAGAGATATATTCAGATATCAGAAACTGCAAATATCAACAAAGATTATATCATCTGTCTATCTATTGGGAAAGAAACCTCTAAACTGGAGTATTCCTCAACTTGAAAAGATAGTAAATTGGGCAGGATTTCTAGCAATTCATAATACTGGAATTTGAGGAGTTATAATCCAACACATCTGAAGAGCACCTGGTTGGCAAAAGCCAGTTCATTCTGTTGCACTGTTCATATACTCAGGCACATACTGTATCTGCACTGGGTCAGCACTGTTAACAAAAAAGCCTATTGGGAAGTAAAAGTTAAAATGAACTGCCAAACCCCATGAAATGCCAGCTGGAGGACAGAGAAAAGACCAGGCCAACCTGGGTAGAACCATTGGGAATTCCATGCCAATTTCTTGATGACTTTGGTAGTGGAAGTGTTGTTGTGTTAGTATTCCTCCCATACTGCAGTTTGAAATGGTATAGCCAAGTGACAGCATTTGTGATATCTTGTAACTTCACAAAGACTAATCAACTTGTTGTTTCATCAGCCAATACCTCCTTGATGTATGACAAGTGTTCATTTAAAGATTCATCTGCATTGCCTGCTGAAGGTTGCAGGTTGAGCACCAACATCTAAAGTTCAAATTGAAACCCTGGACAGCCACTGCAGGTCACTATCAACAATATTGGTCAAAACGTACCAGTAATCAAAGTCTGTAAGACAGTTTCCTAATGTTCTCTAAACAGATAAGCATATTAAACCTTGAACAGAAACAGGAGAAAGCATTTTTGTATTTCTTATAGTGAAATCAAACAATCAAGTAATACGTATGGTAATCATAAGTGTTTCTCAGGACTTAAATATAAAATTCAATCAAAAGAATTCAAAATCCAGTTGGTGTGAATACAACCAAAATCCATTTAGCTGTAAGAAATCTGCAGGATTATTAATCAACACCCATAGGGGATCTACGACTTTTTGCATAAAGCTATATATAGCCTCAAGGTTTGCTAATACTAAGTTTCATCGTGTTAGATTTCCTTTTTAGATGTTCTACACTTGGACAAGACATCTAAGTAAGTATTTAGAGCAGGAATAACTTTGGAACAGATGATAAAAATAGTTTTAATAATGAAGGGAAGTAAACATGTACATAGTTCCCCAAAGGATCTGTATTATAATTGAAGCTATTAAATTTATTCATAAACATAGAGATGGGTGGACAGAGAGATCACCAAATCTGAGGATAACAATAAATTATGCATGGTTGTAAAACACCAAGTAAGCTATGGAAATCTTTAAAAAGATATCACCAAAAATGAATTACTAGGCAATAAAATGATAGATGAGAGTCATATTAATTCTAGCTTCTTAGAATGCTGAACCAATACAGAGGACCATTTTGGCACATGATAGTATTTTTTCTGCTGAGTTACTTGATTGTATGCATTACTACAACACATGTGATTTTATAAAACAATAATGCCACCTTCTTCTCTATGATAAATATAGGGCTGTAATTTAGCTAGCCAACTAATTAGCTTGTCTGTTTATTGATAAATTTTAAGATTGGTATCCAATCTCTTTACCCAAAATAGCAGTCAACAGGCTGCAGAAAATAACAAAAAGAAATCCACAAGAAACAAGGGAAGCAAATATCTTCAAAGGCAGATCAAATGTCATCAGAACCCAAGGAGGCAAGGGCTGATTTTGCCTGTGATAGTTATCTGCCTTATGTGGCTTTTGGTGTTCAGACTGCTAAGGAGCTCCCTGACATCATCAGGTTTGATAGAAAGATACTTGTTGTGTGCCTCAGTAAGGGGCTTGTTCATGTTGATAGGTTGTGGTCTGCCTCACCCAAAATTCACAGAGAAATGTAGAGAGGAGGAACTCTGGAACAATTGCTTCCTATTCTGCATTTTCCATGTCCTTGGAGATATCCTAGAGCACATTCCCTAGTCCAGTGGCAATTTCCCGATTTTAGTCACCTGATCCCTTCCAGTTTGGCTGGCTAATTTCCTTAGGGCAGACATGAGCAGCAGAGGTCAATATCCTGGGAGGAATGCTCTCCTTTTTCTTTCAGATCATGAGAAGTTCACTCCTTCCACAACGTCATTCATTAAGCCCTTTTCGCCATTGTGACCTTGGCCATTGTGGAGAGTTGTCAATGGAAGGAGAATAAGAAGGCAATCTTTACTTTGCAGAGTGCAGAAGAAGAGGGCTAATATGTATCACAAAAAGAAGCACATAAGGGTGATGGAGTACTTAGACTAATTCAAATTCCTGCTAGATCATGAACCGCTCTGGGCCAATCAGTATCTCTTGGTCCTATTTTATATCAACCCATCATCCTGTTTGCAGCTGAAATGGAGACCTCTGTGTGTGTTGACTTGAGTTCCCAAGGAAGGGCAGAATACAGATATAATAAACAAGAGATATACATATAATAAACCATCTAAAGATATTGGAATAAGTTGCCCAAGTGTCAATATCTAGTTTCAAATAATATATTCTCTATCCTCCTGCTGACATTTAGACTACTTGTTTTCAGCTTTCTTTACTAGCTTTTTTTTTGTGTGTTTCAACAGTGGAAAAAGTTGACAGTCATTATGATTACATGATTCCTGCAGCTGGGGCAATAACACTTTGCTGTGTGGGCAATGGGTTGGGTGCACAAAGAAGAAAACAGAACTGTCACAAGAAAGTGAGACTAAAACAACTTTCTCTGATATCTTATTTACAATATAGTAGGAAATGATCATGCAGAAATATTTCATCTATGAACACCAAACCATTCTTTGAAGAAGTATGGTCCAAATTCAGTAAAAAAAAAAAAGCAATGTGTTAGTTTAGATCTGTGACATAGTTTAATAAAGAGCACTCCTCTTGTGCATTCACTACTGTTTCTAGTTCTACTTTAGTTGTCAGCCCATTACATGCTTAGGACAGTCAGCCTGTGGTTAAAAATGCAGAAGAGGGAACAGAGTAATCCAAGTATGTGTATGTATAAGATTCTTGGTTTGTACAACCAATCAACAAGCCAACCACGAACTATCAAAGACAGGAAGTAGGCGGGGCCACCTATGGCTTTGATTCAAGCCCTACGCATCTGGTCTCACTGCCACTTGATTGCACAGCAAAGCTAGGAGACTCTGTGAAATCAACGTCCTGTTTCAAGCTACCCACCAAAGATGAGTTGTGCTAATGTGTTTGTTGACAATAGAGCAACATAGCATGGATACAGTCGCAGAGTATTTTGTGGTTAAATATGGAAACTCCACAAATATAACCAAGGTGGGGCTAGTGCACTGGATTTTGCTATCAGTTTACTCTGGGAAGCCAAAATAAACATTCAAAACAAATGTAACATTTCACATAGCCCTTTGAACTAATTACTGTATCTATGGTTCTCATGTTAAGCCAAACACACGTCTTCTTCTTTCATATCCAGATCAAACCTTAAGCTGCCAATATGATGCCACCTTCTTAGCTTTATCATTGGCCAGAAACAAATCATTTTCAGTGCATGCTATTGGTAATAATCAGCAGGTCAGCAGGTGGGCCGAATTCTGTATCTCTCCACACTCACACTGCGTATTATTATCCATCAACAATCCCCATTTGAGCATATTAGTTCTGCACTTAGGCACTCCAACCCTCAACCTATTCAAAGTCCTCCAAATGACATAAGGGAGATCAGATCCTGCAGCCATATTCTCCTCTGGAACTGTTCCTCGGTCCGTGATTTCTCTCCTCCATCTGCCAATTCGGTTTTGTTCTTGCGTACCCTCAAGGGTGTTTGTTCTTACCATAAAACGAATAAACAAACTATCCAGAATACACACGTGACTAGTGTTTTAAGAATTCAATTGCAAAAATGAAAATCAGAGGAAAATTTGTCCTTTGGGAGGGATGAAGATGAAGTGGTCCTTTGGAAACTTTCTCTGAACAGTTTCCATGTGTATTTGGCTACAGTCCTTTTAAACACACATAACACCAACCATGTGGGTTGTAGATGAGGGAAGGGTGGTGTAATGGCTAAAAGACTAAGTTCAGAGTCATCACAGTGTGTTCTTTTCCTAGCTTTAATCCTAAAATAGTCACCCTACCACTTTGGACTCCCTTGTGTTGTTCACAGTGCCTGCATGTGCAGCCAAATGTGCTGGAAGACAGTGTGGCAAAGCTGTTAGTAGTGTGTTATTGGAATACCATGCTGAGTCTCCTCTGTCATTTTGGAAGGCATTATTATTATTATTATTATTATTATTATTATTATCATCATCATCATCATCATCATTATTTTAATTTATATGACCGCCCATCTCCCCCCATGGGGAACTCTGGGCGGTTCACAATAAATAATTATAAATTATTATATCAACACTGTGTAATATCAGGAATTATTAGGCATCTACTGTACAAGAAAATGGTGTAAATTATTAAGGACATTCAGCTAGTAAGCAATACAGGCTATCATGGGAGATTACCCAGCAGCACCCAGGAATCTGTCCTAAGGAAAACAGTAATGGCAGCTCCTTTGTTAAAGTTTATCTCAAGAATTGCCTTTATTTTACGAAAAGAATTCTTAGAAACATCATTTTGAATGACAAATTCCTCCGAGATCCTCCCAATTCCTATATGCTTCATGTCATTAGACGTGTCAATTTCTTAAGCAGCTGGGTTCTCTCTCTAAACATCCAACCTGGCAAGTTCTGTTTGTCTGAAAGGGTCAATGGGGAGTTCAGGAAATAATTTTCCTTTGCTTTTCACCTCCTTGATAAGGCTACTTAAATTAAAACTCAGTCATATCAGATGGGGTCCCTCTACAAATTCTGGTTGGAGAAAATTGGAATAGAAAGGGAAAATAAAATTCACATTAGATCAGTGTTCGATTTGACAGGTCTAGGATTTTATTTATACTGGGAAAAACTGAAAGATGTTAAAGGAATTTCATGGGTTGGTTGAGGTCCAGGTCAGTGTTGAGGTAAATGTGCCAGGTTTCCTTTTTGATGTAAAAGCAATCCTCCCTTCCCTTCCTCTGTCCTTATATAATATATCCTTTGGTCGTTTAGTTATTGTGTGCTGTGATCATTTTAATGTTACTGGAATATGTGTTTTTGAGGCATACTTTTTTGAACTCTTTGTAGCTTCACTGTTTCAATTGTTTTTCTGACTTTTATTATTTTGTTCCGAGCCTGAATTTTTCCACTTGTTCTTCTGAAGTCATTGGAGTTAATCAAGAATCCCACATTTACATCATCATAACCAATGACAAATATGGCCAATATGATTTCATTCTCTGCTGATATTACTAAGAGCGGATAAGGCTACATGGGCAACCTTAGCTAATCGGAGATCATTCTGAAAATCTGGGGGCCTGGGGCCTCCCAGGAGCTAAGAATTTTGTACACCTGCATAATTCTACTGAAGTCAAACAATAGGAAATGACATGCTGTCTGGTTATGAGTTAGATATGTACTGCATGTACTCAAATATTTTGAGTAGTTTGAGGCAATTAGAAATTTTGGTATTATTTGTAGTTCTCATATTTTGGGCTTTCACATTTGATTACTTGCATTAAAAGTCACTGAAAACTGAGGAAGGGAAGAAATGGGATGTTAAGACTATCTAAGGTGCATACCAAGCAAACATCAGAGCATAAGCTGGCAGCAATTGGGTGACCTAAAGATAATTGGCAACCAGCACATTTTTTACTGAAGAAATGGGTTTTTTTTTAAAAAAAAAAAAAAAAAAAGGACAGTTCTTCATAGAAGAAAACAATTTACCAGTTGATTTAGCCTGAGAGGTAGCTTGTGAAATAAAAGAACACTGAACAAATTTCAAGATTTGTACACAGGACTTTAATGAAAGCTGGCACTTCCAGATGGTAGTCGGAAAGGATTATTAATCGTTCAAAAGCAGAAGTGTCAGTAGAATCTGGTTATTCTGTAAGGGCTCATCCATACAGCCCCAAGGATGTGCTTCCCTTCCTTCTTTGAGATGAGAGGAACGTGTGTCATTTCCAAAACTGCTGTCTCCACAGTATTCCTTTGAGTGCCCCATAGGAATGAATCCAGTAGTGCTGCTGGTCTCATTCGCCACCAGCCTTGTTCTGGAGGTCCAAGTTTCTCTCAGTGCAGCAATTGGCCCGGGGTTGGATGTGGCAGCTCTTCTCTGGTTCTTGGGTTGCTCTGACCATGACGAGTTAGGAACTGATTTTCCCTGTGGCTCAGCAGCAGCTTCCCAAGTGAACCAGGGCTACAGCTCAAGAAGATGCCAACCATTTGGTCAGATGGGCAGAAAGAAGAGGATGTTGGGGACAGCAGATGGCATGCCAGAGGAACAAGCGGAAGAGGCAGGCGGTGGCTGCAGTAACTGTCAGCTCTTGACTAGCGTACTCATTTCTTCTTCATCATTTTTAACTGGAATGCACTCTTGATCCCGCTCTATTCTAGTCCTCTTGCTTGTTGTGGCCACCAAAAGGAATCATCCCTTCCATTCTTTTTTCACTTCCAGGGCCTCAGTCTGGCTTTCAGTGCCTGGGCAGCACCAGGCAGAGGTATCCACAGCAGGCGCAGGAGGGGTCAGCTTCATCAAAATGGGGGGGGGGGGCACAACCAGGTGATCAAAGCCTTGCCATTTTTGAAGGTGTGTGCATACATTTCACACCCATAAAAGGAGGCAGGGTGTCAATGGCCTGCTCGCACCCCCATTTTGAGGCTGTGGAACCCCACCTGTAGATGTCCTGGGTAAAAGATACTTGGCCTGCCTATATTCTGGCAGGCAACACCGTGGATCAAGATAACTGCCTGGAGCGGTGGTGCCAATGCTGATGCCTTGTGGGATCCCACTGTTGCCAGGTTGGCAAGGACCCTATCCAAGGAGTCTGTGGGGATGAGTGTAAATGTCAATATAAAAACAGAGTTAAGTGTATGCTGCAATTATTAATAAGTTCAGAATGAGAAACTTGTCCCAATGGGGTATACAGTAGATGTAGGGTAGAGTATGTAGAAAGAAGAGAAGAAAGAAAAAGGAAGCATAGATAATTTTATTGTAATAAAACTCTTAATCAAATATATCATCATGGCCCTGAATTCAATGGAAATATTAAATATGGTGCCATATCACAAAATTCAGCCACTATGGTTTGTAAGCCATGATTAATAGCATAGTTTTGCTGAAAACCCACCCATCTGTGGTTTATACAACAGGCCTTAGTTTAAAATATCCTGTGACTTAGTGCAATATGAAAATTTGGCCCTAGAGTTGTCTAATACCTGTTGTTCTGGAACCCCATCATATCCCACAGCAACCCTGAGACTGAAGAATAGTGTCTGATGACACTTCCAGCTACAGCTTCCAGCTACAGCTGCATGAAAAGTCTATATGTCTGGGCAAAGGCGAATGCTTCTTGCATCTATTTTGTGTTGTAGAATACTCATAACCAGGTAGTTAGGGTGCAGAGAAATTGAATTGCTTTTTTCATTCAGTCAACCAAGAAGCTGAGTGAACTCTCACCAAAATGGGGTTGCTTACTACATAATTTGCTGAGCATGTCTACTCAGATGTAAGGGCTTGCTCCTTAGTGAACTAGTTAAGTAGTTACAAGATTGCAGTCTGGATCTAGGTTGTTGTTTAATGTACATATGATGGATGTCCAGAAAGAAGCTGGGTAGAAAATCAATCCTAGAACACCTTCAGATTAATGAGCAATTGACATCGCTTCCAATAAGTGTCTAAATGCAAAGCTTTTACACTGAATACTTTATATCCTTCTTCGTTTGCTATTATGTGGTGAAAGTGAGAAGGGAATAAATAGCACAAAGTTGGGCCAGTGCATGAAGTCCCAGAGTAGAAAATAACTCCACCCATTCCTGATTTTCCTTTGTTATGTCCTCCACATAGGCCAGCACTGTTGTTGTTGTTGTTGTTGTTGTTGTTGTTCAGTTGTTAAGTCATGTCCGACTCTTCGTGACCTCATGGACCATAGCACGCCAGGCCTTCCTGTCCTCCACTGTCTCCCGGAGTTTACTCAAATTCATGTTCATTACATCGGTGATGCTATCTAACCATCTCATCCTCTGCCGTCCCCTTCTCCTTTTGCCTTTGGTCTTTCCCAGCATCACGGTCTTTTCCAGTGAGTCCTCTCTTCGCATTAGGCGGCCAAAGTATTTGAGCTTCAGCTTCAGCATCTGTCCTTCCAATGAGCAGTCAGGGTTGATTTCCTTTAGGATTGACTGGTTTGACCTCCTTGCAGTCCAAGGGACTCTCAAGAGTCTTCTCCAGCACCACAGTTCGAAAGTATCAATTCTTTGGCGCTCAGCCTTCCTTATGGTCCAACTCTCACAGCCATACATTACTACTGGGAAAACCATAGCTTTAATTATAGGGACCTTTGTCGGCAAGGTGATGCCTCTGCTTTTTAATATGCTGTCTAGGTTTGCCATAGCTTTCTTCCCAAGGAGCAAGCGTCTTTTAATTTCATGGCTGCAGTCACCGTCTGCGGTGATCTTGGAGCCCAAGAAAATAAAATTTGTCACTGCTTCCATTTCTTCCCCTTCTATTTGCCAGGAAGTACAACTAATAAAGCTTTGCAGTCTTCTTGGTCTGTGTGAGGAAAGGTCAAAGTGGGAAACTGAATCCATCTCTTTCCAACAATCTTCAGGGATCATCTGTATTTAAAGCAAGGTTTCTCAAACTTTCTGCAACTGTGGACACTGAATATGCATTTAGAAAGTGCAGAAACCACCCAGTGAAATAAATACCCCTTCCCTGTATTTTTGGCCTTCCTGTCCACTACATGTTTAAAGGCCTTTTAAAACTAAATTTTGCACGAAAAAACAAATAATCCAAAAGTAAGTATTTATTAAATCATTTTATGCATCCCATGACATCATAATAACTCTTAGCAGAAATTTGCTGGTCAAGAACTTTCTCATATAGCATTCTGGGTACAAGAGCCAAGTGGATCTCCAGCCTAATGAAATCCTACTTTTAGATTTTCATCATCACATTTCCTATTTGCATGTTTTGTTTTGGGTTGCTTGTACAAGATTGCAGTTCCACTTAGCGGACTTGCAACCAGTGACTGTACACAAGATCTGTTCATTGTTGTTCATTTTCTGAATTTTGGTACACCAATTGCTACTTGCATTACCATGTGTACATTTCAGCAAACCGATTTTCAGGGACTGGCCCATTTTTAGCTGATTGGTGGTCAATTCAGGGAGGTGGGAACTGAAGTGGGGACCAGGCTCTGGCCAGCTGATTGGCAGTGAAGATTGGCATTGGACCACCTCATGGACCTCTACAGGCCACCAGTGGACTACATGCCACAGTTTCAAAACCCCTGATTTAAGGGGTGGTTTGTTTACCAGCCCCTTTTCTTTACACTTAAATGCTGCAAGACATTTTGCTGCCTGAGGCAAAGACAGCTCCTCTCTCCAACAATGGCCAAAGTGTTAATTGCAATGCTGCTACAATCCACCCACCAGATCTGATGCCTGAGGTGGCTGCTTGACTTTGCTTAATTGTGAGGTTGCATGCATGGCATGGCTCTGCTCACTCTGCATAATTGGTGCAAATGTTCTGCCGTTGACAGTTTCATTATCGTTATGTTTATCGGTATTCAGCAGCATCACCACATCACAGCCAATTCATTATTGCCACCAACTCCCTGACTCCATTAAAATATACTCAACTTTTAGCTGAGCATTACTTTAAATGTATACATGGCTGTAGTGAGTTATATGTAAGTATACCCATAAGCATCCTCAGTTAGCCTCAATGATACCAACATGATGAAATGTGCATGGTGACATCATAGCACAAGCTCTGCTCTTTTTTCTTGCATCACAATGTCACTCACAAGTATGACAGGGCTGCATTTGCATTGCAACACAGGTTTCATCACTTGTCACCCTTGCCACCCTTCTGACAATAGGTAGGTATACTTTGGGCACTTTCACACAACCACTGTTCTCCCCCACACGCCCTGTTTAATAGTTTTGCACTGCTGAGCAAGTGCCCTACTGTCGTGCTCTATCCCTCCATGTTACTGTAGCTGGCCAATGGGAAGGCACAAAAATGGCAGCCAGTTGGTACCTTCCAGTCTTGTTCTTCCTTCAGTGTATTTGGTTTTCACAGCAAGAAAAGAAAAAGTTAAAAAAATCTCAACCACCCAGTGTAGTGGGGAGGAGAAAGCTACCCTTCAGGGCAATTGGGTTGGGGGTGGGGGGATGGTGGCAAACCATCACAACACTTTGGCTGCAGGAGGAAAGGAGACATCAGTGGGTAGGATGAAGCTGGAGTCCCTACCAGTTGGAAATTCCACAGACTCAACCATGGGGGAGCTGGGGATGGTGACGGCCGACAGGAAGCTCTGGCGTGGGCTGGTCCATGAAGTCACGAAGAGTCGGAAGCGACTGAACGAATAAACAACAAAGGAAATGCTGCAAAACTATCTCCAAAGCATTTCCACCAGAACAGAAACAGAAACAGGAGCTGAGCTAATAATTAATTGCCTCAGCTTCCCAAGACCCACACAAGAACTAATTCACCCCTTTCTCTCTGGGGTGTATGGAGTCTCTTGCTTTGGCCTTCTGTACTGTAAGTAGGTCCTGTGATACAGTTATAAGGTGTGGAGTGTTCCTGCTGAGAGAACCAGAAACCATGCAGACATACCCTATATTCCGTCATACACTGTAGTTCACTAACAAGCAACCCGGTGTCCTTGAGATGTTTTGGACTACAATTGCAGCCCATGACTGATGGGGATCAAAGTTCTACCCTTTGTAGAACAACAGGTTGACTATTCCTGCTTTAGGGTCATCAATAAACAGAACCCAGTGTGGAATTCAGTCTTTTTGATTCTCACTGGTTATGGTGATTGGATGCTCAGAGCAGGTTTGCAAGTACCTTTCCTTTTCACCCACATAAAAAAATGGTTGCCATTTAGTCCCATTAAGAGAGGTAAAAGATTTATACATAGTACTGCTCTAGAAATGATGGCAAAATCAATGCCCCCACATGGAAAAGGTATTCTTCCTGACAGAGATCATAGATAGAGTGACAAAAGGTGTGATGTGTTCTGAAGAAGTCATAGTTATGCACTGCACCTGCAAGATACAAATCTTTCTTCTCTACAGAGCCCACACACTCTGATGACAAGCTTTTCTCCAATACAAGAATACAAGAAAAGAATCTTAATCTTCCAGCACGCATAGTCAAAGACTCCAGGTAGCCAAAAGGAAATGCTGTGTTTGTGAATGTAGATTATTTCTACTGGAATATACATATACATATACATATACATATACATATACATATACATATACATATACATATACATATACATACTGTATATCCATGAAATTACTTCAAAAGTGAGTTGATAATCAAGGAAGAATTTGATGGCAGTAAATATGCCCATATCAAATGACTGCTACGACTCTTGGATCCTAGAATTGTTCTACAAATTTCTAACATGCTTTGGCCAAAGCCAGTTATTTCCTCTGTTCCATGAAAGTCTGCCTGTCATCACTCAATTCAGTAGCTGACATCAGCAGGAGATCTGGTGAGGTAAGGATTAGTTCTACAAATAAAACTTCTCTGATTAAAAAGTCTACTTCGGGCTTTATGGAACCTCATTTCATATATTTCCGATGGAAACTACAATTTGAAAGTCTCCAGAATAACAAGTGCAGCTGGGGTCAGCACCAAGCTTCTAATCTCCAAGAATGTTGGACTCTAGCTAGCCATCATTTTAATTTCCCATAATGCGCTGGGGCAAGGCAACATAGGGAACATTGTTAAAACTAGAACTTTAGGTCGATGTGGCCACTTGATGCTACTTAGAGAACTGCTGCTGTCATTGTGTCCATCGCCACATAGGAAGCCTTCTGGAACCTGCCAACAGAGAAGGCTCCCCAAAAACATTTTACCCAGGACCCCATGCCCATATACAGTGGGTACAAAAGGAGTACTCAAGGATCATTCTAGATTTATTCACAAAGGAGACCAGTAAATAGATGCAAACTCATCCCTGCTGTCCATTAACAGAATCTTCAGACACTAAGTACAGATACTCCACTGTCTTGTCCTTTTATTTCCCACCTTTTCCTTCTATGCCATATATTTTTAGATTATAAACCATAAGGCAGGAATCACCTTGTTTTAATAATCTGTAACATACACAGGAGCTTTTTCAGTTGAAGAGATGAGTATGAAAGCTTTCGAAGCATCAATTAATAACTTCATCTCAAATTTGTTTAGGTGCAATACTTCATTTATCTTCCTTCTTTCCTTGAGAAGCTAAGGCAACATACATAATCTTCACCACCTACTACCACCACCATCACTTTCTTTTTAGAGCAACACTGTAAGGTTCCAGGGACTTACCTGGCTGCCGGCCAACATGCTGAACTCGGAGGAGGAGGAGGACTCAATCACAGGAGGCAGCAGATTTGGCGCGAAACCGACTGGAGACCCGGAAATGCTGATTGGCAGAGGCTCGGAAAGAAAGACGCCTCCGCCAATCAGCGCACGCCAAAGGAGAGCAGAAAGGCGGGCTGAGCAACGTGAAGCCCGATTGGCCCCTGCTCTCCCAAGGCACAAAAAATGAAATAAAAGGCTGGTGCGACTTACCTCAGCTGCCGGAGACAACCGTTCTACCCGTTCCACACCGAAGCCGCCAGACTCCGCGCCGGACCCTGCTCCCGAGCCCTGCCTTGCTGCCGCCCCAAACCTCGCTCTAGAGCCCTGCCTTGCCGCCGCCCCAGACCTCGTTGACGAGCCCAGCCCTGCTGTCGCGCCGGACCCTGATTCTGCGCCTTGCCCCACCGCCATGCCAAGCCTTGGATCCAAGCCTTACCTTGCTGCCGTGCCAAGCCTCGTGCCCGAACCTCCTCCGGTCGCCGCGCCTCCATCCTTGTTCCCTGCGGAAGAAGCCAGTGTCGGGGTAAGCGCCGCCGCCGCCTTGCCTGCTCCTTCCCCAACTGCCCGAACCACCGATTCTTCGTTGTTCTCCGCTCCGGAGCCTACCGACACCGGCCACCAGTGGGCTGCCTTCGTCGGGTCCCGGTCTACCCAGACGGCCACCAGCCCAGATCAGCAGCCAAGCCCAGCTGATGCCGGCCACCAGTGGGTTGCCTTTGTCGGGCCCCGGTCTACCCCCAGCCCTGACAGCCAAGCTAACTCCATGCCTGCGGTCACCTTGCCTGTCGCCTCCGGTTCACCACCGGCTGAAGCACCTTCCACAGCGCCTGCACCCTCTCTGGTCCTTCCGGTCTGGCCAGGGGTATCCAATGGACTCATTGCTATCCAGCCTGTAGAAGAAGAAGAGGACTGTGTAAACTGGGCGGCTTGTGTATCTGTGTAAATAAAGTTGTTTCAGTAACGCTTCCGTGTCAGTCTTAGTCGGAACAGGACAAACACTGTGAAGTAGAGGAAGCTGGAAGATAACAACTGGTCCAAAGTTACGAAACAAGCTTTGTGGCTGAGTAGAGATTTGAACTCCCATCAAATACCCCACACTCCAACCACTATACCAAAATGGTTGCTTGTTTTGAGAAAACCTAGCAGATGCCGACTCACTTGACAGTGTCCATTTGCTCACCAAGGGTGGCCTGAATACTTCTGAGGAATGGCACAGTAAAAACCTATGTTTGATTTACTTGTCTTGATTTCTATGAAGACAAAATGAGCAACTAAATTAAATAAATGAAGAAGTAAAAAAGACAAAGGAAGCTGAACCCACTGCAGGCAACTTTCTGTAATTCTAGCTTTAACCTTCCCAAAGCTTAACAACCTGAACCTTGGAACTGTGCTCTCCTGACACATGTGTATGTAGGAGAAGGCATGCCAAGAGTAAATTCGTAACATATGGCATTATGCTGCACATGTAAGCCTGACCTTACAGCTGAAGGGGGCTGTGCCAACTTCCCAGCAGATACTGAGTGGGGTGTGCTTTGAGGCAGGGCGTTGCTATTTGGCTGACACTGATTAATATCCCTACAGAGATCTAATCAGGAAAAAGAAGATCGGAGACAAGTTCCTGAAGTACAGTAGCAGAAGCATTAGCAGCAGACAAAGTCAAATGATGACCAACTTGGGTGATGGGGAAGGTCAACTCCAAATTAATTCAGGGAACTATTATTATTATTATTATTATTATTATTATTATTATTATTATTTTATGAAAAGCTGAAAACTAAAGCAAAGATGGTCACACACAGAGCATTAGAACAAATGACTCTTCTAAGGTTGAGGTTCTGTCAGGGAGATAACTGGTGAAGAAGGAGGGGGCTCCCTCCAGGGAGATAAACGCATGCGCAGTACTGAATCGCTTTGCTTTCCTCCCAAGAGGCTAAAGAAGGCCCCGCCCTAGTTTCTTGGGCCTTTTCTCTGAGCATCACTAATTCATTTCAGTTTAGCTGGATTCTGTCTAGCAGAGTAGAACAATAAAACACTAGAGCCTTTACACCAAGCCTCAGCGTGTTCCTTCACTCGAAGTCAGGACAGGTTCAACTTTCAATTATATACTACTAAAACTCTCATTGTGTCTGTCTGTTTGTACCCTCAAGTTAGGCCAAACAGTGCATTATACCGCAACAATTTTTGAATCAAGGTACCTAAAATCCGCTAACTTAAAGAATGCATAAAAAATCCAGGACCCATTACTCCTGTAGGATTGAAATTTCCACGATGTTCAGACCACTTTTATTCGCAAAGTTGTAGCCGTTGCAGCGTCCCCATGGTCACGATTGTGATTTCCGACACTCCCTGCCAGCTTCCCACAAGCAAAGTCAATGGGGAAGCCAGCAGGAAGTCAGAAGTCGCTCCCACTCCCGCTGCTTTTTTGCCCACCTGTGGTTATTCTGTTTCTCTGTTTAGGTAAGGAAATATTGACTTATTATTGAAGTATGTTTGCCACTGCAATTATTTTTCTATTTATGATATATACTCTTCTTCGATGATCAGCATTGGGGTAAAAATTATGGTCAGCCTAAAATGTAATGTTTATTCTGGTCACATCAGACTGCACTATCTTTCTCTCAAAGGATGAACCAACGGGTCACAGGGTTGTCTAGTTTAAAATCTAAATTGCTCAGGGTTCCTGCGGCCACCTGAGCTATTGCTGCTGCTGTCAGTGTCAGCCAGACACCCACCTTCCAAGAAGATTCAGAGCAAGACCTCTCAGGCTGCTCTGTGCCGCTAACACGTGTCGATCCCAACATTGCACTGCTGTTCTGCAGGACTCATTAGCTAAGAAGGGTCTGAAAGGTGCTCGGAGAAGTTCTGTGCCATGCTGAAATGGTGAATCGCTACAATCAGTTGGGCTTGAGCACCTCGTAAACTTGCCACCTCCTTGTCTACATGGCTCATTTAATCATGTTCCACACATTACACTTCTCCTGTGTTTTTGTGCAGTAAATGGAAATCTGAATTTAGGGACCTGTTGGGCATGGTGGCTCAGCGGGTAAGACGCCAGGCTTGTCGATCGCAAGTTCGGAGGTTCGAATCCCTAGCCCTGTGTGCGGAGTGAGCTCCCGCACTAGCTCCAGCTCTTGCCAACCTAGCAATTCGAAAGCATGCAAATGCAAGTAGATGAATAGGTACCACTTCAGTGGGATGGTAACAGCGTTCTGCGCGCGTCATGCCGGCCACATGACCGTGGAAGCGTCTTCGGACAGCGCTGGCTCTTCGGCTAACAAACGGAGATGAGCACCGGCCCCTAGAGTCGGACACGACTGCACAATTGTGCGGGGGGTACCTTTACCTTTACCTTGGGCTCCCAAAGGAGGAAAAGACCAAAATATATTCTGCTGATATATACCTAAAAGGTAATGACAGCACTCTTCGGAGTAACAGTGCAATTTATTTATTTCTCGCATGACAAGAGAATTGTTTTTAACTGGAGCTGTGATGACATCTACGGCTACGCTGAATGGATGTATTAATTATACAGCCCTGCTAAATCAAAACATTGGCTTTCCAACAATGATCCATTCAATAATCTAACACATGCTTCATGGATGAAGCTTTTAAACTTTATTTTGCTACAAGGGAAGAATGTACATGGGTGTGGTACTTCAAGAACCACATGATTTCTTGAAGTCGAGTTGAAGAGAAAATGTTTCTATTGTTTCCCAACAGAGAAGAGAGGAATTCATATGGAACATTATAAATTTCCAAATAAGCTGAGGCCTTGAAGTTTTTTTTTTTTTTTTTTAATAGAATCAGTCATCCTTCTGCTGCTGATATAAAAGCCTTCCCCACCCTGGTGCCCTCCAAACGTGTTGGAACTACAACCCCCTAAATTCCCAGCTATTCCGTGGGCTCTGGTTAGGGAGGGTTGTATTCCAGATGTTCATTTAAGGGCACCAGCAGATTTTAATGCTGAAAAGGACTTCACCTTCCAAGCAATGATACTTGGAAGAATTTTCCAAACATCTTTCAGATTTAGCAGGAACTGCTGTTGGTGAGACTCAGCTTACAAATTGCCAATCTGTATTCCGCAGTGTTGGGTTCAGCTTCAAATGAAGAGACTTCTACTTTTGTCAGCTAAAATAACTTTATTCTGTGGTTTTTGAGCCATGCAGATGGCATCAGGAGTCATGATTTGGAAATTCCATGGGCATACACCTGCTTCCTTTAATTTGAACAACTATTCAAAAGTAACCAACTTCTCCTTTAAATTACTTGTAGACCTGTGCTTTGCGTATGTGTATATAGGTACATGTATGAGTGTGTATGCATATTATGTTGAGGCAACTTTCTATTTAAGCCAGGAAAATGTTTTATCCTGAGGCAAAACGTGAGTAATTTTTTTTTCTTCCTAGCATTTTTCACACAGGTATAGGGTCTGCTTTTTTTAGATCAACCAGATGTTGATCCATTGGTTGCAACAGGAATTAACTGACCAGCTTGTCACCTGAGTCTGATGTCATGGGCTGAGAGAGAGTAACTGGCCCAAAGTCAATCAGCTGGCTTTCATGCTTAAGGCAGGACTAAAACTCACAGTCTCCTGGTTTCTAGCTTGGAGCCTTAACCACTAGACCAAACTGCTTTCTCAAAATATGAGTAAATGAGACATACTAACTCATTTCCTGTTCCTAGGTAGCCATTACATTATTAAATTCTGATGAGTTATTAGATGTGTCTTTGGCATCATACTGTATGTGCCTTTGTGTATATGAGCCATTTGAAAGGGTCTGACAAAAGATCTATAAAGGCCATAATCCATAAATGTACTTTATTTGGCTAGTATGAAATATGCAACATGTGCAGAAGGGAATGAGCAGCATAATATAATATAGTAGCTATGAGAGTAAGCATTAAATTGGGAAATCTCCAGGTTTCATTTTATCTGAGAATTTGGACTAAATAATTGTTCCCATACAAACTGCTTTGACTGTGCAGATGTCCATGGTGTGTTCAGATCAAGGAGGAGAAGGTAGAATGATGCCTGTTGGCCTTGCGCCCAATAAGCAGTCCTTGCAAAAATGAAGAACATAAGTTGTATAAAGAGAATGCAACTCAATGTTTTCTTGGGAGAAGAGAACACCCTGTTTCTGTGGGCAAATGTATCAGCCCACCAGCAATCAACAGAGGCATTGAATACTATGAAAAGCCTTACCCAATTTTCTTGCAGTTGCTCAGAATGTCAGAGGAGGTGGAGAAGATGCAAAGCCTAAGCCCTGATAGAAGAAAGGTCCCAGGTCACCTCCATTCCTTCCAGTCTAAGCTCCATCCTAGTACTAGCTGAGATAAGACTTAAATGAGGGGCAGAGGATTTCCCCACTGAAGCAACAGTTATTAGCACAAGGGAATCTAACACAAACACCGCTTGTGCATTCCAAGCATGTACTAAGCAATTTCATAGTTGTGCTAGCTAACACCGCCCCTTCAATAGAGTCACAGCTTCACAGATACCCCAAGAGGGAAAATACTAATATAACACATCACTGTGATCCATGGTGGGGAACTTGTGGTTCTCCAGATGTTGCTGAGCTAGCACAGCTTTCCTCATCACCAACCATGCTGGCTGAGTCTGATGAGATGGGTAGTTAAACAACATTTAGAAGACTACCAGATTCTTTCCCCAGCTGCAATCAATCCCAGGTGTTATTGGAGGCATGAATAACCATGTCCAGTTTATGCCTCTAGCAGAGAGGTTGCAGCTGATGCCTGCCAAGTTAAAAATATGAATTCAAGACCACCCCCAGAATGTGGACTGGTTTCTTCTCTGCAATACCATTTAGAATAGGCTGAACACTGTGGGTCTGATAAACCCAGAGGTCCTCTTCTTATCAGGGATTCATTTACTCAGCCTCATCCTGTCCATTGTTTGATAAGAGTCATCTTGTATTAAGGAGAGAGAGAGAGAGAGATTACATCCACATATCTTTAGATCAGCTGGCCTGCAAATTCATTTGAGATCCCATTGGGATAACTGGAGCAGACTAGATTGGTTGACTTGATTCAGTGCCACCCACTCTGCTTAATCAGAGCAGGGATGCTTACCTGGGACTTCAGGTGGAGCTGGTCTGAGCAGAAACCTTTGGGATCCTAATATCACAAGATCAGAACCACAACCTTCTCCAATTCCATTGGGTGGTTTCACATGGCATCATAGTACAGATGTCTATCCTAGATGGTTTAAATATCTGTGGTTTATTTTTCTGTCAGCACTTTTGCAGCCAAGTCTTTATAATAAAGCCACAGAGTTCTGAGTCAAGTGCGTTCAGTAACAACAATGTCTTTACTGGAAAGTGAGAGCTGTTGCACATCACTAGGCACACATCTACAGCAAGGAAGAGATAAGGGAGTAATGGCATGACTTGGTGAAAGACATGTTACTCACCATGAGGGAGTTACACAAGGCAAAGTGCATGGACAGCAAGAAAACAATTACTGAATATAAGATGTCATGGATCATTAAGTTGCCAGAGCTTCATTGTATTGATGCTGTTTTGCAAGTCACAGCTTTAAGTCAATCTATGTAAGATATCTAAATCTCTCATTAAATAGTGGCAGTAGAAATAATAGTAGGTGCAGTTAGGTGTAGAGATTCATAGGAGATAGGAATGGTGATCCTGTAATCTCTTTATCATGGTGAAGAGAAGATTGTTAGCCACAATTTCAGTTCAATGGTCACCTTTTCCAATGCATGCTTAATGGAGGGGGGGAGGGGGGAGGGGGGAGAGACCACTAGAAAATGCACAAATGTCAGAGGCATGTCTTGGGGATCCATGGACACTCTCCCACTGCCTACCAGTCAAAGGCTCACCAGAAGAGGCACCTCCATTCGCAGCACAGAGCAGATCTCTGTGTTACAACAGACCAGAAGATGCTGGAGAAGTGGCAGGAACTACAACAGCTGCCAGACAGGGTTTCCATCCCTTTGTACCATTTAGCAGCACAAGAAACCAAAAAGAAGAAGGAAGAATTCTCTGGAAGCACAGAAAGCTCTCCTGGGACCACATTTCAAGACTCTATGAAGGAAAGAAAGACTCTTTTGCCAAAGAAAGATCTGAGCTGCACCAAGGGAGCCAAAGATTCCCATGGCAGCAGAAGACCCTAATGGCTCCCTTAATAGGATGGGGACTGGGAGGCAAGAATTCAAGCTCTGGAAGACCCCAGACTCATTTTTCAAGCCTAGAAAACAAAAACAAAAACCCATTACACATCAAAAACAGGAGAGAAAGCTCCTTGGATATGGCCCTGATGAGAATATTATACATGTTTGCGTTTGTGTAAACACTTTTGGCCCTCCCGGCCCATTCTTGGTTTGGCATTGCTCTCATGTTAGCACTGCAGCTTGACAGCCCAGTGGATTTTGGTCCAGCTCCGCTGCCTCTCAAACAGCAGAACTCTTCCTTGTGTTTATGTCGATGAAGATTCAAGCTACAGAGTCTTCCTTGTGTTGTGTGAGCTCCTTGACCTTCTCTTCGATTGGTACTACTTGACCTTCTCAGGGCTGGAGGATTGAGTGGATTGCAGTCCTGGCCTCAACCCTTTCCTGGAGAGGGGATTCGGGAAGGGTGTCACCTGCAGACAGTTATTGGGAAGAAGGAACTCTCAGGACTGGTGTCAGCTGGGGTTGGCAGCCCTAGCTTGCCAGTGTCTGGAAGGTAGACCTTGCACAAGTTTTTTGCCTGAATTTTCTTTTTTCCCCCATCGTTTCTTCCTTTGGGGAAGGGATCTGCATCAATTAACCAAGGCTGTGCCAGCTAGTGACTTCCAATATGGCATCTAGCATATTGATAAATTTTATTGGGGCGGGTGGGGAGCCGCCAGTTCATTTATCTGTTTATTATTATAGGGGTTAACAGCACAATATGTGAAAACCTCTGTCCTCATCCCTATTTTTTAGCACCTGAATGATGTGTATTCTCTAAATACTGTCAGTCCACTGTAAACAAAGCCTGAATAAGTCTTTCCTTCTATTACAACTCATTTTATTATTAAAGTAATTGTGATGCCTCTCCCCCACCCCGCTTTTTATACATATAAGACAACCTGATTGTCTGAATCATTTTCTTTCTTCCCATTATGGAACTTTCCCTCCTGTATCCAAAGCATGTTCCTGTTTGCCTCATTTGTACCAGAGGCAGGGAAGCATTTTTCAGAGATCAGTCATTTAATATTAAACAAAATTATTACTCACCTCTTGAGTAAGATCATGCAGCTGCAACCTGGATAATTAATTTGGGAGAGTGTCTCAGCGCAGTTCAGGGCGTTGGTTTGATCCTATCTCTCCCTAAACACATACACATTTTTAAATAACTAGAAAGTTGAAATGCTACATTACTTGAAACTGACTGGAGGCCAGAAAGGAACAGCTTCACATAAAGAGGAAATCTTTCTTCATTCTGGAAAGTGAATAAAAAGAGGGAAAATTATCAACCTCTTCTTAGCTAAGTTAATAAAAAGAATGGGTGCATTTTTTACAGCAAATTCTTAAGACCAACCCTCTCATTAGACAGATTGGGGTACTGTAGCTGCATAAGGCAACAGATGCAGGGCAACAGGTAAAGAGCAGTAGCACCCAACACATTGGGGAACATGTCTCATCACTAGCACTGAAAAAAGATTGAACGGAGAGATGGAAAGATTCGACACTACCCACTATGGAGGAATGGTTGGTGAAATTGACAGATCTTGCTGAGATGGATAAATTAACTTCTTTGATTAGAAAAAATACACTATCTACATTTATTGGTGACTGGAAACCGCTTATGGGCTTTTTGCGCAAATGAAAAAAAATGAACTTGTAATTTATGGCTTTGATGATTAGATAGCATAGATTATAGAAAGAGGAGTATCATGATGTAACTTTAGAGAAAGAGGTTAAAATATAATTGTACTTATAACTGCTGTGAAGAATATCGGAAGCCACCTCTTGGTATATTTTTTTCTTTTCTATTTTTCTTCAACTTTTTTTTTCTTGCACTTTTTGCTTTCTCTTTGCTTTCTTTTTCTTTTTTCTCCCTTACTTTATATTAGTTTGTATTAGTTTGTATTAGTTTTTATCTTCTTTTTAAAAAGTTTCAATAAATATCATATTAAAAAAGAAAAGGAAAAAAGATTGAATGACAGTCCAACTGGTTCCCATATATGGAACGAGGGGAGGAGAAGATCTCCATCCTGGCTTTCATTTCATGCAGTCTCAGTCCCTCAGATACTGATAATCATATCTGGGGATTTAGGGTATAAAAATAGGCTTTCAATTGTATATGTTTTTTTTTAAATGGAGGTCTGTGATATACCCCTTCCTTGCCTCATAGCAACTTACCAGGAAAAATCCCTGAGCCCAGCCCTTTCCTCCGTAACTGTGGGGGAATCTTTGGCTTGCCAAGCCATTAACTGTTACAACTTTATTACCACATTCCATCTTTAGGAATACTGTATCTCTGGCTTAGACTATCTCCTGTAAATAAATAATTAAAAATCAGAGGAGCTGGGTCCCTGCTAGAGTGGAAAAGACTTGCTCAGATATATTTGTGCCTTCGAGTCAGTGTTAACTCCTGGCAACTGCCTGGACAAGTCCCTGCAGTTTTCTTGGCAAGGTTTTTCAGAAGTGGTTTGCCCTTGCCTGCTTCCTATAGCCCTCACCTATGTGGACTCTAAGCAGTTGGCATTCCAAAATATATACCCTCCAAACATGTGAGATTCTCTTTACCTTCCATAACTATTACCCAGAATACAAATGAGTCATGGCAAACTTTATTTTAAATCAGCGCTGGATCTTGACTTGACACTATTGCCATTCAATATCTTGCTGTCAGTAGCGTTAGAGCAGAGCTTTCCAAACTGTGTGTGGCGACACAAAAGTGTGTCGCCACACACAGCGTGGTGTCGCCACACCACCCGGAAATGGCGGCGTGCGCGTGCACGCCCCCCCGTCCACTGCATGCCCCCCCGCGCCCCCGCACACCCCCCCGCGCTGCCACCGTGCACGCACGCGCCGCCGCATGCTCTCCTGTGTCGCCGCCGCGCGCGTGCCCCCGCACCGCCGCCGTGTGCATGCGCGCCGCCACTGCGCCGCCGCGCCGCCGCTCGTGTGTCGCCAGCGGTGACACTTTGGAAAGCCCTGCGTTAGAGGGTGAATTCTGCCCCTGTGCTGAAAGGGTTTCCCATTGTGAAGACAAGAGTATTGAATCACTGACTCATGTTTTCCTTTATTATAATTTTAACTAAGATATTCATAATGAGCTATCAACACTCTTTTTAGCCCATTTTCTAGACAGACCGAATAATTTTATGTACAGCTTCTTTGGGTGAATGAAGATCCTAAAATAACTCTCATGCTGTTGCTAAGTTTGTAATTGTAGCCTGTAGATGTTGTGCTCTGCTAATAGCAAAGTAGACCAAGCACAAATGTAGGGCTTTTTATTATGTGTGTTATATTGTGTTTTTGTGTTGTCTGGGTCTATGACCAAAAAGTATTTGCAAACTAGTAGTGTTGACTGATTTATACTCCCTTGTGAATTGGTCTAATCCCTTTTTTAAAAAACCATCACAGCCAATGGCTCTCACCACCTCTGCAGGGAATAATATTCCATAATATAATAGTGCAGTGTACATTGAAGTAATTCATTTTCTTGAGTTTGTCATTAAAGTTGTGAGTGGATAAATAAATGATATGTTATTAGCTTACAGTTCAACAAAGGCACAGTTGCTTCCATTTGATGCTGGTGATCCACTTGTCTCTCTTCAAAGAAGCACTTCATTTTGAAAAGTATTGGCCACATCCTCCTGAAATATCAGCAATAATGTATTGTTGAAAAGAAAAGCTTCTCAAAGGAACTCTCTCACACCTTTTGACTGTTGGCCTTCAGCCATATTTTAAGGTGGAGCACCATAACCCCAGAATGAACTGAGATAAACTTCATGCAAATGTTAACATCACAGATCAAATACAGGAGTTGGAAGGAAGAGAGAAACTTGAGAAAAAGGTGATCATTGCAGTGATTGGTGACATTCTCTCTCCCACACCAGAGTAGGTGAACAATATTCTACTATATTGTAATTTTTATAGAGAATGATGTTCTGAATTAATTAGACACCTCCTGCAGATAGAGATGATGAACCTCATATATCTTTTCTTCTAGCAGAACATAGAACTATGTAATATACAGTATATAGAACATAGAACTACATGGTTGCCAATGTTTGCCTAGCAGTTGTGTGAACATGATGGCAAATATTGTCCAGCATGGCTGAGCCATTTAAAATGTTTAAATCTTTCAGTCTTCCTATAGACTATTCCTTACTGCCTCTTGGATCCTTCAAGTTGTATTTACAAATTATGGATTGTATGCATATATGCTGGTGTATGACCGTAATAAAGTGACTAACTGCCTGATATTCTCTCACTTCTCTCTCTCAAGCCCTGATGTCTGCTACAAGTTAAATCTGAATTTGTCTATTTGGGGCTCATGGAAGAAACCTTAAATGTTTGCTAATCAAACAAGGTAATCATGCATATAGTGAGAAGAGATCTTTAGAAATGCACTTGTGTTGCACTCTGTTTACACCAGCCTTTCTCAACCTTTTGACCCTGGAGGAACCCTTGAAATATTTTCCAGGCCTCGGGGAACCCCTGCACATTCAGGCTCAAATATAGGCCAGAAGTTACAAAATTATTATATTTGTTTCATGTGTAGGCCTGTATATGTGCATTAACAGTTTTCTTAAACTAAAAATAAAGAATGAAACTTACCGCTTCAATGTGAAGTTGCCCAAATTTGAAATAATTTTTTAAATAAATCATGATCTCCCAGGGAACCCCTAGTGACCCCTCATGGAACCCTAGGGTTCCGCAGAACCCTTGTTGAGAAATCCTGGTTTACACAATAGAATGAGGGAGGTTGACTCCACTGAGAGGTAAATCTACTCCAATGGGCATAGCTCTGCCCATTTCACCGTATCTCCCTATCTGAGGTTATTTGTCCTCACAAGGCAAGAGTATCACAAAGAGATGTCAACAAGCAAACCAGTCATTGTTCCTTTTAAGTTTTCAAGCACTCAACCTGCATTATTTGCTTGTAATTCTTACAACAATGTAAAAAAAATGTGGGGCGTGGTGGCTCAGTGGGTAAGACACCAGGCTTGTCGATTGGAAGATCGCAAGTTTGGAGGTTCGAATCCCTAGCCCCGTGTGACGGAGTGAGCTCCCGCACTAGCCCCAGCTCTTGCCAACCTAGCAATTCAAAAGCATGCAAATGCAAGTAGATAAATAGGTACCACTTTGGTGGGTGGGTAACAGCGTTCCACGTGTGTCATGTGGCCACATGACCATGGAAGCTTCTTCGGACAATGCTGGCTCTTCGGCTAACAAACGGAGATGAGCACCGGCCCCTAGAGTCGGACACGACTGCACAAATGTGCGGGGGGAACCTTTACCTTTTTTACCTTACAACAATGCTACAAGCCAATAGAGCTTTATTGTCCCCCATTTTGCACAAAAGATTAGGGGCTGGGGCTGAGAGAGAGTGGCTTGTCCAAAGCACCTTCCTATATCTGTAGTAGATCTGCATCAGGAATTTCTTTATTTGTTAAAGACTGAAGGCAAAAGGAGAAGGGGACGGCAGAGGATGAGATGGTTAGATAGCATCACCGATGTAATGAACATGAATTTGAGTAAACTCCGAGAGACAGTGGAGGACAGGAAGGCCTGGCGTGCTATGGTCCATGAGGTCACGAAGAGTCGGACATGACTAAACGACTGAACAACAACAACAAAAATGGGAAAATGAAATACCTACCAGGAGCCTTTCATGATCATGCATGATCCCTGCTAGCATTTTGGACCAACCCAAACCAGCATGGTCAGAACTCCTTGTCCATTATATGCTATAAGGCTTAACTGAGCTCACATAGTAGATTCCCCCCCCCCCATTACAAAAGTAAACTGCCTTTGCTGCATGCATCTTCAAGGTCTATTGAACATCTATTGTCATATTTGGTAGAAAAGGGCATCCAGAATGATCAGGAGGCTAGAATGATTCCCCTCTGAGGAAAGACTACAGTATTTAAGCTTAGTGTTGTGAACCAAAATAATTGTGGATAAAACCATAGATCACAGCTTTCCAAACTGTGTGTTGTGACACAAAAGTGTGTCGCCTGCGGGGCCCAGGTGTGTCGCGTCAAAACCCGGAAGCGCTGATGGCACGCCGCCACCACGCACGGCCACGTGCACAGCGGCGGTGGCGGGCCATCAGTGCTTCTGGGTTTTCGCATGGCACACAAGGACACCGCTACTGCCACCGCCGCAGCGCGCAAAAATCTGAAAGTGCTGCAGCAGTGGCGGCACGCAAAAACCAAAAGTGGCGATGGCGGCGCTTCTGGGTTTTTGTGCACCACAGCAGCAGTGCTTCCAGGTTTTCTTGCGCACCGCCGTTGGTGTGTCGCTGCAGGAATAATTTGGAAAGCCCTGCCATGGATGGTACAAATACAATATACAGGTTTTTTTTCTGCTAGAATACTAGAACCAAAGGTCATCAGATAAGTTGAATGGTGGGAAATTCAGGCCAGGCAAAGTAATCATATCATATAGCTAATCTGTAAAATTGGCTACCACTGCCCATGATGGTGAGTTTATTTGGATAATTGAAAAGTGAAGGAGAAAACAGGAAGGTTATGATTTTCACATCAGGACTATCATTTGCTTCCAGAATTGGTATGCCTCTAAACATTAGGTTTCACACCACTCCAGTGGACAATGGTCTCATTCATTCATTCATTCATTCATTCATTCATTCATTCATTCATTCATTCATTCATTCATCAAATTTTTATAGCTGCCCATCTCACAAAAAAGTGACTCTGGGTGGCATACGACATTGGCATTCTTGCACCCATGTCCTGACTGTAGGCTGTCCATTGGCCTCTATGAGGCCACTATGGGAACAGGATACTGGACTAAATAGCCCATTAATTTGATCCAGTTCAGGTTTCCCCATAATTTGTGAACACTGAAGAAAAATACTTCAAAGTACTACTTTATTTGAACAAAATCAGTTTTGTAACATCTAAGAAAAGGAGTAGATGAAGCTTTGGGGTATGAAGAAACCAGTTGCAGCTAATCTTATGATGCCCAGCTGTGAAGCAATCCTTATCCAGTAAAGATTAGCAAGCACAACAATGCTTCTTGGGATTTTCTGCCTGGAGCACCATGTCATATTCTTGGCCTAACACTGAAAGTAATTCCGTTTCTGAGCACTATTCTCACAGGGCCTCTTAAGCAAGATTTCTTCAGAAGAAAAGGATAGGGTAACAAGAATTCCAGCAGCTGAACTAGTTCCCTTCTATAACCAATATATACCAAAGTACCTTCTTTCATTTCTTTTTAACTCCTTTTCTGTGAACAGGAAGTTTATTTCATTGATATCAGAGAAGCCTGCATCCGGTTGTTTATGCATCTGTCTCCTCAATATTCATCAATCTGGGAACTAACCTTTACAGCCTATGATAGCTAACACTTTGATTGAAACCTACTGACTGCTACACATTGCATTGGGCTTGTTGACCAGACATTGCCATTAAAATATATGATGGTATAAGTTAATTAGAAAGGGCTACATTTATTTAAAAAATGGAACATAAACATTCCTAACGTTCTTAGAGGTCTTTATATGAAATCAGAATTGAACGCATAAAAGGAGACTGGGAAAGCTTTCTTTCAAATATGGAAATACTCTCAAACAATTCAAAGGATTACAGTTTGCTACAGGGCATGGAAAGGAACCACATATACTTGTCCGTGCATGTGTATCTAATTTGTAATTCTAGCAAAACCAATCCTATGTTTGCATCAGCTTATTCCAAGAAATTGGACTGCATCCTACTGTTAATTTCTTAGTGGCTTAGTTTCCAGATATACCACCTTTCCAATTTCTTAGTAATTTATCTATTCACTATTTTCACAATGTTCAACTGGAAAAATGCCAGCTCCGTAGGATTCTTTTCTTGGCAGATAATACTTGGCTCAGAACTATAATTCTGAGGAGCATCTAAGATGGGCCAATGACCTTGGGCCAGTTGCTCTCTCTCAGCCCAACTCACCTCACAGGGTTGTTGTTGTGGAGAAGGAAAATAGGAGGAGGAAGGAGTATTTGGTATGTTCGCTGCCTTGAGTTATTTATAAAAATAATAAAGGCGGAATATAAATATAAATATAAATATAAATATAAATATAAATATAAATATAAATATAAATATAAATATAAATATAAATATAAATATAAATATAAATATAAATATAAATATATTTCTATCCCACCTTTATTATTTTTATATATATATCAGGATGAATATCTTCTCTTTGCAAGGATTAACATGTCAAAAACATGTTGTACCCAGCAATTTGTAAAACATGGCTTCTAGATATGTGCTTTATCTTTCATAAAAGAATACTTATAAATACTTTTCTCACGGGCATCTGCTGATCTAATCCTGCTCCCTGTTCACTACTTTAATCCTAGTAAGAGATATCATTATTATTTTCACAAGTTTCTGGTTTCATTTCAAGAAAAGCCAAGAAAACATTTTGGATTCCAAATGCATTTACTTCCGAAGGGCAAAGAGCTGCTGTATCAAATTCATATCTGTTTGGGGGAAGGGGGGGTACCAAATTATATTGTACTATATTTCTGCCCAAATAGCTGAGTCTGGCAGCATTGATTTCCAAGGATGCTAAATTTCATCTTTCTGATACTGTAGGTCAGTTTGATTTTGCCTTTTCTTCAACTGCAGGAATCCATAACAGTCTGGCAAATAATAATAATAATAATAATAATAATAATAATAATAATAATAATAATAATCTTCCAAATATACTGAAACTGTTTTTCCCTGAGTTACATTCTTCCAGTGAGCTTTTATTCATTTCAGTGAAATAATTTAGGATACTACTTAGCCTCTTCTGTATTCCTATATACATTTCAGTAAACTAGTTCTCTTCAGGACATCCTTACCCTTCCTCTTGATGCTCTTTCTTTTGCCAAGGAATCCTCTAAGATTAGTGACATATTAGCAGCTTTCAATGGTATTATAACATTTCTTTGCTAATGTAGCTGTGAGTCAGTTGTCCACACATTGAGTCAGCAGATCATATCCACTGGTTTCCATTGGCTCTCTCAGTGTGATGTCATCATGTGCCACATCACAAAGGACCATGAACCAACCAATCGACTCTTACGGAACAGTGGGAGTAATTTTCATTCTTATACTGCAAGGTCCATCACCACCTTGGCTAAAAGAAATAGCTAAGAATTCCCTAGCACTGCTCAAATGAATGTCCTTGGAACCTTTTTTATAGAGGGATACACTTTCCAAAATGCTTTTAAAACAGGATTCCACTTCTATATTCATAATGTTGTGGCTTTCTTTTTCTTTTAAAAATACTTTTAGTACTAATGAGCTGCTTTAATGGGTCCCCCCCCCACTTTTGAAAAATTAATTTTGTTTTTGGACCTGAACAGAATCTTCTTCATGATTCCAAACAGAATAAATGAAGAGGTTGTAAAACATTGACTT
This sequence comes from Charina bottae, assembly GCA_023362775.1. Classification (NCBI taxonomy): domain Eukaryota; kingdom Metazoa; phylum Chordata; class Lepidosauria; order Squamata; family Charinaidae; genus Charina; species Charina bottae. The sequence goes on along the minus strand of JALMGJ010000009.1, from coordinate 38,860,029 downwards.
TCCATATTTAGCATGGAAGCATATAAAAGAGAAAAACCCACATCAATGCATCACTTAGGTTCTGAACAAATATGCAGACAACTTAGAAAGAAAAAGCGGTTCCGTATTTGACGTACATCTTTCCATAGCTAAGCGCAAATGGGATTTTTTTTTAAAGGGTGTAATAAGCAACAACCCAGAGGACAAAACCAGAGTTTTCATTTGACTAACCTGCCCTGTGTTTTTGAAAATTTTCAAGGAACCAGTTTTGTTTCCCTTGCATGCCTTGATCAGCTTCCAACCAGGGGAGAGATTGTACGCACAAACCCCAGGAAATTAAGTCCTACTGAACTCAACTGATTGAAGGCAGCTCTGGGTGGCTGCTGCCTATGAATTCTGGGAGTTGCAGCCCCAACACATCTGCCAATTGTCAAGTTGAGAAATGCTTCTCTAGTCAAGGAAGCTGTTGTACCTGTTCATCTCAAACTTTCTTACCTGAATGTCTTCTCAATTTTTTCCCCCTGATTTTAAACACTGCAGGACATGCCTTTCTTGGCATTTATTGCCATCAATAAATAAATGCAACATTTTGCATTCCTACCCTTGCCTATGTGGACCAGTTACTGGATATCTCTTGGGGTGAGTCATCCAATGTCTTCAAACCCTTAAGGAGCATAGCAAAGGAATGATATGGTGACTGTAGGAATGCAGTAATACATTATTAGGTTGACCATATTTCAGGATGGCAAAACGGAACGGGGTCTTATGTAATATTCCGTATTAATGAAAAAGACAGGGGTCCTCGCCCCCTGGTCCACGTGATTGGCTCCTGCCTGCAAACCCCACCCCCCGGTCTGCACCTGCAAACCCCGCCCCCCGGTCCGCGCTCCGGCTCGGAACCTCCTTCCGTGTCATTCCCGCCAGGTTTGAAAAATGGGAAAAATTGAGATTTTTATGAAAATGACAGGACGGTTGAAAAATGCTAAAAAAACTAGACCGTCCCATTCAAAACGGGACGTATGGTCAGCCTATACATTATGCATAATGGAAGACTTCTCTACTCACTACTTGGTCCAACTTCTCTGTCTATTTGTGTATCCCTTTATAATAAAAGCACACATACACACACACACACCAACATTTAAGCCTAGGAACATGAGTTTGCACTTTAACTAATACCTACCCACCCACCAAGTCCAATTGTGCTCTTTCTGGGTGGCTCAGAGAACAGCACATTACAGTGGAAACACCCATTTATTTCATTTACTGCCATTTATAATATTTTCCACTATTTGGAGATAATGAATTCAGCCACTTTTTGCCAAGGTTATATAGCTGATTTATTGCCAAAAATTATCTAGAATATCTCTCTCTCTCTCGCTCACTCTCTCTCTCCCCCTCCCATTTTCTTTCTTTTTGGAAAAAAGAAGTTATTGCCCTTGCTTTTCCAAGAAACCTTGGAGGGTGTTTTTTTTTTTAATAAAACTAATACTGGTCCTATTAACAATGCACTCCAATTAGTTTGAACTATCCCGTAGTTAGAAAAGGAAGCGATCCCTACAGGATGCTGGCTTCAAGAGTTTTAATTGTTTGAGATAATTAACTACAGGCAAGAAATCTGGAATTGCTATTAGCTCTCTTTCTTGCACGAGTTCACTAATAGCCTTTTCAGATATATTAGTTTGTCCATATCTTTGATTTTTATTATTCCTTTTGGCTAAACTATTACTTACAAGGGAGTAGCTATTCTGCCTTATAACATCACAAACAATATTTGGTTTCATCCTAAAATTTACTATAAAGTAAAAGTTCACAACCCATCACAACCTTCAGGACAGGACACCATCCATAGGGCCTGGGGAAATTTTCATAATGTGAAAATAAGCTTGTTGCTTTTTCACTGATGCAAAAAAATAATATGGGAGTTGGGTGGTATATAAATTTAATAAATTATTATTTATATATTTATTTTATTTATAATTCAAATTTATCACCACCCATCTCCCCCAACGGGAGAGATAATTTTTGGCAATATTATTATTAACAACAACAATAAAATATTGATTAAACTTTAAAAAGTAATCCAGTGTATTCTTAAATTCATTCTGATCCTTGTGATTCCGTATGGGTAAATCACGTTTGGAATCAATCCTGCCCCCAGGATGGTTAGAATGTTATGCTGTTGCTTGGCTGCAAAAATTGAAAGATGCAAAAACTGGAAAAAGGAAATATAGCCCAGCCATTATGGCTGTTCTTGGAATATTGGTAAATCTATCCAGGAGCATACAAGGACGATCAAGTTGAATAGACACAAGTAAATCGCATTCATTTATCAGTTAGCTTGACAGTGGAGTTTTCTGATCTGTTTATTTTCTTTTTGTCTGTGTTTGTTTTAATGAAAAATTCAGGGAAGAGTTTACCATACAGTTTAGAAGCAACAGAAGATTGGGTTTCCTAGGTATACCAAATGGCTAGAGATCTTAAACCTATCATTAAGTCTAAAGCATTACCTGGGTGTTCACATTCACTGCTGCTTCAGTGTGAACTCTTTGTTCAGAGCCTGCCTTTCCCATAATACAGTACTTCCTAGAATATTCTTGTGGCAAATTAGCTCTGATGAACCCACGCTCCATTGCTTTCATTAGGTAGATAGTAATCCAGAGATGTAGCTAATGATTCAAAGTAGTGCTAGAAACAATAGAGCATCTTAGAAGTGGTCTGCTGGTTTATGTATCTTGAGCAACAAAAGTTCCAGAGGGCATGGTACTTTATTTCAAGGAAATCCAAACTTTCCCCTTGCATATATCCTAATTGTGAATGCTTCTTGTATTGTGCCTCAAAGATACAATACAAGTACAGGTACCATCCTTGTAAGATGTATAAGAAAATCATGAACCCTGGAATTATTCTCATAACCTCATTTTTATTAGCTTTAAACATTGATATATTTTACATTACTGTATCCATGTATTTTAATGACGTTGAATATATTGTTTATAGATTACTAGTTTGTTATTTGGAATACAGTTTGTTTTATCCTGTTTAGTGTTTTGGCTTTCCTTTTTATGGCTATTTCAGGAGAATGCTGCTTTTTGTTTGGGGAGCTGTCAGTGAGTCATTCTAGCATGGGCATCATCAGTCTTTTCAGATGGCAGGTGTCCTTGTGCAATTCTCCAGTCTCATTAGATGGCATGGATGTGGGTGTCTGTGCACATGTACATTACACAAATCTCACAAGATTGCAAAAACATCATCATCATCTTTCAGCATTTGAGAATTTCAAGATTTGGCATACAAAATGAGAGAGAGAGAGAGAGAGAGAGAGAGAGAGAGAGAGAGAGAGAGAGAGAGAGAGAGAGAGAGAGAGAGAGAGAGAGAGAGAGATCACTATCGGACAGCCATTCTTTATGTATGATAGTTTTTCTATCACTGCATGTGGTTAAAGCAAATGGTATTTCAGAGTCCCTCAGATTCCACAATTGTGTAAACTGTTCTCTGAAAAGACAGTAATAAGATGTATAGAAATACTTCCAAAGGACGATCAATGCATATTTTTAACAGATCTGTATTAAAACATAATTGGAACACTAAATTTGCCAGAAGCACATTCTTTCTTTCATTATATTATCACTATTAGTTTTGGCACTACTTGTGACTTTGTGGGAAGGGGGAGGGAAGGGACATTTATGCCCTGCTGAGAATAATCTACCAGCCAAACTATACTCAGCACTAAATTTTCTGATTCACTGGGCCAGTGTGAGTATTGAATTAATTTGCTACGGATTAGACATTGAAGGGATATGGAAGCAAACCACATTGAATGGGAAGACATTCTGCTATTTGACTTGATACATATATCCAGTCTCCTCCATCTGGGAAGGATCCAGATTTAGTAATACAGAGAGAAACCCACTGAAATCTGTCAGACTTAAGTCATGTCTAACTTGTCCCATTAATTTCAAAGGGAATAATTATGTGTGGATCCAACACAATGTTCTTTGGAGGCTATGTTTTTTCACAGAGATATCAAAACAAAACCCAGCTCATTTCCATCAGCTTTCTAATTATAGTAGAGTAGTTGTTTGTTTGAATTATTTATATGTTGTTTTTAAAGATCATTGTCAAGATGTTGGGCACCAATTTGTTTGCTAACTACCCCAAAAAAATCATTTCAACCTCCTGATTTTTTTTAATACTACAGTGTGTGCTCAGTCCTCAACCATCAGCTCCACTTCATTTAAGAAATGGCACCATCTTCCTTAGAGGTCACTCCTTTGCACAAACCCTTGACTGACTTCTCTGAAATTTGGCACAAGGTCTATTGTGGCTATACAGTCGGTCCCCAAGGTACCATGATACAGACTTTTTTCAAAAGTCAGGTTTTAAAGGACCTCAAAGATTTCTGAGTCACTTTTATGAAATTTGGTAGGTTTGGCCCTATTTTAAAGATCTCACAAGCCATTCTGCTAGAAAGAAGAAAGGAAAGGAAAGGAAAGGAAAGGAAAGGAAAGGAAAGGAAAGGAAAGGAAAGGAAAGGAAAGGAAAGGAAAGGAAAGGAAAGAAGGAAAAGCTATTTGTGTTTCCTGTGTATGAGACAGGGGAATGGATAAAGCTCTATTTTAACTAAAGTTGTTCTTTTTTTTTTAATCTGTTCAATCGTATCCGATTCGCAGAGACTGCCTGGACAAGTCCCTGCAGTTTTCTTGGCAAGATTTTCAGAAGTGGTTTGCCATTGTCTTCTTCCTAGGGCCAAGAAAGAGTGACTGGTTCAAGGTCACCCAGTTGGCTTTGTGCCTAAGGCGGGACTAGAACTCACAGTCTCCCGGTTTCAGGCCAGATGCCTTAACCGCTACACCAAACTGGCTCTCAAAGTAAAATCTTTGGTTCAATCATTTCAAAAGCTCCAGATCAGGTCACTAACCCAGTCTTTGAATATCCCTAATATAAATTAACAATTTCATGTGTGTGTGTGTGTGTGTGTGTGTGTAAATCCAGTATCTTTAGAGAAAGATCCACACTTGAAGGAAAAACTTCACATTTTGCTTCCAATTAGCTGCTTCTACAGGGTCATCAGTCCTTTTGCTTTTATTTAAACTACTATTTCACTTTTTCAAATGAATTGATAGGAACAGTGTAAAATATACTGCCTTCACAATAGTAAGCCTCCATGGAAAGGATTTGTCCCTTAAGATCTTTCTTGCTGCTGTCATGCAGAATATTTTCTTCTTATTTATAGTACATACAAGCGGGACTTGTCCCCAAATGTTGCAGTATATCTTCTCCTGCTCCCATCCTGCAGATTTCTTTTCTAACTGCCACTATATTACATTCCACTCCTACTGAGCAACCTCAGACCTCGCCAGACTGCATCTGAAAAGGCTGATGCGTTGCCACTTTATTTACTGATTTATTGATTTTACTTACCTATTTTTATTTTTCCCCCCAGTGTTGAAGCTCCCAAAGCATACATACAAATATCTTCCTCTTGATTCGCACTAGTTCCATTCTGAGTCCCATTCAGTTGGTATTTATCCCAAAAATGAGTTATTAGTGCAATTTTGCTTTGCCTTCCATGGTAGCCCAATTATGTGGCAGTAGCTAACCGAGCTTGGCTGATGTTGAAAAAGCTAAGCAAGGTCAATCCCAGGACTATACGCTGGACTGAGAATTTCCCCATATTGTAGCAAACCCCTCCCATATTGTGGGAGACATCAGCACTTGAATTTGGTAAATTTGTGTAAGCCCTAGACATATACCCTTTTAGAACTGCTGTGCTGGCATGTGCAAGATATGAAACATAAAGTGGCTTTGAAAAACAGTCTATTTAAGCCCTGTGAAACCAGAGGATATAGGAAATGTCAGAATAGAAATGTTGAGCATACGAAGGTCTGTCATGTTACCCTGCATTGTTGGTCCTTCAGGCTTAGAACTGTCCACAATGTCTTCTGCAGTTTCAGATGGAGATTTCTCTTCAGTTGTGCTTCCTTTTTTTTTTCTTTTTTCTTTTTTTATAGATTTTTATTCAAACATCAATAATATAGACATAAATCAACAATAAATACAATACAATACAACATATAACACATATTTTACATTATACAATATATTGTCTGTTTTCTAAATATATACATTGATATATTAACAACCTTTAGAAAGATTACAGCTCTACCTTCTACCCTTTCTTCTATATTTTTTTCTTCTTTACACTTTACACTTTCTTCAAAATCTGAATTCTTTTCTTTCTTCCATACCTCTAACCTTTTCTACCATTCCAACACATTCTAATTAACTTTCCCATTTCTGAGTGTTTTTCAAATGTTGAGCATATGAAGGTCTGTCATGTTACCCTGCATTGTTGGTCCTTCAGGCTTAGAACTGTCCACAATGTCTTCTGCAGTTTCAGGTGGAGATTTCTCTTCAGTTGTGCTTCCTGAGATCCTTTAATGATCAGTGTGGTAGACTGAATCTGAAACCCTGAACATGCAATGATTGTGCTTTGGGTGATGCCCTTCTCGTTTTCATTCATAGTTTCTTGCCGGTGAAAACTAGAAAATGCATGCAGGGAATGATCTTTTAAGTCTGACTAAACTGCTCTTGAAAGGGACTTTCTAAAGAACTTTATAATATAATAAACCCTGTCCAGACATGCCTTGCATGCAGAAAGATCCGGATTGGTTGGCTCTGCCTGTGATACTGGGGAGCTAGTTGGCCCTGTCCCCAGCCACTGCATCAGGGGTGCACAGCTTTGCCTGGGGTGACAGCTGCAGTTGAGCTTTCAGTGTGGTGCTGGGGTCACAGTCATAAAAATAACTGGGGTTTAATTTAATGTATATGTGTAATTTTAGTTAAAATGAACTAGTTGCGCGTTGAATAATTTCCTCCTCCTGTTGCATTAAAAAAAAAAGAATATTTTGCTGATAGCTTCAGGACCAGCACATTTTGATTCTTCATGTTCTGTATCTCAGTGGTACCTAGAACCTGTGAAAGGAGTCCTTTGTGCAGGTAGCTATGTTCAGATAGTGGACTCCATGGGCCTGAGGGGTCTTACGTGTAAGCTGACCATATTTCAGGATGGCAAAACGGGACGGGGTCTTATGTAATATTCCATATTCATGAAAAAGACAGGGCTCCCCGCCCCCCGGTCCGCGCGATTAGGTCCTGCCTGCAAACCCCGCCCCCGGCCCATGCAATTAGGTCCTGCCTGCAAACCCCACCCTCCGGTCCATACGATTGGCTCCTGCCTGCAAACCCCGCCTCCAGTCCATGCTCCGGTTCAAATCCTCCTTCCGCGCCATTCCTGCCAGGTTTGAAAAATGGGACAAAATTGAGATTTTTATGAAAACGACGAGACGGTTGAAAAATGCTTTAAAAACAGCACTGTCCTGTTCAAAACGGGACGTATGGTCAGCCTACATATGTGAACAGGTTTTTGTACTAATCAAGGTTCAAGTCCTTTTGCACATACAGCACTCTATGGAAATGGGGGATTCTTTCCAACTGAGGCTGGACATGTGGAGAGTAAGGTTGGGAAAGCTGGCCTGATCTTGTCTGTAGCTTGAATCATGTCAACTGGATTTCTATTTTCTCAGTGGAAACGTTTCGCTCCTTATCCAAGGAGCTTCTTCAGTCTGAGCAAAGTTAGTAAGGGAATCCTTAAATATGTTTCTAGGTGGCTGTGTGACCTTGCACCTGGGGCTAGGTCATGGTTATTTTGAGATGTTATTTCTAAGTCCCTTTATCATCTAAAGGAGGATCGTTAAGATTACCCTGCTGCTGTTGAGCTTGCGAAATGGTCTTAATCTTCCTAGGCACAGAAGACAAAGCAGGAAGGAAAATAGGGGAAAAATTGTGCCTGAGGCCCCCACCTCTATTCAAGGAAGGATTTTCCAAGTTGGCATAAATGGATTCCTTGACCCCTCTCTCAAACCACCTATCTTCTCTGTCTAAAATGTGAACATTAATGTCCTCAAATGAGTGTCCTTTTTCCTTTAGATGAAGATAAACTGCTGACTCTGGTCCTGTGGTGTTACTTCTCCTGTGTTGGGCCATCCTCCTGTACAAAGGTTGTTTGGTTTCTCCAATGTAGAGTTCAGAGCACTCCTCACTGCACTGGATAGCATAAACTATTTGGATATCCAAATTGGGCCTTCACTAAATCTAAATCTACCAGACCTAAAACAGTGACAGATAGGGCTGAGACTCAGAGTAAACGGAAGAACCTGGTCATTCCTTACATGGCTGGCGTGTCTGAAAAGATAAAACGGATATTTGGCAAACACCACATACCTGTATATTTCAAACCCACCAACACACTGAGACAGAGGCTTGTACACCCCAAAGATCAAACTCCAAAACACAAGAAAAGCAATGTAGTGGAGGTGGGGGCCTCAGGCACAATCTTTCCCCTATTTTCCTTCCTGCTTTGTCTTCTGTGCCTAGGAAGATTAAGACCATTTCGCAAGCTCAACAGCAGCATGGTAATCTTAACGATCCTCCTTTAGATGATAAAGAGACTTAGAAATAACATCTCAAAATAACCATGACCTAGCCCCAAGTGCAAGGTCACACAGCCACCTAGAAACATATTTAAGGATTCCCTTACTAACTTTGCTCAGACTGAAGAAGCTCCTTGGATAAGGAGCGAAACGTTTCCACTGAGAAAATAGAAATCCAGTTGACATGATTCAAGCTACAGACAATTCCACCTGGATGACTGAGAACCTTCATAGACATACTGGCCTGATCTTGTTCTCTGTATTCAGCTTATACAGTTGTGCAAGTTTGATAGAGGTGACTATGGCTTGCTGTTGGAAGTAAGAAGTCAAAACTCCTACTGAGCATGCTCAAACCTTTATCCATAGAAGATGAATATCAACATCGCAGGGGTATTGTAAAGTGAAATAAAGCATTGTATTTATAAAGCATTTTCCAAATTAAAAGGAACATAACAGATGGATAAAAAGAGAAGTGTTCTGGAAAACATTTCTCCCTTTGTTATGAATAGTGCCGAGTGACAAAAGAAACTGCATACCTATTCATTAAAAAATGCAGAAGGGCAACTAGGGTCTTTGTCACCCGGGGCAAACATGGATTCCGCCCCCGCCCCCCCCGGAAACATTCAGTATACAAATATTATTTTGTCATTTTGGCGCCCCCCCCCCCCTAGTTGCAGCCCTGAAAAAATGTACCAAATGTGCCTGTAGACACATTATAACTCTCACAAGTCCTATACTAATCATCATAAAGTTTTGTAATTTCACACAAAAAAAGGCCCTTTGAAAATGTAACTTTTGATCCAAGAGCAATAGCCCTAAAGAGAAGGCAAATGAACAGAAAACTAACTAAATAAATAAATGATCACATGCTCCATTGCGATCTTATTTTTTAAATCATTTTTTGTGATCTATTCAGGGAAATTTATGAGCAACAATAAAGGAACCAAAGGGGCTGGAAGTAACTTTTCCAACTCAGCATTATTAGTCTATATTAAATAGTACTGTTCCTGTGGCAGTTCCTCCAAACAGAATGGGCCATGAATTTTAGCCATCTTCTTAGGTTTCAGTTGTTCTCCCTATCAGAAGGAAGAATTGCCTTGCTTTTATTAACATCCAGTTTATATGGAACACAATGACTTGGAGTAACCCCAAGTAAGAACTGGGAGCCACAGATAGAGGCATCTTAGACTTTAGCTTTGAGGATGTAGATATGGTGAGCTAAAAGCTAATGATCATGTAATGATCAAAAACAACATTCTTGTGGCATCTTAAAAGGGTAAGAAACATACTTTGGCATTAGTTTTCATATACTTCCATCCACTTCAAGAGTTGCAAGAAGTATAGAAAGATGTAATATAAACACTGTAGATCCATGTTTAGTGAATGTGTCACCGTTTATTTTTGCTGCAACAGACTAACATGGCTTCATCTTGAGAATGATAGTGACTAAAAAACATGAGCTCTCCAGGTCTAGCACTGGACTCATGATCTAACAGATCATGGACTCTGGACCAGTCACTAGCTTCAGTTCTATGTATCTCACTGCCTTGTTGTTGTGAGGATAAAGGTATGAGCTGCCTAAGGCTCCCAGGGTGTAAATAAAAAATAAGAAAACAGGATGAAGAGAGGAAAGGAAAACAGGTGCCATTAGATTTTGGATTTGGATTGTTCTTCCCTCCTCTATTTTACTTGTCAACAAGCCAATGAGATGGTCAAAGGAGAAAAAATATGCTAATAGCTTATTAAGCTTTTGTGACTCAATAGAAATTGGTGTAAATCCATTCATCTCTTTAGATTAAATTCTCAGCATTCCTTGACCAATTTCAATGCTGTTTGAGGCTAATGGGAGTTATAGTTCTTGGAGAACATCAGATTGCAGAAGGCAGCTCTACAGTAATCACTATGATATGCAGTATTCTTCCTAGGAAAAAATAAATGCTATTTCTAGCAAAAGAGAAAATATTTGCCCACGGTACCGTGACAGTGCTCCTTCCCTGCATAGTTCTTCTGAATATTTACTAATGTATGGAATTTATATATAGCCTTTCTGTCAATAGAAGATGATCAAAGTGGCTAACAAAAACTTTCAACCCACCAAAATCCAACAAACACACTCAATGTGCTTGGTGTAATCAGCTAAAAACCCACTTACATGTGAAAGCCCTGCCAGACTTAAAAGTGGGCTGGGGGTGACAATGGAAGGACAACAATAGGGATATCATATTTGAACTGTCCCAAAATAGGACAACCTGGACTAAGATATATATGTAGTAACCACCATCCTTCAGAATACTATGCCGTAGCTGACTCCATCAACCTCCCTCTTATCATGTTGCCCCATTGGAATAATGTTGTTCTTATTCACATCAAAAAATTGAAAATAAATATCCACCAACATGAAGGCAAAAGGAGAAGGGGACGGCAGAGGATGAGATGGTTAGATAGCATCACCAATGTGATGAACATGAACTTGAGTAAACTCCGGGAGGCAGTGGAGGACAGGAAGGCCTGGCGTGCTATGGTCCATGAACGACTGAACAACAACAACAACAACTATTAAGAAGATCCATGTGTGACAACTTTCTGGATGGGGAACAATAAACATAAATCTGAAGCAAATCTGCATAATAATCAGTTTATGTATCTGAATGCTGTATCTCCTGTTTGCAATCTGTTTTTTTTTTATGGGATGTCCATTCAGATGTCCATTCACATTTTGGATAAAATACCAAAAAATATACTCTCTCGATAGCCTGTGGCTTGAATCATGTCAACTGGATTTCTATTTTCTCAGTAGAAACGTTTCACTCCTTATCCAAGGAGCTTCTTCAGTCTGAGTAAAGTTAGTAAGGGAATCCTTAAATATGTTTCTAGGCTGGCTGTGTGACCTTGCACCTGGGGCTAGGTCATGGTTATTTTGAAATGTTTATTTCTAAGTCCCTTTATCATCTAAAGGAGGATCGTTAAGATTACCCTGCTGCTGTTGAGCTTGCGAAATGGTCTTAATCTTCCTAGGCACAGAAGACAAAGCAGGAAGGAAGATAGGGGAAAGGTTGTGCCTGAGGCCCCCACCTCTATTCAAGGAAGGATTTTCCAAGTTGGCATAAATGGATTCCTTGACCCCTCTCTCAAACCACCTATCTTCTCTGTCTAAAATGTGAACATTAATGTCCTCAAATGAGTGTCCTTTTTCCTTTAGATGAAGATAAACTGCTGACTCTGGTCCTGTGGTGTTACTTCTCCTGTGTTGGGCCATCCTCCTGTACAAAGGTTGTTTGGTTTCTCCAATGTAGAGTTCAGAGCACTCCTCACTGCACTGGATTGCATACACTACATTGCTTTCCTTACTCTCTCGATAGTTTTTATGATTTTATTAATGTATAATTTCCTGTCCTTTTAAGTCCCTTTTATTGCATTTAAGGTTTATTTATCCTGTTATATTTTATTTGTCACAGACCAATATACGATTTTATTTACATACATTTACATTCACATAGGCTCATGTAAATATATATTCACTTAATAAGTCAATATTTCATAGGTATAACTTTATATTCTATGCTTATTTTTTTTTTATCATCACTTTGTTTCTTTTACCTAGGTATGATTCCCATTCTCTCTGCATTGTAGGAAATTGCTTTACATACTGTTATTGATGTTTTAGAAATGTTTTATATTTTAAGAATTTTACTGTTTTTTTAGATCAGCCTTTCTCAATCTTTTTACCCTGGAGGAACCGTTGAAATAATTCTCAGGTCTCAGGGAACCCCTTCATAAAAATCGCCAAAGAACCAAAACAATTCACAATGCAATTCACTTCTAATCTAAACAATCTACATTTACAGCAACTGCAAAGTAGCAGGCCGGCAGCTAAGTTGAGGCATGGAAAAATTACCATTATTTGTTTTTTCGTGCAAAATTTAGTTTTAAAAGGCCTTTAAACATGTAGTGGACAGGAAGGCCAAAAATACAGGGAAGGGGTATTTATTTCACTGGGTGGTTTCTGCACTTTCTAAATGCATATTCAGTGTCCACAGTTGCAGAAAGTTTGAGAAACCTTGCTTTAAATACAGATGATCCCTGAAGATTGTTGGAAAGAAATGGATTCAGTTTCCCACTTTGACCTTTCCTCACACAGACCAAGATGACTGCAAAGCTTTATTAGTTGTACTTCCTGGCAAATAGAAGGGGAAGAAATGGAAGCAGTAACAAATTTTATTTTCTTGGGCTCCAAGATCACCGCAGACGGTGACTGCAGCCATGAAATTAAAAGACGCTTGCTCCTTGGGAGGAAAGCTATGGCAAACCTAGACAGCATATTAAAAAGCAGAGGCATCACCTTGCCGACAAAGGTCCCTATAATTAAAGCTATGGTTTTCCCAGTAGTAATGTATGGCTGTGAGAGTTGGACCATAAGGAAGGCTGAGCACCGAAGAATTGATGCTTTCGAACTGTGGTGCTGGAGAAGACTCTTGAGAGTCCCTTGGACTGCAAGGAGGTCAAACCAGTCAATCCTAAAGGAAATCAACCCTGACTGCTCATTGGAAGGACAGATGCTGAAGCTGAAGCTCAAATACTTTGGCCACCTAATGCGAAGAGAGGACTCACTGGAAAAGACCCTGATGCTGGGAAAGACTGAAGGCAAAAGGAGAAGGGGACAGCAGAGGATGAGATGGTTAGATAGCATCACCGATGTAATGAACATGAATTTGAGTAAACTCCGGGAGACAGTGGAGGACAGGAAGGCCTGGCGTGCTATGGTCCATGAGGTCACGAAGAGTCGGACACGACTAAACGACTGAACAACACAACAACAACAACATGACAGGATCAAAAATTCACACACAGCACATTTATTTATTAATTCCATTCAGTTAGTTCAGTAACCAGGTTAAGCATGTGTGAATGCAGCCATAACAGCCTTAGTCTTAAACATTTGTGATGGGGTCTTCTAAACAGGTTGTGTAAAGCACTGTTCTTGTTAAAACATAAGGGCTACAGCCAGATTTTCTGATTTCTGTCCCCTCCAGCCAGGTCAACAGAGAAATCTTTGCAATGTCCCTACAATGGCTTCCCATCAGAGCGGCAGAGGCTTTGGGTACCTGCGGTCAGCATCTCTCAGGAATTAGCAACTTCACTTTCAAACAGGTACCATCCGAAAGTGAATTTGCATGGGGGGCTTCTCTACTTCCGTTTCTGAAGGGCAGTTAACTCTGAGATATGGCATCACCCTTTGCCTTTCTTTGTAATGGGAGGGGAGAGAGAAAAAGTCAGATAGGGTCTTTACGGTTTTACAGTTTGGCTCTATGTTATATGTACTGGAATACCAAGAAAAGGGGTGATGACTTGTAAGAAAAGAAGTTTAAAAGTAAGAGGGGGTAACTCATAGCCAAGAGAGAGCCAAAAGTGTACATCCCACGGTGAAAGGAAGCACTATGGGAATTGGAAGAGGAACAGGACATTTATTGTGGCACCAGGGACACTGCTGCTACTTGTACCTCTGCCTCCGTCCCTATCCCCTCTCTTCAAAGCCCACATCAACTCGGTCACGTCTCACTCTAACCCAGTTACTATCCCTGCAGTGCCTGCCTCTATTCCTGCCACCCATTTGGCCTCACTAAACGTGTTCAGTGACACTCCCTACTCCCTGTGCAATGGCTGAGACCAGAGGCTTTGAAAGGGGCAGGCCTACAGGGAGGAAGGAGCGAGGAAGCATCTTTTGACAGACGAGGTGTAGCGGTGCACACGGGGCATAACAAAATGAAACAGAAAGAATGGCAGAATCCTGAATATTTTTGGAAGTTTAAAAACCCAGCCATAGATTTCTAGATTGAAAAGGAGAATATAGCTAGGGGGAAATGTCGCTGTATTGTAACCCTGGTAGGATCGTGAGAATGGCCTCCCCCAAAGGCATGATTGCTCAGACAAGCTGATAAGGATAGATGGGATTCCTGGTGCGGGGAAGTGAGGTAGGTCCTGCACGGACCTTAATGTCTGCTCTAGAAAGTCAACGTTCAGGCCTTTTCCAAAGAAATGTTAATCCACAGCCCTGAGACTTCAATACGTTTTCTTGATATTGCTTTATTTTGAACTCTCGTTAAAAAAAAAAAAAAAAAGGTCTTGCTCTTGCATGTAAAAAGTATGAACTTCCCCGATACTTTTAAATAAAAGGAAATGTTCGTACATTTATTTTCAAACAACAAGACAATTCCTTTGTATTACAAAGAAGAGCTCGGTACCAGACATTTTATCCTTGGACCGGTAGATAACCACAAGGCAGCTCTCCCAGTTTTCCAACCCCCAGATATTTCTATTCATTTCCAGAGTTTAAAGGAAAAAATGCTCCTTTGGCATCTCGAGCTCACCCAACCCAACTCAAGAGACCCAAGCAATGCCTCGGGAAGGAGCCATATCAAACAGAATCCGTCAAACAAATCTTCTGGATTGGCCAACAGGAGAAACGTAGCTGAAGCCAGGAAATGTAAGCTTGCTACCAGCTTTTCAGACTTCTAAACTTTAGAATAATCTAAACTATCCTTAACTGACCTTAATTAATTTAAGAATAATTGATTTTAACTCTGGTTTAATTTAAATTAAATGCATTGAGTTTTGCTGTTTGGTGCTGACATCATTCCCTACTTTGTTCTTGCCGTCCCCACTTTGGGAAGTGATGCCCCAACAGGGCAACTCAAGGGCCAAATGCAGCCTTGGTGTTCCAGGCTCCAGAGAGCTTCTTTTCCATCTCTTCCCACCCTTCACCCAGAGGTTGCTTAGAGTTTCATTCCTTGTGCAACAGGAAAGAACGTCACACCAATTTTTTCTACCAGGGAATCAAAATCAGGATACAAACAGTTTGGGATATTGCCATTTAATATTTCTGTGGAAGTGTTTCTGTGAGTTTGTAATTACCTGACACACAGAAATTTGGCAGATAAATGACTTTCCTTTCCTTTTTCCTTTTTCCTTTTTCCTTTTTCCTTTTTCCTTTTTCCTTTTTCCTTTTTCCTTTTTCCTTTTTCCTTTTTCCTTTTTCCTTTTTCCTTTTTCCTTTTTCCTTTTTCCTTTTATTTTTTTGCCTTCCTGTCACTGTGTTATAAATATTTTAATGTAAGTTGCTCTAATAGTTCTTTTTATGATAAGTGATATAGAAATCTCATCAACATGAAACCATATGAAGTAAGAAATAAACATGGTTTAGTCCTAAACAAGCCTGGGTGACTTGGCTGCAGGATACCTGAGGGATCACCTTCTCCAGGTGGAATCTGCCTGGCCCACAGATGCCTGTAGAAAAGTGGGGGTCAGAGTCCCATCCCTACAGGAAATCAAAGGGATGAGGACCCAGAGGGAACACTGGGGTATACCTGGTACTCTCCTTATTGGTCTTCCATAAAGCAATGACAATGATACAGGCATTTTTACTTTGGTTGATCTCTGTGGCTTTGACTGAATGGCCTTATTTATTTTGATTGTGATGTATGAGTTATGTTACTTGTTTTTAATTTTGTAAACTGCCAGGAATTATTTGAATTATGTAGTGTAGAAAAAGAAGGAAGGAAGGAAGGAAGGAAGGAAGGAAGGAAGGAAGGAAGGAAGGAAGGAAGGAAGGAAGGAAGGAAGGAAGGAAGGAAGGAAGTTTTAGAAAAAATTAAAAGCAGATCACAAACCAGGCCCTAGGCTTTGGGAAGGTCTGAGATTATGTTATTCAGCTATAAAGAGAATGGACAAGAGTTTTTATTTGTTTATTTATTTATTGTTAGATGTATATGCTACCTTTTCCCCATGCGCTCAAGGTATCTAATACTCTCCTTAATTTTTTGTTCACAAGAACCCTTTGAAAAAGGGCTGCAAGACAGTGATTGACAACATCCACACCAAGGTGTGGTCAAAAAAGTCAAGATAGGAGCCATGATGTTGTGATCAAAGCTCCAACATTTTTTAATGTGTGTCATATGTGCAACACACATAAAAACCATACCATTATAGCCATAATCTGGGCCTTTTTTGACCACACACTACATATACCCCTGTTCTCACCTAATAATGAATTGAAGTTGCGCAATCAGTGTTTAATAATCATGTTCAGAGTGGGTATAAAAGTTAGGACTACAAGTTGCCCAAGATATCATATTTAATGAATTATAAAATTTGGGCCTGATTTTCTAAGATTAGTCCAACTGGATCTGGAATGTACTACTGTACTTCAAAGTGCAGATAAGGAGGAACATATGGTTAATTCCTCAATTTTCCCTAAAAAAATATGGGAACATGCTCTGCACATTTTTTTAAATACTGTATAATAGAGATACACAAATCAACCAAACCCAATCTGTGTTTGTCACTTGATTTCTAAAATCAATTCAGTTTGGAATTCTAACTTGATTCAGAAAACCAATTTGGTTTAGACTTCCAAATCAATTTGGAAAAAGTGCATAAGAACATGCCCAAACTTCTGTCAAATTGCTAAACTGAGTCTGAGTAAAACCAAATCAATTCAAAAGTCAAACTGAATTGTCAAACTCAATGTTCACCTAGCCTTAACGTATGGAGGAGAAGGGAAAGATGGAGCCCTACTCTATCAGATAATCAAACCATCTGTGTGCAAGTACTTTTTATCGAAAGTAACATGTGAACCCCAATCTTAAGGTGAATGATACAGCACAGACATCCTTGATGAGCACAGAGGGGCAAGGGGTGGAAGTTCTGTTGGAGTATCACACCAAGTAATATTCCAGTTCATAGGACTTCTAAATGGTAAGCACAATAAAACAGGCACCATGTTCAAAGAGGACTAAGGTATAATACAGTAGAAGATTCTAGCCTAGGCACAATACATTAAATTGAGCATAATGAAGATAATAGAGATTTTTTCTGATGGTATAAGACAGGAGTAGTGGGTCACAGATCAGATACACATTCCCTGGGGATCAGAAATAGAAAAATAGCTGGAATTTATGGAAGAGAAGGAAGAAGTAGAGCCACCCATAGGCATTCACAGGGGAGGGGGTGTGGGGAGCAAATGACATATGTGTCATCTTGTCAGTAACACAACTTTCATACTTGTGTCAACATCAGAATGCAACTATATAATTGCATCATCTGCACCATGACATAATGGCACATGTGTTATTTTGAATGCATTGTGGCTTGTTATGGATGTCACCAAAGCCACCTCTATAAATATTTACAGGGGGTGGAGGCATACTAAATGATATATAAATTGTGTATCTGGGCTCTATTTCCCCTGAGAGCATTGTGCCCTGATCCAGACTGAGATTACCACTGTGGGGAGAGGAGATTGCCAAATATTTTCCCCAATCCCTTAGTTTCAAAAATATACATACATACCTTGACATTAAAAGAAAAATCCATTGACACCAGTGGAAGTTAAAATAAAAATCAATAATGGAAAGGAAAGCCATTATTTTCTAAACAAAAGACAGTAGTGAAGGATTGGAGTATCATTTTCTTGGGCACAGTAGTTCCAATCCAGATTAGGTCACAATGTGTTTACAAGGAAATAAAATCCGCAAGCGGAACAGCCTCTGAATCAACAGTCGCTCTGCCTTATTTGGGTTTAGTCTGAACCTGTTTTTATTCATCCAAACCCTGACAGCCTCCAGACATGGGATCATGTCTTCTACCACATCTCTCTACAGTCCGGGGGTGGAGATGTATAACCGCATATCATCTACAATATATTGATGCTACTTCACCGCAACCTGGTGGATCACCTCTCCCAATGGTTTCATGTAGATGTTGAACAGGATAGAGAAAGGAATGAACCCTGAGGAACTCCATAAAAAGTGCCCCTAGGTCTGACTTCTACCTCCCCATCCCCTCTGGACCCATCTACTCAGATAGCAGTGGAACCCCTGTAGCATTGTGCCTCCAACTCCCAACCCTTCCAGGGTGTCAGGAAGGATACTATAGCTCCATCCAAGTCCTGATATTGGTTATTCATGAGAACAACCAATAAGGTGTATGCCCCATGCTCATATCTGAACCCAGATTGCCAAGGGGAGGGATGCTTCCATGCAGCTAGGACCATGGTACAACAGCGACATCCCCAATTTTGGCCCAGCATCACAAGTTTGGGCCCATATCTGGCCAACAGCAGCACACTGTTCTGCGCAACATCTAGGGGTTTTTGGTATAGAATTGCCACACCACTTCCCCTGTCTCAGGGTCAGGACTGTTGCAAGATATTAAACCTGACTGGACAGACCTCCATGAGGGAGAAACACACACAGACACACACACTCCCTTCATCCAGTCAGGTCTCAGTGATATATGCCAGGTCTGTCCTCTCATCTGGTTTTATTAGAGACAGGCCTGGCATTCAGTAACATCACCCTGAACCTGCAGCAATCTGGTTACCAGGTTCCCGAGTTAAGACTTGGGGGGGGGGGGATTTTCCAATCTCTCTTCCCCAACACAGCTTCCTCCCAGCTTCCAGCTCCCATATTACTTCCCCTTGCCCATTACTACCATTATCCTCCCCTCCATCTTTACCTCCTCTGCTATGTAGTCCCCCCCCCTCTCCCCCATATCCAGGGCTGGTTGTAAAAATCAATCAAGGGGAATAGACCACATTTTCCTCTTCTCCCCCCCACTCCCACCCCACCTCCAGCAGTCAATAGTTACCAATAGCACTGAACTCTTCCATCAACTCAACCCACTAGGCCTAAATGGGTTCTCACCCAGTATTTTAGCCCCTCATCAATAAGGAATGGTGCACATGAATATTTCTGTTCATGCATACAGCATGTGAGCAAGAACATTTATGCAAAGAATTACCCCAAGACATGATGCCTCATATCTGCGATAGCGCCCGCCTTGTGGAATATCTTGCCCCCGGAGGTGAGGCTGGTTCCCTCGCTCCCGGCCTTCCGGAAGATTCTAAAGACCTGGTTCTGCCGCCTTGCCTGAGACGGGGGAGGTAATAGTTCCTCCTGGGGATGGCTGGCTCCATAGTGTCCCCCTTTATATCAGATTTACCATCCCTTGGTTTTTTATCTATTTATTATACTGGTTTTATTGTAATTTTATGGTTATAGGTTTTTAACAGTTGATTTTACTGTAAACCACCCAGAGTCCCCCGTTGGGGGAGATGGGCGGTGATAAATTTGAAAAATAAATAAATAAATTAAATAAATAAATAAATATCAAAAATATCCTCACAGATGCCAGCATTTTCTTTAAAACATCCAAGGAAGAAGATTTCCAAAATTGTTTTGCCTATTTTTGCTGACCTGTTCTTTGCATCCTTCCTACTTCATACTTTAACACTGTTTTCTCTGTGATTTAAACTCATTGCTATTTGTCCTGTATTTGGTGGATTAGGTGACTATTGCATCTCAGTACAGAGAGAAGCACCTTTAAAATCAGGCTTAAAGTTTAGGAGAAGATACACTGTAACAAGAAGAGATCAGCAAAGAGAGCCTGCTCTCTGGACTCCTGCCCGCTCCTGTTAGGATATTCCTTCAGCGTCTGCCATATTACCATGTAAGAGCAAAAACTCAGGAAAGCCTTGCATATCTGCCCACTTAACATAATAAGAAAGAGCTGACAAGGATAAGATTGGGAGCTACGATTCCAAGGGTTTTTGTTTTGTGTTTTTCCAAGCACCGAAAAGCATGCTTGGCATTAATTGCTAATTCTATTTCAGTCGGCCTGGCTCTGATACAAAAGCAACTGGCCGTAACTAACTTATAAGGGGTCTGTGGAATTATTTTGACTCCGTGTTGCATTTTCAAGAAGAAACATCAGACTTTAATCCCAGGTGCCTAGTTCCCTTATAAATATATTAGCACCATAATGGAAGAGTTCTGAATGGAATTATAACTACAGAGGCAGCTGCTGTGCCGTCCAAAGGTGCGTACGGCTGACAACATGGTTTAAAGAAATGAATGTGAGTCCCAGTGGCAAAAAGGTGGCATTGCACACATGTGAAGAACTTCACGGCTTAATAGTAATGGGATCATGTGGCATATTTCAATGGATAACCAGATATGCTTAGAAAAGCCATCTCTGGGTACGCCCATCACTCACTGCGATTGCTACTGCTGGGGCTCAAAGTCGTTCAACAATGGACAAGCAGATTTGAAAGAAGGGGGCGGAAGAAGAGGATTTCATGAGCACAAGGCAACATTAATGGGATGTTATCCAAGTGAACAGTTTTTATTGTGAACTGCCCAGGGTCCTCCGTTGGGGGAGATGGGCGGTAATATAAATCTAAATAATAAATAAATAAAATAAATAAACAGTCCTTAGATTCTGTCCCCTCTTTCTTTAATATGACATTCTCCACCGAGCTGCCATAGCTCCTGAGCCAGTAGTATGAGCTGCCTTCCTCCAAAATAGAAGAATTGTCCCCTTTTATTCAGTCACAAAAAACTGTTTTTCAAAATAAATTCATGGGGCAAAATAACATATTGCAGAGAACTTTGTCTGATTGAAGCAGCAATGTTGGGAGAAGGTCTAACTTCCTCTCATAGATATCGGTCTGGCTTATACATCACACATTGTTTATCCATGGTTATCCAAAACTATAACTGTCTGGGCTCACATACAACACTAAGTTATAAACCATGTTTCACAACCACAATCACCATAAGAGAAAGCCAGACAAATCAGTGTGGCATAATGCCACGTACTAACCCATCCATACTGATTTTCTAAACGTGCTGTTTTTAGTTTCTTACATGGAGAAAAGATTTATATACATCTGTGGCCCTTGGCAACAGAATCTTAAATCAGCATAATTTACATACACACTATGGAACAAGGGATGAACAAGAAATTTGACTGAACTAAATTTCTATCTCTTTAGATGCAAACTGATGGTGTTGTGGTAAAGGTGTTGAAGTGACCCAGGTAAACCCTGGTTTAAATCTACTCTAATGGAAGCCCACTGAGCAACTTTGGGCCAGTCACTCTTTCTCTCAGCCCAACCAACCCATAGGGTTCTTGTGGGGGGAAATGGAAGAAGGGGTCTCAGTCTAACAAAGAGTTGTATCTATTTAGCTATGTACTATGCAACGTTTAAAAGTGCATAAAACATGTATGCTAGCAAACAGTATAAACACAAACTTCTCCTTGTAAATAATGAGCATGAGAAATGTGTCCTCCAATGCACACAAATCTTCAAACAGATTCGTTTGACAGATTACTATAGAAATGGGTCAAAACGAACTTACTGTTGGAACAATAAGAAACCAAGCCAAACAGAACTTGATCAAGCTTCATCCCTCCCTGTCTGGATCAATACATTCTTAGACCTCACCCCCTTTGAGTAATCACACCTTTATTAATTTCTCCAATTATTTGCTGTAATAAATGAAATCCTCAACTAGTCTTTTATCTCGGTGGCTGCAGAGAACCCCGATAGAGTCCTCACTGTTTCCAAATACTGGCGTAGTTAGATCAGTGATCCATATCTTTCACCACCCTCTTCCTTCATCCAACCCTCATTCGCAGAATGAAGTTACATAGCCACATAGTTCCTAGTCATTGTCAATCAATTGTAATGTGTTGTGTAGAAATTCTGTATGTGCGAACAAGCACAAGAATAACAGGTTGATGATTGTATGGCATTTTCAGATGAATACCTGAGGAAACAGTGCAGCATAGAATGTCCCTTCCTTTCTTCTACTGAATCCAGGTCATTGTTATCACCATTAAAAGCTCACCATTGATTTGGTGCAGCCAGGTGACACTTTCTCCTTGATTATTCCAGTTGAGTGAGAAGGAGCCCTAAAATTGGCTCTTCATCTGTAACTTCTACAGAGCCTTAGAAGAGTTGCTTATAACTCAATGCAATACTATTCTCTAGGGCTGGGTGAAATTAATCAGACCAAATGTAACCCTAGCAATGAAGAAGGCTGTACCATGCAGGGTAGATCTTTTTTTAACATGGCAACCCAGAATCACCACTTTGGAGCTTGACCAGGCAGGAGCAGCAGAACTAACAAGGATGTAAATGGAGTATCATCAAAGTAAGTATGAAGAGGGAAGAATGTGAACTCCTACTAACAGTGGAGAATATTTAAGCCTTTTTAACTTTGATTAGTTTGGATCAGTCAAAGTTATAAGGGGAAGACATTGAAATCTGATTTCATGTTAGCAAAAATGTCCTAATAGTAAGATTATTCAACAGGGAATCACTTACTGAGGGAGAAGGTGAGTTCCCCTTTTTAAGCAAAAGCTGACAACCATCCTTCCAGATACTAGATACTAGATACTAGATCAGGGCTTTCCAAAGTTTTTCCCGCGGCGACACACCAACCTGCGTTGGTGTGTCGCCGCGGGAAAACCCGGAAGTGCGGCAGCACGCAAAAACCCGGAAGTGCTGCTGCCGGTTTCGGGTTTTGCGCGCTGCAGTTGGTGTGTCGCCGCGGGAAAACCCGGAAGTGCTGATGATGATCAGCGCTTCCGGGTTGTGTGGCGACACACCAGACTGTGTGTGGCGACACACTTTTGTGTCGCGACACACAGTTTGGAAAGCTCTGTACTGGATACTGGATACTGGATACTGGATACTGGATACTGGATACTGGATACTGGATACTGGATACTGGATACTGGATACTGGATACTGGATACTGGATACTAGAGCCAATTTGGTCTAGAGGTTAAGGTGCTGGGCTAGAAACCAGAAGACTGCAAGTTCTAGTCCCACCTCAGGCATGAAAGCCGGCTGGGTGACCTTGGGCCAGTCACTCTCTCAGCCCAACTCACCTCACAGGGTTGTTGTTATGGGGAAAAGAGGAGGAGGAGGGAGTATTAGGTATGTGTGCCACCTTGAGTTATTTATAAAAATAATAAAGGCGGGATAGAAAATAAATAAATAAATAAAGGCTCACCTTTTGCCTAAATTACCTGCTGAATAGGAAGAGTTCTGGTCAAAATACCCTGCTGCCTAGCTTAAAGAGAGCATAAAGAGAACCAGTTTGGTCTAGTGGTTAAGGTGCTGGGCTAGAAACCAGGAGTCTCTGAGTTCTAGTCCTGCCTTAGGCATGAAAGCCGGCTGGGTGACCTTGGGCCAGTCACTCTATCTCAGCCCAACTCACCTCACAGGGTGGTTGTTGTGGGGAAAATAGAAAGAGGGAAGAGTATTAGGTATGTTCGCCGACTTGAGTTATTTATAAAAAAAAAAAGGAATAAAGGCGGGATAGAAAATAAATAAATTAAAAATTAAAATACTTCATTTGGAATGCACTAAGCAGGGGACTGGAACTCCATAGTCTAAAAGGCCTTTACAACTATAATTCTAGGGTTGTAGAAGCTGTATCCATAAAGATGGTTTTCATTTACGTACAAATAAAATACATATGTATTTGCTTTTTCTTTCCACTTGTTTCTTCACTCTCAATGGTTGTGTTCACATGACATACTGGACCACAAATTAACCAAACACATTTTGGCCTAGAATGTAAACTAGCATGTAAACTCAGACCATATGGTTAGTTTATAGTTGAGGGTGTTGTGTGAATCCAGGCAATTAGGTTAATCCCATAAAGCCAAGATAAGCATAAATGCTTATGTTAACCATGAATATGTTATGCAAATGATGTCCATGCAATTGACTTGTCCAAATAATCATTTAAAAAAAACTTCTGATCCAAGAAATT
This sequence comes from Charina bottae, assembly GCA_023362775.1. Taxonomy (NCBI): domain Eukaryota; kingdom Metazoa; phylum Chordata; class Lepidosauria; order Squamata; family Charinaidae; genus Charina; species Charina bottae. Next base: position 38,835,923 of record JALMGJ010000009.1, on the reverse strand, counting down.
GGACTAGTAATGTCTCACAAGTATTGAGCCAAAGAACTGGATGAACCCATCCAGAATGACATGATTTAAAAGGGAATATCCTGTGGTTGGCCTCAATTATTCCACATTGGGTATTTCTGTGTTCTCTTTGGGGTTTCTCTGCTGTGTGTTTTTAACCATATGTAAGCCGCGCAGAGATACCATTGTGAATCGGGTGGCCATATAAATTACCTAAATAAATAAATAAAAGGTTGTGCTGTTGAGGGATGAGAAAAAAGATAGGATCTTTGCTGAGATCCCACTCGGACAAAGGAGGTATTTTGGTTCCATCTGTGCATCCTGAGGGCTCCAAGGTTGGTATAGGCCTACAGTGATCACTTTCCAGTGGGCAAATGGAAATTCACCTAGATGACTGAGGAGCAGTGGGACTTAAATGAGCTCAGGGGGGACAAAGAACTATGTGAAAACATGAAAAATGACTTTAATTGTTGACCTACTTTATTTGCAGCACTGTTAGCCTGCTTCAATACAGTCAGAAAAGTTTATGAACTACCAGGAAGGTTAATTACCAGCAAACATTCCCAACCTGGTTCCCTCCAAATGTGTTAGAATTTCAGCTCCCAGAATCCCCTGCCAGAAGGGTCAATAGACATCAGATTGGAGAAAGAAAGAAAAACAGTTTGGCATAGTGTAAGATTTCATACATTAAAAAAGTGAAAATAGTGGTAGTTTTAAGTCTGAAAACTGTATTTTCAAAAGGGAAATCAGAACTTAGGCTGTGGTGAAAACATGAATCTAAACTAGAAAAGATACCAGAGTGGGAAAGACCACCAGAGTAGACCATAATTGCATATCTACCCATAATAAAACTACATTTAAGTTCTGATTTGATATCCAGGAACTCATTTTAATGATCCAGCAAAATTCTTAACTCACTAGCTCACAAAGAAAGTGCTACCAATTAAGCAAAAAACCCCTTTAACAGTCAGTTTTAATTACACAAGTGATTCGCCAATCCATCTCTAGCTCAAGCTGAAGATTTGACTGGAAAGGTCTGGAACCAATTTACATGCTTTTAATGTTGCGTCTAGACTTTAATAAGTGGTTAAGCACAAAGCAATGCTATGTAAGGATCAAAGTATCTCTGATGCGTAGGTAGAAAAGTACCAACCTCCAAAATCTAAGTGTTTAGCATATTCATTATAAAGTTCTTCTCCACCATGTTCTTCCAAAAAAGCAGTGTTTAGGTTGTTCTGGGCTTGTGCACATGAGACTTGCTATCTGACACTTCATCTGGTGCCAACGTTATGTATCAGTTGCTACTGAGCAAGGAAAATTTTATAACTGGAATTGCTAGATCTGCTTTCAGGAGCCGTAGTTCAATAGTTCCTTTCCAATCTGCTCCTGCAGTCCTCACCGTATGTTAATGTTCTTCAAAAGCTAGACAAGAAGATTTGGGGGAATGGTAGGTTTGAAAGTTTTTCTTACATTTAGAATCCAATAAACCTAGAACCGGTTTTATATCAACTAGGTCCACAACATGCTAGATTAGGCTAAAATGAATTGAGTAGTTTGTGACTTAGCATGTAGTGGGAAACCCAGCCACTGTCTTAACATGGTGTGTGAACCATGCCAGTATGTTAAGCCATAATATCATTGATATCTTGCATAAGTGGACATAGCATATGTGTTTATTAATCTAGTTGATGATTTAGTATGTTTTGTGTACCCAACTATATAGAGGGAACTTCTGTCCTTGAGTAATTTTTGAACAGGAACATGCATGTACTTGTTTACCACATGGGCCAGAAATTAAAAACCATCATTGTAACCCAATTTCATAGGTAGTGAGAAGCCTACAAAACTCCCATGGCCACCTTTTTGATTCAGAAAAAGCAACAGAAAGAGATGCTCCTACAAGGAATCAGTGAGATGATAATCTTGGATCCTCTTCTCTGATCCGTTTCCTATATGTACTTTTTTGAGTGATTAGCAACACTTCCTCTCCCGCCTTCTAGAAAGGACCCATCCACCTTCATCCAGGCCTTTGTAATTTTTACATTTTTACATGTATTGTATATGGTCCTTGAAAACATCTCAGAAGCTGGGGATCACTGTAGAATTGTGTGGCCCAGCTATTCAGAAGGCTGGATTACAGAGCACATCAACCAATTATTGTGCATATATACACATCTTATGTGTATATATGGACTTTGAAGAAGCACTAGTACAGGGCGAAAGGGAGAAAAGAGCTAAAAGGAAGGCACGTCAAGCAAACCCTCATCATGACCGTCTCCCACCCGGAAACCTATGCCCTCATTGTGGGAGGTTGTGCGGATCCAGAATTGGCCTTTACAGCCACTTACGGATCCACTGTTAAAATTTTACCCTTGGAAGACAATCTTACTCGGCTACGAGTGATCGCCAATGAATGAATGAATGAACAATGATACACTGTCTTCCTGAAAACCCTAAATGGATTGGATATTGAAAGGAACAATGGCTGCAAATGTTTCTATCTACTCTCTGCCAACTTATTCTAATATGATATTTTTGGCCAAGTATCAAATATCAACAAGGAGATCCAGGTACACCACCATTCGTCCTAACGCTGATATTGTATCACCTTGATTGTCTTCCCAAATGTTTCTGGATGAAAGACTTTCATTATGGTATGAGGTACAACGCCCTACCCAAGGAAACCTGTGTAAAGCCTGCTTTCTTTGCCTTCCAATAAACTTTGTTGCAACAAATGCCTTCATAAGTGATAGTTGCTGAGCCACATTTTTGCTGTTGCTCTTTTGTGTACTTTCAGAAGTTTGACATACTTTGAGCTTGTTGTATTATTGTGTGTGCTATGCTGCTGGAAGAATGCACAAATTCACATAGAAAGATGATAAATAAAATCAATCACAGTAACAACAAGAATAATAGCAGTAAAAATCTTGTTGAGGTTGGTAATAAAATGGAAACATAGAGGGATTAGCAATGGAGATTAAACCAGGGCTTCATCCAGATCTCTTCCCAAAGGATCTGTTAAATAGCATCTCCAAACAGCATGGTGAGAACAGCAGATGTTGAGACTGGGCTAGAGGAAGTCTACGTTGCCTGCCAGCTTTGGAAAATCCAAGACAGAAAACATTTATGTTGGGCCTTCCGATCTCAAAGTTCCCACCACTTCAGCCATAAGAAAACCAAAACAGGTATTGTTGCATTTCATGTGAAAGCAAAAACATTTGACATGCTACATGTTGCCAAGCATTAAAGCTGCAAAATAATTTGAAATGCCATTCCCATATCCTGTTTAGCTTCCTGGCAAAGGCAATTGCCAAGGAGCTCATAAATAGTTGGTTGGACCCCAACCCGTACTAACTGGGGAGTACATCCTACTGAACTCAGCAGGACTGCTCTTCCTTCAGGGTTCAGACAAGCCTGGAGGAAGAACATTATGGCAATGTTTTGAGCTTACAGAAATTACCTGGTTAATTTCCTAAATTTCAGAAACTAGTTTGTTATTATATTGCATAGTGCAAGAAAAACCAGGTTCAGCACTGGTTCCTATATTGCAAGGGTAAGGAACCTTTGACTGTCCAGATGTTGGTGAACTACCATTCTCAATATCCCTCATTGATGGCCATGCTGGCTGGAGCTAATGGGAGTTGTAGTTCAGCAACAGCACTCTTGATATATTGTATGTGGAGTATAGTTGGGACAATACAGCATGCATTCATTTGACCTTCATATCAGAAGGAGTTTGGTAGCACCTTTTCAGACTAATAAATGTTTTTTAAAGGCATAAGCTTTCATTAGCCCCAGCTCACTTCATCAGATACAGTACATGGAGTGGCTAAACTGATGACCTTAATGTTAACCTTGAGCAGCCATTGATGGCCCATTCCTGTTCCACTGTTTCCATTTTCCTTTCTTTCATCTGCCATCCTCACCATTCCACAGCTCAACCTCCCTCAACCAAAGACTTTAAATGCATACATTTTGTTTTTGTTGTTTATTCATTCAGTTGTTTCCGACTCTTCGTGACTTCATGGACCAGCCCACGCCAGAGCTTCCTGTCAGCCATCGCCATCCCCAGCTCCCCCACGGTTGAGTCCATCACCTCCAGAATATCATCCATCCATCTTGCCCTTGGTCGGCCCCTCTTCCTTTGGCCTTCCACTTTCCCTAGCATCAGCATCTTCTCCAGGGTATCCTGCCTTCTCATTATGTGGCCAAAGTACTTCAGTTTTGCCTTTAGTATCATCATTTTAGATGCATACATTTAGTATTATACATTTTAGATGCATACAAACCCCTATACCAGTGTTATGCCACAACATAGTTCAATCTCTGCCATGGCTAAGAGAGAGAAGACCATGTCCATCTGCCTCTTTCCCATTATTCAAGACACTGCCCCCTATGTTGGACAGGGAGGTCTGCAAAGGACTTCTACTCATCTTTATTGGAGTGAGACTAAAAGGTGTCACTGCATCAGGTGTTCCATTCACACTCAAACAATTGTGAGCAAAAACCTCCTGCAGATTCCTCTGTTCAGTATGGGAGGGCCAGGGATATGGGAGATGAGACTCATACATGCAAGGAAGCACAGGAGTGCCCAGGGTGTACACTCCACTAATAATATTCTTCTCTTTCCTAATTATCTCATACTTTAATCTAAGACCTGAATAGGTGACAGTCCCATTCCTTTTATCTTTTCCCCTACCTCCATGGGTAAAAATGAGAGCTTGATTGATGATGTGCCATCAAGTTGGTGTCGACTCTTAGTGACCATGTAGATGGATTTTCTCCATGACAATCTGTTCCTAACCTGAAAAATGAGGGCTACATATAGAAAAATAGAAGAGAAAAGAATCTAGATTGAAGTTGATGTTTGAAGATTTGACAGAAAACTAATTCAATTTGAACTACTGCAAGATTTTGAAAAATGTTTTTTTTAAAATCCTTGGGTTATAATGGGAGAGCATCAATATGCCTGCAGCTGCTTCACTTTTTGCGGAGGATCCTAAAGAAAAGGATAAAACTAGCCAGGATGATAAATCCTCTAGAGATGAACAATCTGCCTAAGCAATAGCTGGATACCTTTGACGGTGTTACCACAATAATTTTTTGAAATATTTCCTTTGCATTTCTCATCGCAGGGATGAGGCAAACAGCACATCTGTACAGAAAGTGTCCTACTCAGCTTAAAACTTTCAAAAATCATTTAAAAAAATAAGTACTTCTGTTCTGCGGTGCCTGCTTAGCAGGCACTGAAGAATGCTCCTTAGCTTATCTTAGCTTAGCTTAGTTTAGCGTAGCTTAGCTGCCTCAGATTCCTGCATTCTGTGGGGTACCAGTAGGGTTAGCTGGCTTCAGTGGGGTGTTAGATTGGCATGACATATTGATTAAAGTTTATCATCTACAGAAGAACTTTCCAAACTTTTCACGTCTAGCAAGGTTATGCTCAAAATCCTACAAGCTAGGCTTCAGCAGTATGTGAACTGAGAACTACCAGAAGTACAAGCTGGGTTTCGAAAAGGCAGAGGAACTAGAGATCAAATTGCCAACATTTGCTGGATCATGGAGAAAGCAAGAGAGTTCCAGAAAAACATCTACTTCTGCTTCATTGACTACACTAAAGCCTTTGATTGTGTGGATCACAACAAACTGTGGCAAATTCTTAAAGAGATGGGAGTACCAGACCACCTCACCTGTCTCCTGAGAAACCTGTATGCGGGTCAAGAAGCAACAGTTAGAACCGGACATGGAACAACCAATTGGTTCAAAATTGGGAAACGGGTATGACAAGGCTGTATATTGTCACCCTGCTTATTTAACTTGTATGCAGAGTACATCCTGAGAAATGCCAGGCTGGATGAATCACAAGCCGGAATTAAGATTGCCGGGAGAAATATCAACAACCTCAGATGTGCAGACGATACCACCCTAATGGCAGAAAGTGAAGAGGAACTAAAGAGCCTCTTGATGAGGGTGAAAGAGGAGAGTGCAAAAGCTGGCTTGAAACTCAACATTAAAAAAATTCAGAACATGGCATCTGGCCCCATCACTTCCTGGCATATAGAAGGGGAAGAAATGGAAGCAGTGACAGATTTTATTTTCTTGGGCTCCAAGATCATTGCAGACAGTGACTGTAACCATGAAATTAAAAGACGCTTGCTCCTTGGGAGGAAAGCTGTGGCAAACCTAGACAGCTAAGAAGCAGAGGCATCACCTTGCCGACAAAGGTCCATATAATCAAAGCTATGGTTTTTCCAGTAGTAATGTATAGCTGTGAGAGTTGGACCATAAGGAAGTCTGAGCGCCGAAGAATTGATGCTTTCGAACTGTGGTGCTGGAGAAGACTCCTAAGAGTCCCTTGGACTGCAAGGAGGTCAAATCAGTCAATCCTAAAGGAAATCAACCCTGACTGCTCATTGGAAGGACAGATACTGAAGCTGAAGCTCAAATACTTTGGCCACCTAATGCAGAGAGAGGACTCACTGGAAAAGACCCTGATGCTGGGAAAGACTGAAGGCAAAAGGAGAAGGGGATGGCAGAGGATGAGATGGTTAGATAG